>JARFIY010000369.1:3055000-3655000 GCA_036346155.1 Sinelater perroti | reverse complement strand
TTTGTACATCTTGTTTACTTAGCATGCGTCCTATTTCCTCAGTAATGTCTTTGATGTAAGATAAAAACGCTTTAGTTTGGTTGGGAAGGTTTTCAAAGTGATATTTTTGTTGATATCGTTAATTATTAATGGATTAGAGATTTTTGGAAATATGCGTCTTATTTGAACAGGGATGATTTTGTTTAGATAACGATTAGTATGGATAACTTTCCTGTAGACGGCATTATAAAAATTTTTGGTTATAAAAGTGTACAAAAAATAGAAAAAACTGTTATGTTAAAAAGAATTCGGAAAGCGTATCATCTGCATGAGGCCAGATGACAAACATATCGTCAACGTATCTTATCCACCAGGGAGGTTTTAAGAGCAAAAGGCAAGGGCTTTTATTTTGAAATCGGTCATAAAAAAATTAGCTATAACAGAGAAAAGTGGGGTATGTATTGGTTTAGCGATAGTTTGTTTTGAAAAGTAAAATAGGTATTGGATAGACATATTTAATTAATTGGAGGTCTCCTCTTCCAGATTATGATTGGTTTTTAGAAGCTGCAAGATCTTTGGAACGGGTATACTAATAAAGAGGAAAATAACATCGAAACTGATTATTATTCCGCCTTTACGAATGGGAAAAAACTTGATAAAAGTAGTTTGGAACATATAATGAGGCTTGCTCTGTAAGGGGTTGAAGAATTTTGGCCAGGTATTTGATTAAGTTATGGGTAAACGAAAAGCACTAAAAATAAGTGGTATTTTTTGTGGATTTTTGGAAGACTGTACAATTTAGGTATTCTTAAGAATTTCTTTCGAAGTATAAGAAGCTTGATACTAATCAGGGATAGGTTTGAGTTGTTAATAAGGGTCTTGATTTTCTTTTCAATGTAGGTCGTTGGATTGTTAGGTTTTTGGCGACAGTCTGATGAGTTGATCATTTTCGCAATGTAGGCTGTATTATTAAGGACAATAGTAGTATTACTTGTTGTAAGGCTTTCAGAATTTTGTAATTTGGAAGGTTTAATATTTTGTGTGGTAACACGAGTATATTCTCCGACCCACGTCAGACAACATTGATTTAGGATTAAGTGAAAAAACCGTAATAATAAATATTGGTTACATATTTTACATAAAATTAAAAATCAATAGTTAACAATATTTGAAATTTGCAAAAAATCTTAATTTATATATTTTAAGACATTACACAACTACGTTGAAATAAATTAAAATCATACTTTATTGTAGGAATTTTGTAATTATTATTTTTATTTAAGTACTGAGGAACAATAAGAGTGTGCTCTAAATGACGACTTCAGTTACAAACAAATTTCTGCACCAAAACTTTGCGTTTCAGGTATTAAGGGTACAAAAACGATTTTAGAGCTGCAGGATCTCTGGCTTCGTGCACAGCTCTTAACATAATTTCAGAGCAGTGCTGCATTTCGCATTCAAATTTCGCAGATAAATTGGCCTTTTAATATTCCTAAGGTTGCAACAGAGCGCCGGAGAGCGGAGAATTAAATAAAACTTGCAGAGCTTTTAACCTGCATCGTACGTTTGCCCGCAGAACCAATTACGCTTCCTTTGCACTCAATGGCCGCTTCATGAGGGAATTAAAATTCTTCGCCGGGATGGACTGCGTTCTGCAGGAATATTTTGCAAGTGTCTCTAATAAAAGCCGGAGTCGAGATTTGCCGACGGCGCCCCGACGCGCCGCGACCAAGTTATCCCGCAGGATCCTGACAGATGCTGCTGCAGGACTGCAGGAATAGACGCCAGTTGTTCCCCAACTTCCCGGGTTGGTGCGTCGCGGTGCTGCCAGTAAGCCATGTGGATTACTTTTTACGCGAATGCAAAGTGAACTGAAACTCGCCGAGATGTTTTCAAAATTTGCCTACGCGGAATCGCAGGGAAAATTTTAAAAATATTATCTTCTATACTTGGCTGTTATAAATTGTTTAAACATCTCTTTCTGTTACTTGCAAAATTTTAATAAAAACCCTAAGCAGCCTTCGGAGCTTTCAGTAAAGGATGCTAAACAAGGTGTTAAACAAATATATGCAATTTTCACAGGAGAATTTGTTATTTTCGTATGTTCATGAAGTTTTGCTGAAAGTTAGCTCTAGTAAATATAATCGTAGATGCTGTTTAATTCATTAATGTGATTAGATAGATAAAAATTAATTTAGATAAATTTGCGGCAACTAAATAAATGCAATAATAGAGTTTTAAATTTAGCCTAATTAATACCTTCGCGCGCATTATTATTATAACTCGTGCGGCCAGTGCTAAAAGTTGAATGGAGTGAAAAGTGAGTGTACTTCTTCCTAATGTTATCAAGAGGATGTGCCGCTCCACTTCTGCTGTGTACGTAATTCTCATTACTAGAATAGCAAAGTAGACCATTTTAGCCCGCGAGACGAACTTTTTGCTGCCGATTCGTCCAGTTTTTGCGCCAGGAACACTGCAATTAACTTTTTCTACATTGATTTCTACGGCGTTATTGTTTGCAGTCGGTGCGCATTCCAAGTTTATTCCAAAGACAAGAGCACACTTGCGGAATGGTAGGTCCCGGCTTTCGCCTAAAGACTGTAAGGATCGGCCGCTGAACCTGCGTGTTTCGGGTTAAATCTCGTTTTTGTATTCAACACGCTTTTCGCGATTTTTTACGCTAAGCAGCAGCAGATGGATAGAGCAGGGCATAACAAGAAGAACGGCGTGTGCTTGCTGCTGCATTATGTTTATGCAAATATTCATGAGGCGAAACACTTTCCTCCGGTATTAGAAGTAGTTACATTATTTTGTAGTAAAAAAGTGCTTGGTAACCAAGGCAATTATGCAGCACTGCAGTTAAAATAGAATAAAAACTCGAGCGCCTCCAGTTAAAAATAGTGTCTTAAAATAGTAGCGCGCTTCGACCAGGAGTTCTTCCTGCTGGGACACTAATATTGAGTTTTGCTTTTATTTATATTCTGTAAAACAAAGCGCGAATCTGCCAGAAAACTGTCTTGCTCGTTGCTCATAAAGACCCAGAACAAGTTTGAGGAAGTTTCTGTCAGAGGAAGTCTGGCAAAGTTCTTGTAGACGCGGGTGTGTGCTAAAAGCTTGGCTGCTCATATCAGCACAAAGCACAGCATTTTTGCGCGTGCATTTTATGTTAGGCAAAACATTACTTTTAAGAATAAAGAAAGTACAATAACTGAACTACTCTAGTTTGGACTTTTAGATTAGCAATTTAATGATTTTGTTCGAAAGACGCAAATACCCGTGTCTACTGTAGAGGTTGCTAACACTAAATTATCTTACTATATTTTTGCAATTATTAAGAATAAGTAAATTTTAGCAGCATCATTTACGTCAAACTTGGTATTTGGTGTTTATTTATTTTTAACTTTTTAGATCACTATGATGTTAAGTATAATGTAATTTAAAGTGACTTGTTATATCGTTGACTAATATATTTTTAAAAATAATTTGAGAATAACATTGATACCTACATTAATAGTAACGACTGAAATATAACTAGAACACTCACATCTATGCGTGACAATTTTAATGTCGCCAAACTCTGCATGCATTTAGCACAGATCCCATTTCGTATTATCTCATCCCGTGAAACCCATCTATCTCGCTGGAAATTTTCCATTTACGCACACCGCAATTGCAAAGAACTGTTTTTGGGTATACACGTACGCCAATCACCCGCCTCCGCTGGGATCGCTCTCGCATCCTTAGGGTTGGAGAGCAAACATTGCATTATCAAGTCCTGGGACAGATCTGTAAAAAGTTACGGTTGCGACAGACCATTAACAATCTCAAATGGATTTGTTGCGATCAATAGACACCGAAATACCGGAGGCTGATGAGTACATCCGGCTTCAGCGCGAGCTGAAAATGACATGTTGCAGCAGTGTCAGCCGAATTATGTAGAATTGAATTGTTAAAAGTTACCATTAACTTAGCTATGGAATTGTGAGATACATGAATATAGCTGAATCCAAAAATAATAATAATTTTTACAAGAAAAACTTTAATTGTGCAGCTTATAGTATTAACAAATAACTTTTTCAGATACTAAACTTAATTTGATTGGATGACAACCCTAGTTTAATACAGACAGGTATTGGTTATTATTTTTGTTTCACTTGACAAAGAGTAAAAATTATTATTTTTACTTAGCTTGCACAACTTATGTTTGTGTAATTATGGTTTAAAAAAGCTTAAAAATTCTCGTTGGAAAAAGCAAATAGCCGAAAACGGCAGCAAATGTAGTCTGCTAACCGAAAAAACGCGCCAGAAATTTGATGGCTGTCTCGTTTCCGCTGATTTCATATCCCACGCTTAAAAGAGATATGTTGGTTGTCTGTCACTCTAACAGTGAGGATATTTCTTGTGCGCTTCGCATCGAGCCAGTTGGCGTTTGAAATCGGCATTTTCTGCAAGATTTTTAGACTGTGGCGTTGCCACGGTTTTCGAGGCTGACAGGTTCGATGTTATTCGATTTCATTTCGTTAACTGATAGTTTAATTGAGCAACTAGTTTTTTTATTTTTTCTTACTAGATTTCATGCTGTTCTGCAAAGTGAATCAAAGGATTTACATCAAAGAGATTTTTACCTACTGAATAGTACACACATCAACTTTTTTCTTGTACTACTGCAGTAAGTATTTTCGCTACTTTTACTCTAGTAGTATCGTCATTTTTTAGAAAACAATAAATTGTTTCTGGTTTCTGCTTGATATATGAGGTCAGTATATTAATTAAAACTAAAAACAAAGCATCATTTTTGGAAAAATTTTATTTTATTTTTTATATTAGACATACACAATCCAATAATCTTCTTTAAAAGCTACAAATTACTGATTTGTAACATGAATGGTAACCTCACTGGACGACAAAATTTTCTCATTAAGTCAAATTTCCAGATTTGTTAACAAAAAGACGGCTCTTAGAACTAAATTTTGAAAATAGGAGAGGATAACCTTAATTTGAACCTTAGTTCACTGATTTTCCTATTGCGATTCTATACTTGTGCACTATACGTATAGACTGTGCGTCAGTCTCGTTTCAAACACAACTGTTATTATTTTTTTTCTTCTCCAAGTAATTCATTGGTACAAATTTGCTGATGAAACACTCTTTGATATTTCGTCATTCTTCATTTCAAACTCACTAACTATTGCGCTTAACACTTATGTGCGCACCCAGCCTTTACCACATTGATGTGCACCCAGGGTACTCGAGTACCCACTTATAGTTTAAAATATTTTTTGAGTGCAGATGTGAACGAAATAATCCAAAATCAATTTAATTAATGAAATAAACATAAATAAAAACCTCCTGAGCTTTCTTTAAGTCTTGTAGCACAGTTTAGTTTTCACAGATCGAAATCGGAGCGGGTCTCGAGCGCTCTGCAAGTAGGACGCAGTCAGTTTTCACCTTTAGCCGTCGGCAAGTGCTTAAAATATTTGCAGCGATGATTGTAGCATAGCAAAGCTTCATTTCTGTAGCATCGGGGTCTACAGTGACGCATCTGCGACTCAGTAAGAAGCGTCTAGTGGAGGTGAAAAGACGTGTATTGCACAGAAAGTCGACTAAGCAGTTGACCGCCGAGCCGCACAGCAGTAGAACAAAAAACGTTGTTTAACAATCAATTAATTGTTAACAATTTATGTGATTGATTTGGTATCAAATAAAAGACATTAATCAACTTTTTATTATGGGAGATAATTTATCACGTTCTGAATTCGCAAGATAAGCATGATTTTGCCTCATAATTTTTCGACTTTCTTGAATTTTCACTATATTTTTCAATCATAAAATTATAACTATTGATATGATAATATACTTGGAAAAGGCGATGAGAGCTCAAAATATGAAGATGACAGTGTAGTCGAAGACTGGTTACCAAGCCACGCCATAGCCGACGAGCCGGCAACAGATGCTGCAACTACTACCGAGGCATCCGTAAAGTAGGGAGAAATTAGTAGTAAGTCAAAAGAGAGTGAAAGCGAGGATACAGTCGCAGATGCAACGGCGAGATGAGAAGAAGCGGGTACAGAAAATGCCAATAAATACATTGCAAAAGACAAAACTGTCTGAAGTAAGAGGCCGCCCAAAATTCGACAAACTGCTTCTCACAATATATTACGCCAAAGAAGTAGCCAATCCGGATCTACAGAAACGTTGTCAACAGGAGATACATTCTAGACAATTGTTGCAGTAGAAATGGTTGATTTTATTGTTTGATATGCTAATCAAAAACTCTGAATGTTTATAATGATTATTGGGATTTTGATTTGCTCTGGGGGCTAATAATTTAAATGTGGATCATCTAAGTGAAATGTGGAGAAGTAATTCGTATCCTCTTTATTGTGCAGTGTTTAATAGGTTTTATTTTTTGTTGCGATTTATTCGTTTTGATGATGCAGCAGAAACTGATAAAGTTGCTCCTATACGTAATTTATGGACAATGTTCAATGCAAAGTGTATAAATCAAGGGAAGATCTAACAATTGGTGAGCAGCTTTATTCTTATTGTGGACACAGTACATTCCTTCAAAACTGGCTAAATACGGCATAAAAATTTGGTGGATTTGCGATGACTAAAATGCGTATCCTTTGTTACAAATTCTTTATACGAGTAAAACTGGTAATGTTTGCAAAAAAAATCAAGGAGAGAGGATCATGAAAGAACTTGCAATTCCATTCAAAGGAAGTGGCCGAAATATTATCATGGATAATTATGTTACTACTTTACCTCTAGCTAAACACTTGCTATCATGGCACTTGACTATCACTAGTACATTTAAAAAGAATAAGCTTATATACCCAAAGAAATGGCTGCTAATAAATCTATAGCAGAATTTTCTTCTCTTTGATTTTCACGAGCATAATGTTGCACTTGGCTCGTATGTGCCAAAGAAAAACAAAGCTGTTGTTATGCTTTCGACTATCCACTTGGATACAGCTGCAAATGACGATGAAAAAAAACCCTCATATGATTACTTTTTATAATAAATATAAAACTGGCGTAGACACGACGAGTCAAACGGTAAAACGATACACCACTCATAGACGCACTTAGAGGTGGCTTCTTGCAATGTTTTTTAATGTTTTAGAAGTTGGTGCTCTTGTCGCTTATGTAATTTACTATGAGAATAATAAAATGCCCAAGAAAATCTAATCAGTCTTCTTGCGTCTCCTGAGTAACGAATTGGCAAAACCTTTTATCGAAGATCGTTCTTGAAATAATCAAATAATGCGCAATTGTTCTGCGAAAATTGCGATCGAAAGCGTGCTCTGATTTTCGCTTACTTCTGTCGCTGCTGTTGAAAAAGAAGCTGAGCCTTGCGATAGCTCTGGTAGGAAGAAAACAACTGGTTCACGTCATGTTTGCTACAAACTTACAATCAAAAGACGTAGAAAAACCCGAACAAGTTGTGCGGATTGCAAAAAACGTGTATGTGATGAACACTTCTGATTGCACTGAATAATGTAAATTCATTGATTTTGTTTAAAATTGATGTAATTGTTTGTTTATTAACTTGTGTTATCCTACTAGAACATTTATTAATATTAAAACTTATTTGCAGATGACTGAATCGTTTTCCATCTAGTGGTTATCCGGGTACCCGGGTGCTCCTCGCGACAAATCGCATTTCAAACTTTTTTTTTTAATATAATTTTTTTAAATATGGGAATAACTTTTCAAAAAGTTGAATCTTGAGGATGCGGAAGCTCAGATAAAAAAATGATACCCGGGTACCCGGGTACACTGCTTCTTGGTCAATGCTCAAGAATCACGGCACCCATCTTGTGCACAATTTTTATATATAATTTTTTATACAGAACACCCACTTGTTCATCAGCTGAGGTGTCAGCTACGTCAACAGTCTTGCGCAATTTTGTTCTCTGGTTTTCAACTACACCTGGTGTGTTTTGACCTGAACATCCGGAACACTCTCGATTAAATTAATTTATTCGGAATTAAATATAATGCAGACTACACAAATGTTTTGTTGGGTACTGACATAAAAAGTTCATCACATCCAGTTTGTACTATTTGCCTAAAATAAATATTGTAGGCATTAATATTATGTAAAATTGCTTACATCAGCGCACTTTTTGCTATTTTTGTCATATACGGATTAGTTGCTTTTAGTTTTTATTTAATATTTGGAATAAACTTACAATTGCGTTGAAAATAGTACAACACTACGACTATCATGATACTAATATAATTGGTTGTAGGAAAGTAATAAAGAAACTAACTTTAGGAGACTAACATAGTAACTTAATCGTATGAGAGTAACGTTGGTTGAAACGTTCTAAAAGTTTTTGTGCGTTTTGAGTCCTTTGAAGGTTACACATTTAGCAAGGCGGCTTACCTAAATGCCAACTAATGCAGGGATGTCATGTTGCCCATAGAGCATAATACGGTATTTGTCTATGTACTACGATCAAAAAAACTTTATCGTAACTGTAATGCATAATTTGCTGGTTCTTATTGTTAATAACAATGTATTTGATTATTCCGTTGTTCCAGTAATGAAACTACGGGCGTGTTGGATTTAGTGACCTTAAATAATGATAACTATTTTCAATATTAAAAAATATACAGTTAGGTTTATCTAATTTTAATATAATAAGTTCAGAACTAACGTCCCTGAATTTAAATTAAGTTAGTGAAACGCCAATTCGACCTGAATTTCCTTAATGAATTCGCAGGATTAATAATAATTATTTTAATACAATAAACGATTACTAACTCATGTAAAAAATTTAAAACAAGTATCATGTAAATTTAAGTTAAATTTCTTGGATTGCTTTATTTTTTTTTAACGGCACATCTCATAACATTCAGTGACTTATACAATCGCATTTGACTTCATTAAGCACTCTGACATTTCTTAGGTGTTTTATATTTCTATAAATAAATCGATACAAATCTCTTTCTGGATTTTAAATATTTAAGCGATAAACTGTTTGTACTTTATTTTCTACAATAGAGCTGCCAACTCCAAAAAAAAGATTACCTTCGATCTGTCTATATTATTGTTTATTCCCGCCTTACACCCAGGTACTTTTATTTTTTTTCAATGAATTCATCAAGCATTAGAAAGTAGTTTTCTATATTATTTAGCATTGTTGTACTATATAACCATACCCTAATTGTTGTAGTTAGCTTACGAGTTCCAGGGAATGAAAGTGTTGGTCGTTTCACTATAAATCTTGGAAGATAGATTCTGAAGTAAATTATGTAATAAACTCATAACAACCGCACCGTCAATGTCTACGTAACTATTTTCTCTTTGCTTCATTTCTGGATACGGATGTAACTGCAAAAGGTAATCCAAATTTTCGCATAGGCATCACATTTTATGCCCATACCCCATAATTTCATCTCATATAAATTGTTTTCCGTTCATAATATGTAACCACATTTTCATATACATATTTGAAATGTTCAACAAGTTGAGCGTTTTCTCAGCATCGGACATTCAAGGGATCCAATAGAAAACAAACTTTTGTAAATTTGTCATTCTCTGTAAGATTGTCAGCGCAGTAGGCATATTTTTAAATTTCTTCCAAGCGATTTCTTCGCATAACTTTAACAACAAAAGAATTGTATGTTTCTGTAGCACGTATTTTTATCTAGAAACACTAATGTAGCCAGATAACAATGAAATTGCAAGATAATATTTTGGATAGCTTGTGTACATTTCAAAAGTATCCTTCCGATCGAGTATAAGTTAGGAAAAATTTTTCAAAGCAACTTATTGATGCGAAGTGTGCAACATTAGGTTATTTTGGACATAGTGGTTGCAGGTCTATTTTAGACCATTTTTGCTTTACTAATACTTCGCGTTTGTGTATTTTTTTCATTACACACTCCATTAATAGAGAAATTACGGAAAAAATTGAGTATTAAAATAAAACCTACATATCTCTTGCAATTAATTCTTTGGAATAAAGAACAAGAAACAACTAAATGACACTTCTCAACAAAACGGTGATTAGAGCTGTGCAATATAGAAATGTGGGTGAATATCCAGGTTGTTATTTTAAAGATATCAATATTCCAGATAATATTCCACAATTGGAACACCAAGGAAAGAAGGTTAACAGAAATATATGAAATTTGTTTATTTTTTTTATTTTGAGGTAGTTTTAACTTATTTATTTATGAGACCCGTTCAGCAAAACGGCATTTTTGAAGCTAGGCTTATAGAAAAAATAATTCGGTATGATGAGTTGCACATAAATAACACTATATCATATTGCTAAAGTTTGCTGATAAAATACGCATATACTGTAATAACCTGTAATACCTACAGCAGTGTCATTTTATGGCTTAAATTCAACCAACACTCCATGCGGTTTGTAACTTTTATACCGAGAAGAAACAGAACTGCAAAAATTTAGAGCCTTGATTGTGAGTACAAAACACCTATACAGCTCTAATGTCTTTCTGCTGTAATTGGATGTATAATTGATTTATTTTTAATTGGCAACTTTCAAAGGTTTTTGTTTAATTATTTAAGATTGAAAAAAAATCAGAAATTATATATGGATTTATAGATGATCAGCAATTCTTTATTTTTACAGGGCCTTTACACACTTTTCACAATTTTTGTTGTCTAATTGATCAAGCATGTGTTGCGTCTACTTACTCTGCTCTTTACAAAAGTTTAGAGTACTTTTAACTAGAGTATATAAAACCCTATAAAAAATGCAAATTTCACTTTAATTACTTTTATTTCCAAGTATTTTCTGCCACCAGTAAACACTGACTTCTCTTAATTAAAACGGTTTAGCTGACCCAGTACTGTTTTTAAATTTGCAGCTTAAAGCCAGGAAAGAAAAAAATATATAAATTCCAGTGATAGAATAGACAAAGGTGAGGCATTGGCGTTACTTGATTATTGATGAGAAATTGTAGCTTTGAAAATAATGGAGCTTATTTTGATAGATCTATATATACTTCTTTTAACTTTCTTAGTGAAAAATATCTGCACAAGTGTACTTTGTTGTAAAAAGCATGTCCTTGCAAGAATGTAAAAGTTAAAGTTTACACGTTTTGAGCGGTGCAATACTAATCAAAGAAATTAAAAATATTCTTTTCTTATTATCATATAAGAGAGATGTAAATAGTAAATGTCATCAACTATTTTAAATCTAGGTTACATAAGTCTGTCATAACTGGGCTTGTTCAATTAGAATTTTAAGTAAAGGTTATTTAGATACATATGACCAACATAATTGGAAAATCGTTAACAATTTTTAAGAAAGCATAAGTTTCAGCTCTTTAAATGAAAGATATCGTTTTAAAAGCTTAGTTTGGTATCCCTAAAATATATGTGGTTTTAGAAATCATAATTTCTCCCTAAATTTATATTATTATCATTTTTTCTTCTTCTTATCTTTAGTTATTATCTACCTATCAGATCTAATATATTTTTTCTTAGATTTTTTAAAGTTTCGTTAATTATTTCTTGTCTTTCTGATGGCAGTGTTCAGTTTTTTCTGCAACTTAAAAAATTTAGCACATTCAAGCTCTTATTTTAGTTCATACATAAATTTATCTTTCCTTTACCTCCTTTGTAGTCATAAGAAAAATAATAACATTTTAAAAAGTGGTACTAGTTTTAATGTGCTGTATTTTTATGAAATGGTGTAACGTAAGAAGTACTTAGAAATGTGATTTTTAATTACAGAAGAGAGATATTTCGATTGGTTACAAGCATAAATTATAAATTACGAAGATGTTTTGAAGACGTCGAAGCAATTGACATAAGTATTACACTAGCTTTTACCCCATTGACTATAAATGCATTCGATAGCGTTACTATGTAATATCAGATAGCCTTGACATAGTAACCAAAATAGTGAATCACATGAAAAATCGGTTAAAGCAACTCACTGTTATGGAATTGCTATCTTTCGTAGGTGCCAGTACTACTAAACGGTGGACAAGAAATTCAAAATGGAAAAATCTAGTCAAAATAAATCTGCATGGTCAGGCCCGACGTGGTTGCATGAAGCAGAAGAGTATTGCTGAAACTGTTAGTATTTCCCTTAAATAAACAGACGCCTGACTTTTTCCCACCAACATAGAGAAAGTTGGTCAGAGTTGGCATGAGTGTGTAAACAGGAATGGTGATTTGGTACACAAGCACTTTTGATAGGAAACGTTCCCAGCTTATAGAAAATATATAGTTTATTTCTGCATCTTATCTATTAACAAAGTTAAAGCAACGAAGGCAAGACTTTCCAAGATGCCCTTGTAAATTTTAACTTACTACCATAAGCAATAAATACGTATGTGAAATGAAAGTAAAAGTTAATGAATATGTGTATGTAGAGGAATAAATTATAATTGGCATAAATTTAGTTTGAAGTGCCTACGCGGAAATAGATGTTTATCCAACAAATTCCCTAATAAGTTTACATACCCTAACACTCGTCTGACAGTTGCGAGATGTGGCTAAATTAATTAACCTGTCGGGAGCAATTTAGCAGAAGTGTCAAATATAAATAAATCATGCGTCTTCAAGTTTGCTGAGTTCACATCTATTTACGGCAATAATATTGCCTGGAGCCGAACCGTAATTAATGGCTTTCCAAGCATTACGCATTTAAAGTTTTCGTCTAATTGCATCTAGATTTATTCAACCGATATGGGGAATACAGAACGTCCCGCCAAAGTCGGAAAAATGGAAACTGAGTCAACTGCTGCGACCTACTACATCAGATAGGCCGTCAGTTATCCGGGGCATAAGCCTAATTGCAGCCGATAATCAATTGCCTTGACAACCAATTAAAAATAAATCCTGCATGTGCCGGAACCCAACCGTTACATCCGCCCGCACGCCGTTTCTCTGCAAATAAAATTTCATCTCTGCAGATTCTGCACGGTGGCTTGATACCACCCGCTCTAATTTTTAACAGATAATTATTTTATATCAATATTTGCGGACCTTTCTTTGGCAGCTCTTGCGATAGTATTTTTAGACTTTTCGGTGTATCAAAAGCGGAACTTGCTTTAGAAAGCCGTGACCAACTCTAAATTTGATGTTTGTTTTGTAGATTTCCAAGGTTACATTTTTATAGATTTTTCAGTTTATTCGAAAATAAATACACGAAATATTTTAAAACACTAGGAATATATGTGCAGCATACATTACCATTATATGTTACGTGATAATATACCTTTCAGATATCAGTTACACCACTGGTTGCTATATATTTCAGGCCTTAAATTTTATTAGTTAATAATAAAGTTTATCTACGCAATTAATTATTATTAAAAATAAGGATGAGCATACAGATAAAAATATTTTAAGGCATTGTGTTAGTAGTCCTAAATTTTACTTTATATTATAAACTTCGAAAGGCTAAATTGAACAGGCTGTTTGCTATTTAAATTGCCTGGTGGTATTTTATTTGAAGAAGTTTTCTAATAAAAAAATCTACTTATTGTAATAGAAAATAAAATATTAACTAGGTAACATCCTGTTGCACATTTTATACTATGCCAACACTTTACGCAGATTTTTTATGTATATTTTACATCTTACGTAATTTCACGTCAAATAATCTAGGGGCTTCAAAACGTAATACCTTGAAAATATCGTACTCGACCGCACAGCTCCGTGTAGACAACTGGGCATATTTTGGTCGTTGATATGTCGCGAATTTTCTGCGGATCTGCTGCGTCGAAACCGTCTACACAAATCTCTAAGAAAGTGAGTACTGTATATATCCTAATTTGCGCAATTTCAACGTCGACTCGAATTATATTTACAAACCTCTATGACGGTTTTTTAAAAAGGGTTACGGAAAGTAGCCGTTTTTTGTGCTTTATTTTCACCTTTAGTTATACTAAACAACTAGTGGATTACACTGCTAAGTAGAATCACTGTAAAGCTTACTGCTGGCAATGTTCACTGCAAAGTAAGGGTGAACTAAACAAAAGCTCAGCTTAGTGCCAACTAACTCTGCCTAGTTAGAACTAACTCTAAATCTGGTTGATGTTAATTTTGTTGGCAACATTGAGCCCTCTAAACGAAATTTGCTTTGGTGACTTAACGTGGATAGTGAGGGGCCTGAGTTAGGCCGTCCCCGCACCGCCTTATGGGGTGGGGGTGGAGGGTAAGGATTAGAATCTTTGGGCGGATACAGTAAACGTCCCTATCTCGTAACTCGTAATCGTAGAGTCCACGGATAATAGGATTATCGTGGCTCTCAATGGTGGAAATGCTCTAAGAAACCAAAGAACGCCCTATATTGTCCTTAGGGTCTGATTTTTAATCACTTGGAGCTTATTAATGCAAGTTTAAGCATAACATCTACAAACAGAACGCACGTACATTATGATAGAGTAGAGGATCGCCTTGTACATTGTCAGTTTGCTGGTCTCCAGGATTGACAACATAGTCAAGAATTGCCGAGCTGTTTTCGCTTTCACCAACACCCGATTGACGTGAAACCTCCAGGTGAGCTTCTTGTCGAAGGTCGCTCCTAAGTATCGTGCCTCGATCATTCTAGGATACTTCAGCGTCGAAGATCCTGGGGTCTGAGCAAGACGGGTCTTAGTGGAAAATAGAACGGCAGAACTCTTCTCGGCGTTCACTCTTATTTTCCGCGTGATACACCATTCCTTGAGCGAGTTCAGCTGCTTCTAGACTCGCTGGTTACCTTTTAACGATGTTCTAAATCTCTTAAAAATTACATTTGCTTATATGCAATTTATTATCAAAACCTTACGCATCTGTAAACAATTGGGTCACTTCTAGTTTGATAATAATTATACATGTCTTCTATATGCCATGTTAGTAAAAGATAGCGTCTTAAGCCCTCCCTGACAAGATGAAATTGTATAACTACGTTATACAAATACAATCGCTTCTCTGTCTTCAAATGTTTTAGCAGAATTTATGTTACCTTTTTTCTTTTTTTTCGGTATTAGTTGTAGATTGCACACATTTATCTGCGTTTCATCTGTATTTTGCGCTTCTGTCAGATTTACTCCTTCATTCTTATTCATTGAATTTCTTACATTCGCAATACGGTATCTCACAACGATAAGTTTTTATTATTAATATGACTGGTATTACTTTTTATTTTTTTGTTAAAATATTTTTATTCTTTTTACTGACACTGGCGTATATTGACTTACAGCTGCACTTGTCCGACTGAAAAATTTTTTGGTTTAAAGAGATTAAAGCTTATTGTCCTATCGTTTGAAATGTTCGTTATATTTGTGTTGTTATAGTAATTTTGTTGATACTCGTGTCTCCAATTATTATCCTGCATTTTAATTTACGTTTTGGCGTTTCAGATAACTTTCTCTTTTCTTTAATATCTGATATTGTTTATAAAAGCAGAGAGCAATTGTTATAAATCACTTTTGTTTCGGCTTGTTTATTTATATCTTTATATGCTGCCGTTTGTTTGTTGCGGATGTTATTGTCTGCTAATATTATAGCGTGTTTTGATTGTTTTAACCCGTTAAATTCAGTTAGTGATTTATTATGACTAATTCTCAAGTTTTTGAGTTGTGCTAGCATCTTTGTTAGTACAATCCCCTAATTTTAATTTCAGCACTCCTTTTAGTGCGGGCCAGGCTTTAATATCGTATCTAACCGCCAATAAGCCATTAGCCTCGTCCTAAAACTTGCTACATATTAAACAAAACACATAGGTGATGATACTTCGTCCTTTATAGTATCGTATCTTTCATAATAACTATCTATAGGAACGAATACAATGTATTTCCATCTAACTTAGGCATAACATCATTATGATGTCTTGCTGCCGCCATTTCCTGCTCTACTTGAGGTGTCCCGGGTGGTACTTTCTCACCAACTCCGTTTAGAATAAAATTCTGCCTCATCATATTTATAGAATTATAAATTTTTACAACACAGTTCAAATTAATTAGATTTATTTTATAGGTCTTACGGCCTATCTTTTACTTTGTAAGTCTGTCAGTGTTTCACGACTGCTGTGGTTTTAGTCTTGCAATTCTTCGGTTGCTTCTACTCCTTGGAAGGTGAGATGGCTCTGGCGTACTTGGAAGCTGTTTCGGTTTTACCTAGGTTTTGATATTAGTTTCTTTTAGAAGGGACCCTTTGACTTCGAGTTCATAGCTTTTTAAAAAGAGCTCTTCACAGAGTTAGCCATTTTCTGTGCTTCATTTTCGCATTTAGTTACACTAAATATCTAACCGATTACATTGCCATGTATAATTGTTGTAGAGCTTTGCGCGTGCGATATTTGCTGCGGACCAGGAGCGAAATAATTTTGGGTGAAAATACAAACTAATGGCATTTAACGTTGCCTGGTTAGCACTAACTTTGGATTTGATTGGTGATGTTGAATTTGTTCCCGACATTAGGGGACTTTGAGTCTAATCTCTAAACCCCCCCTTCCTCTTCGGTTATTTGGAGTGGTGGATGGTTGGTTTGTAGAAGGTTTCCTTTATATCGCCTAACAGAAAAATCATAATTTTCTGACGCTTGCATCGGGAGCACCTGTCTAGCTAATATAGTAGTCTTAGACGTACCGTGTTATTCAACACTGGAGAAGATCTGTCGGGCGCACTGAAAGATATACTTCTGGATGGTTGGCCCGTCAGCGTCGCAGTGGAAGATGATCCTTACGAATCAAAGTGCGCCAAAAATGGTTTTAAGGGCCTGATTATGGATCACCTAGAGTTTTTTGATGTGAGTCTTAGCGCAGCACACACAAGCAGGATATGCGCACATTATGATCGAGCGGACATTACTTTTATATACTGTAAGCTTATTGCGAAGGGACAGCCAGCTCGCTTTCCAAGATCTAAGACGGAGCTTCAAGGTAGCTGCGATGTATCGTGCCTCTTCTTTTCAGCGTATCTATAGGTTGCATATTTGGAGTCTCGCCAGATTGGATTGCCAATGAAGTCAGATCTTCGTAGTCTTCTGAATCGCCAGGGATGGTCTGAATCCGGTAAAAATTATAATTTCTAATTAACATATCACACACACCTGTGGGAAACTGGTATATTTCCAGTTTGACAACAATAATTATTCATGTCATATGTTATCGGTAAAATAGGTTCTAGTTATCAAGAAACTTAGCGAAGTGCATGTGTCGTCAGCGAAAGCAAGACATTTTATCAGTTTATGTTTCTTGGAGACCGCGAACGTGCTTAATTGCTGTCTAGGAGGTGATCGTCACAATAAATCCGCGGAAAAATGCCCCACACCAGTATCTGTGAGAATCTTTTTTTAATTGTGGTTTCTCTTTTGGGTGGTTGTACAAATCTAATTGAGAAATCGCACTTTTTACATAATCTAAACAGAGTTTGTGATATAAATGCGTTGGTCTACATAGAGATATAGATGAAACTAATGAGTTACAGATGATAATGTTGATCTTTGACTAACATCAGCTTTTTATTATTAGTTTTGTGAGCATATAAAATTGAATAAGTAATCTAGTTAATTTCTTTATGATCTTTCTCCATTCTTATACAGATTGATATTGGAAATATAGTAGAATTCCTAATATGCTTTGATGCTTATAATTAGCTTTCAGAATACAGGTTTTTGCTTTAACAATTTTAAATATCATATCTCAAATGACTCTTTGATGTTACTGTATTTCTTAAAATTAAGTTTTTACATTAGACTGCAGTAATTTTAAAATGTAATATATGTAGATATAAATATATGAATACTGGAGAAGTCAACTGAATTGCTTTTTCTGCAATAAAAGTAAAATTTCATAAAGCAAGTAGAAAGCGATCTCCAGAAAATAAATAAAAATATATTTTACTTCTAAATTTCAAGTATACAAACAAGAACTGAAATTGACATAATTTTAGTTGTTTGTGTGGATTGGAGTTTATATTATAAAAACAATATCTTGTAACTGTATAGCTCTAACTTGTTTAATTAAAATATTTAAAGACGAACATTGTGTAAAGTAATTATTATATAGAGAATAGCAAATATTTGGTACTTTGAAACGCATAAAGTATTGTTTTTAGAAACTACCATAAAACGTTTTTGTTATATGTACGGAAAAAATAGAGTAAATAACATTGTTAACACACTTCTTGATATTACATTTTATTTTAATATTCAAGAAAAAATTCTTTGAAATGTACAATTGAAAAAAGTTTCCTAAAATTAAATCCAAAAATGTAATGTTTATTGTTAATTATGACAAATGCTTTTTTGATTATCACTTATTATAATTAAGATTACTGAAATAAAGAATTTACTAAGAAGAAACGGGAACTGAAATTTTTCGAAAGGGATGGGAATCCATCGCGAGAAAACTGAATAATTTAATTTCATAACATTAAAAGCCTCCTTGCTTCCGATATTTAATAACCCCAAGTTATGGTGCAAGGAAGGTGAGAGGCAGAGGGCGCTTAAATTATTAATTCCGCCGTGCGAGTGCTCATGGAAGAAACAAAACTGAAAGTGAGGTTTAATGCTGACGTAACAAGCTCGTAAAGTGGCGCGGGGTTGCTCAATAAAATAACGGGGCGCAATGAACAAAGGCGCCGATTTTTTGCGCGTTCTTGATGACAGTTGTAAAGTACTTCCCTGCAAACTTGGACCGAAAACCCTTTCTTGCTGCTGTATACGACCCTTATCGAAATCATTTTTTCTCTTTGTCGGGCATGTTGAGTTGGTCGTAGATGCCACGGCGGATTTTTTGCAAGATTAGCGGGGGTTTTATGACTTCAATAAAATTTAAAAAGCCACTCCCGCTCCGGGGTTGTATTTAGATAAAGCGAGAATGCTTCGATTAGTCAACGCACAGAATTGTGTTTGCTAGTGATTATTTATTCAGAGAGCTGCTTAATTTATTTCAGAGCGGTGGAAGATTACAAGTTTATTTTGTAACTCTAAACGGAAATGTGTGCATGAAAATATCTTTTTATAAATTTATTATTTCAAAAGCGCTTCGACAAATTTAGATTAAACAATAAATTCTGCCTTTCCCCACCTTTCACTTCGTTTCATATCCTGAAATTTACATTTCCTAACGTCGTTACTATCAGAGAAAGTTTTGCTTTTTCTGAGTTGGTATCACTTTCAGAGATGTATTTAATGGCTCCTACCCTTAGGCTTTTTCTACTGAATTTTAAATGGGGGCTCCTCGCTTCTATCGCGCCGCCCGAGCGCGTTGTTCGATTTTTCAGCTATGGTTAGCAGTTGAGTGCAGCTTGGCTGTAATAAGCCGACGGCAGTAAAAATAAATAATGTAGAAGTACGTAAATAAAAGATTTATTTTTACTTGAAGTTCTCCGAACGTGCTCGCTCGTTAATTTGCAGTCCGCATGCCAATTTCTTAATGGGCCGGCACCCGGGTGATGTTCGTGGCATGCCCTCATCGTTTTTGAAATTTTGCAACTTCCGATGTCAAACGTAAAGTAAAATTGTTCCAGTCGTTAGTGGCATAGCGTAATGTTTATTTCTACTATATTGAATAATGATATTTATGTACATATGAATATGAAAATTGTCTTCTTATTTTTTTAAAAAACGAATAATTTTCACTTGCATGACACAAGATAATAAAAATAAAACGCTTATACAACGAAACATATTTTTGATCTTGGTATGTATAAAAAAAATATTTGATGCTTTGTGTTTGCACAAGCCCGCATAATTTACTTCACTCGGAGCAAATATTTAAAAAAATTGAAGCGATTTTTTATTTAAGCTACTATCAATATAAGTTCGAATCAATAGTTTTTTCGTCTATAACACTGTCTCAACTAATAAGCTGAGTTTAACACAAGCAACTTTTTAGTACACCCACCTTATAGTATTTGTTGATTAATTAACAAATTCTGGTTTATCATGAAAACTTTTGAATATAAATGCAATTAAATGGATAAACAAAATGCTCAAATTTTTAAATAAATATTAGTTGTACAAATCTGGCTTTTATTTTTTTAAAATTATGTAGTCCTATTGTTAAACTGTTAAAAATTTGCCGGCAAGTTTGCTAAACTACTGTTATTTTGACTATTTTTTTTTAATTAATTAAATTGTTTAAAAAAGATATAAAACTGAGTGAGACGAAATGTGTAGTTAAATAAGGGAAAAAATTGAACAGGAAGTTTTGCAAGTGTTTGGTGTAGTGTAAATATGATGTAACCACATCCGGCAGCATGTTGTTAGTTGCTTCTGAAATGTGACAATGAAAAAAGATCACAATGTTATTTCTTCACAAACGGAAAACTTTGCAACTGGTTTGAACGTTGATCGGCTTTTAGAACACATGGCTCCAGTGTTGAGAGGCAATAATCCTACGATTGTACCACCATATTTAGCTGAAATCGGAATTTGCAGAGAGGAAATTTCAGTCTGACACAAAATTTGAGACGCATGTGACCTATTGCGAGATAGAAGAACTGTTGAACCCTCGTGTATAGGAAACTTATACCCTTTAAGTGAGGGAAGATGGTATTTTATAAATACCCCATGTAGTAGTCAACGACGTGTTTTGGAATGTCGGCAGATGTTCAATAGATTTGAAAATCTAACAACTCCCTACGTCGGTAATATCGTAGCAAAACTCGTCTTATTTTTATAAGGTGCCTACCAAAATCCAAGACAAGGTTTTCTAAGGGCAAGAACTTTTTAATGGCATGGGATTATATAGAAGTGTGTAGAGTATGGTGGAACATAATTTGGGGGTTTATAAAAAATTAATGAGTATCACAGAACTTATATTATACAAATCAGTATACATATTTCTCTTTATGCTCGATATATTTTAAACAAATATTGTTAAATATACTTACATTTGTAAGAAGCAAGAAGGTGGTAATATATAAAGGTTAGGAATTATCTTGTCCAAAAATAGTTTATACTAATAACATTAAAATTTAAAAAGTTAATTATATATAGAGGAGAGGGTGTAAATATGGACACCCTATTTTGTTTTTGACTTAAAGTTACTTTCATTTGAAAAAATTCTAGGTTTTCGACATTCATTAACAATTGTAACAAGTTTCCTAAGCGAGAGAAGGCAAAACAATGATTAATATCAATTATTTCAATTTGAAAACGAAGATTTAAAAAAGGTTTTAAAAAGTACCAGAAAAAAATGTGGTGCAAATATGGGCTCTTTTAAAAAGTGACAAAAATAGTTTAAAACGTTTTGAAACAGGATAAAACAATAAAAAAAAACGCTCCGACACAATCTACGTGTGCCCATATTTGGCACACAACACGTTTAACCCACACTTCTCTGCGAATATCTTGAGAGAACTTTTCATCACAAAAGATGCAGGTTGCAACGTTCGAGTCTTGTTTATTCCTATCGTTGATATTCAGGTCATCGTCGCTGTCCATAAGGAGAGGGTTGCAGGAGTCCGATGAGGATTGTTAAATTTTCTTTTTCTAAAGGCTTTTGGTCTCTCCGCCCCTGCCCCCTGGTCGGTCTCTAGCCACGGGAAAACTCAACCTCTTCTTGAGAGCACTTTTGTCAAGAGACTTGGACAACTGATACTTGTATGGCGTTCCAGTGATGAGGCTCGCACTTGCTGCTTCGCGAGTAGTGGTTATCTTCTTGTCGGTCTTTTGAAGTTCCCGGGGAACATTGCGGTGTTTCAGCAGCCTGATCAATTGGCATTGCTGGAGCCTGATGTGCTTGTATATCAGGATAACTCGAAGGAAAAGCAGATGATGTCGATGGTCCAGAGAAAGCAAGTGAAGCAGCAGGTAATTCTTAAACTTTATTTGCCACTATGGAGCAAGTTTTTTAGCAACCAACTCAGATGTAGCGGTTCATAGGGTATAAACCGTTTATTGCTATCTCAGCTATTTGGGTACAAATGTAGGCTTAGCCAAAAATCTTCATATTATTATAGGGTGTGAGAGGATGCCCTCATTGTTTCGTTGTAATACGTTTTCAAAAGCCCTATAAAAGTTTTATCTAGGGGCTGCAATTTGTGGGTGAAACGAGGAGAAAGTGAGATGATAGTCACATGGTTCTTTCTGGCCAAGTTAATCACATCTGGATTTTGAACATGACTATAATGACCATTCAAGATGAGTAGAACAGGCCTTTGTTCAGCAGAATATGTTTTCCCAATGAAGTAAACGAACTATTCGGTGAACAAATTGTTTTGAACCCATCCTGAAGTATAGGTTCTACCAACTGCACTATCAGGGTGGCTTCTCATTAGAGCTTGAGTCATGTTTATTCTAGAGAAGATTATCATTGGCGGGACATAATAACCCGAAGCGCTTGTACTTGCGATAATTGTGATTGTAGCCTCTATTTCTGCGGACATTAAAACTGCAAATTGTTTTTTTCCTTTCATCCCTATCATTTTAGGAATTCTGCTTTGGACAATGGACAAGCTCGTCTCGTCCACGTTATAAACTCGGTCTGCTGGGTACGAGTGTTTGTGGAAAGGCTCTGCCAGTAGATCAAAGAAAGCTGTCATATTATCTTTACTGAAACTCAAAGCTCTGGCATATGATGTTCCATAAGGTTTGCGAATTGACAGCTGATACTTTTGTTTCCCAAGAAAAGGTCAGCCCAAGCTCATCTTGCTTCTCCGTTTTTGAAATGGGTCATCAAGCCATTTCTCTGGGCTAGTAAATATGCCATTCTTCTCAGGTCTGCCAAAGTGCACCCAAAGAATTGTTGCTTCGTCACGATTAGGTAAAAAATTAACTGATTTTTCGAACTCTGCATTTAAGAATGGTTTCCTTCCAAGCCTTACTTCTTGAACCGCTTGCTCAGGAGTTCTATCAAGTTTAAAAAATCTTTGCAGGGTACTACGAGGTACCCAAACCTTTTTGCAGCACCTTTCACGGTAGACTTCTTTGCTTTCACAGCTGCGATGGCACGTACCATCTGAAATTTATGCCATTGATTCTTCTGGTTTTGCATTTATAGCGCTTCTTCGTTCTCAGCATTCTGCAAACAGCCAGAAAAACGTTATTAGCACAATTTAAGCAAAAAATAAAATAAAAGAAACACTGGGATGTCGTTACTCAGGTGTTTATTTGTAGCTCTTACTAAGTGAAAACCGGATGTATAGAATGTTACATTATGCACATTACCCAATATACCATAAAATAAAACTAATAAATGCTTTGAGGTGAGAGAACTTTAAAATGTCCTTATAATTATCGATGAAGTTGTTATTACATCAAAGGAAATTTTAAAGTTCTCTTACCTCAAAGCAGTTGTTAGTTTTATTTTACAATAGATTGGGCAATTTGCATAGTGTAATATGTTATACATTCGGTTTTCAAAAATAATAAATAATTAAATAAGCAAAAAACTAAAATAAAACAAATAAATAAATAAAGCTCAGTGTAAGGACGTTGCAGAGCAAAAAAATCTAAATACTTTTGTTGTTTCGTCGGTTGTGCATGTCAAAACCAGAATTACTGTTTCCTTGTAAAAAAATCATTGAAATGATTTATATTGTTTAACCCTTTAACTACGGCTGTCGTCAATAGACGACCAAGCGAAATTTGCGTGAGGCACGGCTGTCGTCAATAAGCGATTTCACAAATTATGCTGAGAACGGGCGTCGCTCATTGATATTTATTTACTTTATCTAAATTTCGTCGATGAAACAAGGGCCTTGGGTGTTTATTTTTTGTTCGTTGCGTATTTGACGCATAATGAATACATCTTTGTATGCCACATGTATTTGTTTACATTCCCTTCCTCTCAACTGTTTAGGGTCATATTTTCGAACGCGCACAGGAAATGCCAGTTTAGCAGTAATATTTGAAGTGTCTAGTTGCATTTGTATTACATTACACCAAAATATTTCTTATTTGCCGCAATATAATATCGAAAATGGATTTACCGTCAACATCTCGTGGTACTCGCGGGTCAAAGCGTCAAAGAGCAGAATCGAGTGAAATTGATATATATAGTGATGAAGAAGAAATTCTTTCACTTAGTGACCTGGATAGTGCAAGTGAAGCAAGTGAAAGAGACAATGACATTAGTGATAGTGAGGAAGAATTTGTTGTAGGAGACTTACGTTGGCAAAATTGCAATACTTTCAATCCTAAAATATACAATTTTGACGATGAACATTCTGGCATTTCGGGAGCGTTTGAAATTGAAAATGTATATAACGAGTACGAGTACTTTGCAAAATATTTTGATGAGGATATCATGACAACAATTGTGAACGAAACTAATCGATACCACAACTACAGTGCCGAAGACGATCCAGCCTCAAAAAGAAAACCATGGGTGCCCACGGATGTGAATGAAATGTATAGCTTCTTAGCAATAATTTTATCGATGCCACATATAAAAAAACATAAAATTTCTGATTATTGGTCAACAGATCCAATTATTGCCAGTAATTTTATTAGCAAGTATATGACAAGAGATAGATTTACACAACTCTTGCGTTATATACATTTTGCTGATAATAATAACCCTCCGCCCCGGACAGCAATGATAAATTGTGGAAAATACGAAGAATATTTGAAGAATGGAATAGAAAATGTTCCACATTTTTCAACCCATTTCAAAACTCGTTATCGATGAATCCCTGGTACTATTCAAAGGCAGGCTGCACTTCAAGCAATTTATCCCATCCAAGAGACATAGATTTGGTATCAAAATTTTTGTGTTGTGTGATTGTGAGACTGGAATTGTTCTAAAGTTATTAGTGTACACCGGATCTGAAATTGACATTCCTCGAAATGATCCGTTGGGTGTTTCAGGTGCGGTAATAAAAAAACTAATGGTAGACTTTGAACAAAAAGGACATCTCTTATACACAGATAACTGGTATACTAGCCCTAAACTTGCACTTTACTTAGACGAGCAGAATACCGGTTTATGTGGCACAGTAAAGAAAAATCGCAAGCATTTTCCAAAATTCTTACATAGGGTGGCACGTGGAACATACGAACGAATGAAGTGCGGAAATGTAATGGCGCTTAGATGGAAAGACAAACGGGATGTGTTGATGCTTTCGACATTTCATCAAGGAGTGATGAAAATAGCGAAAAACTGGACCATCGAACTGGTGAGCATATCTGAAACCGGACTGTGTAATAGATTACACTAAAAACATGCGTATGATTGATAAATGTGATATGCAATTAGCCACAGTGGAGTGTGTTCGAAAATCAATCAAATGGTACAAAAAGCTATTTTTTCACCTGGTTGACGTTGCCATGCTCAATGCATATAACATGTTCCTCGTAAAAACAGGAAAAACTTCAGTACGCTTGAACATGTTTATAAGAAAAGTTGTGCAGCAAATTCTTGAAAAACATGGAACTCTTACTGCTGCTAGACCGGGAAGACAGAGTATGGAAGCAATTGATCGTTTAGCTGCAGTGAATTTCATGGAAAGACATTCCCCCGCAAATGTTCCACCTACTGGTAGTAGACTGAAGGGGCAAAGAATTTGTCATGTATGTGCCAATACTGACCGAGGTGAAAAGAAACGGAAGTATGTTACAACTTGGTGCGTTGAGTGTAAAGTAGGATTTTGTATAGGCGACTGTTACAAAATATATCACACCAGAAAAAACTTTTGATAAAACTGAGATGTTACATATTTATAAGTTTATTTAGGTATAAGTTTTAGTTTGTTTACTTATAGGTATGTTTTGTAAATAATTATTATATTATACATATTTATTCTTAGCAAAACATCTTTTATTTTATTCTATGTATTGTTACTTGTAGGTACAGCGTTTATGTTTTCGATATTTTGACATTTATTACATTTTACATTGTTTGAAATTTGATTTTGACATGTATGTTTCTACATTTCTTATATTTTTACATTGTTTGCGTTTCTATATCTCTCACTATAATTTGTACGTCGATATCTCAATAAATAAATCTTCTCTAGACGTTTCGACTGACTTATGAGTCTTCTTCAGGAGCACAAAAATCAATGTATTATTAGGTTATTTTGAATGTATTATTTGTAATTCTGTATATATGTATAGTTTGAATGTTGTACTCAAACTTATATTTTTTTACATTTACCCCCATGTAACAAATCCCTGTTTATAAATAAGGGTGTATGTAATTCAGTAGATAAATATATATTTATCAAGAGTGAACCAGGACAATAAGCTTAGAGCGACTAACCTTCTTAGAAAAGGTGTTTGTAATATAATATTTACGTAAAACGATATTATAAGAAAGGGGTACATACCCCGTGCGGCCCGTCCAATTTTGCCATTCTTATGTAAATAAATCATCACATATAGATAAGAAATGGATATATCAGCATTTGTGCAAATTTTCTTTTATTTTTGTTTTGCGTTTAGACAGACATATTTGTAAATATATTCCAGTAGCTAAAGGGTTAAGAAAACAAAATGGTGTAATTATGGGGGCCCATATTTACACCAAGCCCACCTAAGCAAGATGGCTACTATCACATGTAAACTAAAGGTGCCTGTGAGTAAAGGCGTGCTTCTAAAAGCAGTTTAGAGTCTCCTCTTTCAATAAGAGCATAAACAGAAAACAATTTCACATACCTGCCAAAGGTTTGAAGTCCAGAACAAATTCAAATTCGCACAATAACTGACACTGCATCCACACTACTTGAAAGAAAGATTCGAACTGCTCACTGCTATATTATATCAACAAATAGCGCCGTCTACAGTTCTGGCCACCAGTCTGCAGCACCTCCCACAGTCTCTTGGGGAGGGGTGTGCCAATATTTACATCTGTGTCCGTTTTCACATCTTTTTCTATAATATAACACTACAGAATAATAATAGTGCTTACCTATTTTACAGCCTTAAGGCAATAATTTTTTCATAACAAATAAATTAATCTATTAAATTTGTAACATAACCGTAACAGTATCTTCATTGCCGAAAAATTAAAATAAGCTCGCACAATAAAAAGAACTATTTTAACAATTACAATATATATTAAAGTAAAGAATAATTACGAAATCATGCAAAATTGAAAAATGCTAAACAGAAGCAATAGTAACTTTTAATTTGTTTTCTTGGCTTGTGAGTGTTATACTGCCGATGCAGTAATGACGTATAGTACTTATCTATTAACACTGTTGGACAGGTATGTTAGCGTAATTCTTAAGACCGCGACTATGTAAGATAACGCAAAGTGTCGACGATGCATGGAGCAAGTGCCACTCAGTGCACAATGGAAGTGATCTTGGACTGAAGTGCATTGTTGCACACTAAGGAGTTAGCTAATCACGCGGTTGGTAAATATGAGAGTGGTGTTGGTTGTTGTAGTTAAATAGCTTTGTGAACAGACCTAATACTTACAAATCTGGTGCGGCGAGCCTCAACGTTAGCGCACTTATGGAGGGTAATGCTGTCTTAATTTTAGAAACTTTTTTAATTTAATATTAAAGCTAATATAAAAAATAACAATTACTTGATGTACTTAAAGAGCCAAAATTTAAAATAGTTTTCATTATAAATTTTGATTTTTTAAATTTTAGGGGACATTTTTTTGTACTTACCATAATGTGCCGCATAACTGTCAGAGAATTATGTTTCCACACTTTAAACAGAGTTACTTTTAATACACCTGTTTTTGTCAAAATTATGGTTTCCTTTACGCGAAAAAAATATTTTTGGAAACAATTTCATCTTATTGAGCGGCTTGCTCGCTGGAGAAGCTTAGCTAGTTGGACGATGGCAATTGCTGATAGCGCGGCACTATTGAGGTCCTGCCATAGAAATTTAATAGCTTGGGAAGTACTTAGTTATCTCTTGTAATGATATTAGGTTAAAGGCAATTGTTGCGTCCGTGCAAATCAAACGCTGCTTTTTTTAGTGCCACCTTCACTCACTGAAATTGAACTATTACAACTTCAATGCTAGTCTATTCTAAAGCTTAGTAGGGGCCATGTACGTCTTTCCCTTTTCTCAAGAAAAACGAAAGATAGACCGTATATTTTTGGTTGAATATTTCTATGCTCTTACCCCTACTTTCTGAAAAGGGCGGTAAGGTTTGATTAGTCAATGATCTTTTTTTTGGAGGTTTTCCGTGCGTTGTTTCATTTATTTTAAATCT
Organism: Sinelater perroti; assembly: GCA_036346155.1. NCBI lineage: Eukaryota > Metazoa > Arthropoda > Insecta > Coleoptera > Elateridae > Sinelater > Sinelater perroti. Next base: position 3,626,951 of record JARFIY010000369.1, on the reverse strand, counting down.
GCCCAACTTTTGTCCCTAATTATAAAACTGGGATATGGGGTGTTCCTCCAAGTGTAAAATTTAAATATAAATAATTATATCAAAGCAGATTAAAAACACAACAGAAAAATATGATTAAAAAAATCAAAAATTATTAATAGTTAAGTAAGAACGGTGAAGAATATACAAAAGTTATGTAAAAAATTAAACAGCATTGATTTTGTTGTACATTACAAACTTCCAAAGGCATTAAAAAACAATTATAATAAAGGAAGTTAAAGGATCTTGTGAGATATGAATGGAAAACTAATATAAGCATATTGTTGCTATTAAAAATAAAATTTGTACGATTATTTCCTTATATTAAAAAGTTAACGTATTATTATGTCAATAAGTTGTTAAATAGGAAAAATATAAATAAATTAAAATATTAAATTCTTATAAAAATATTGTATACATTTACGAATTATATGCTGTTTCATATCAAAAATTGGTATAGTCGAATTAAAGCTAAAAATAAAAACAGTAATCAATTTATCGTAAGTTACATGAATAACAAATTTAGAAAGCTACGACCGACGAAAAATAAAAATAGTAAATAGTAAACTAATCTACAATCAATGTTAAAAAAATAATTAAAACGCCCGTATTACTGTGCCTTCCGATTAACGATTAAAAATTAGAGAGAATTAGACAATTTTATAATTTTAATTTTTTGTTTAAATTATTGAATAGAAATTTTTTAAAGTTTTTATAACAACGGGCTGTATAAAACCAGTGAGTGCCATAATATATTGAACGTAACCCGTTTTTTTGTTCGCTGCTTTAAAATGTTTTATATTGAAAAATGACTGCCTTTCCCTAACTTTGTATAACAAAAATATACTGTTGCAAATTTTACTTTGTGTGTTTGCTGTCATGATTTAGTATACTTATGACAGTCGTAAAGACACAATATAGATTTTCTTTCAATTTTAAATTATTACAGGTTTGACGAACTCTTAATATATATTTCATTTAATTAGGTTTTCTTTAAGTCTACGTAAAATAGGAAGGATTGAAAATACGTTATTACACTTGGGACTATCAAAAGTGATAAACACTACATATGTTTTATCTTCACTAATCATCTATTAGAAAGTAGTGAGTACGCATTTTCTTAGCGACATTTCTCTTCACTCACTTTTGCTGTCTTTCTAGCAGGTAAAATATTTGCAAGCTATTCTTTGGGTATAGCACGGCATCACTGAAGCTTATAGTTACAGATCTTCTCACCAGACACTGCCTCTTTTACTACCCCAAACAGAGCAAACTCACCTAGCGTAAGATAGCACCGTGTACCCGAGAGACTGCAGGACGGCAATGATGCGGTGACTGAGATGGGGTTACGTATTGTCATGGTGAAGTAATGCGACATTACAGTATACTTTACTGACCCCTTGTTTGTCGTTATCAAGTTAGGTATATGCTAGATACTTTAGATTACTTTTCTCAAAAAATTGTTGCCACCTTTGAATAATATCCAGCTAAATACAGTTTTGAAAATTGGTGCTGTGTTTCCACATACATAGAGATGTTAATGATAGTCTACTACCGTAGTTTTCTGTTTGTCTATAACTGTATTTATAGCACTGCACGAATAACTCACTACCTTTCCTTCAAGGCATTGTATTTTACCTTTACACACGCACTATACGCTCAATCTGAAATAGAACCGGTGTTTTGAGGGTGAGCACTATTTGTTTTTAATGCCCCAAATATATTTGTTAAGAGAACATAATTGCTGTACGATATTACCATCACAGTTTAATAATTTGGTTTTATTTTTTATCCTGTTATCTAAAGCAAGCTATTTTTATTATTCTGTGTTTAAAACTCCCACCTACAGCATTGTACTATAATAGTGTTATAAATAATTTTTTATTATTCTGTGTAAAAGTTTGTTTTTTATTGGTACTTTGTAATTTTTATACATTTTTATTATAAGTTTACACTTTTTAATATTAAACAGGCCAGTTCAGATTTCCTTTTTACATTTGGTATTAAACAAAGTTATCAAAATGATAAAATTACAGTTAAAAAAATAAACATCAAATGTATTCACATTGCTATCAAAATTAAGCTAACAAATTTTATTTCTTCGCATAAAGTTTTTTTAGTTTTTCTTTATCTTCATCAACCTTTCTTACATTTTAAATTGAATAGGCATATTGGATGAAAAACAGTCATTAAACTGCAGTATCTGCTTACCAATTGAATATATGGCAAATCCTTTCCACCATCATCTACAAATATTGCATAGAAAAGAAGAAAGAAAAAGGTAGGCTAAACAAAATGTTTGCATATTATTGAATTCTTTATTTTAAATTAAAACATTCGTACCGGCAACATTGCATAATTATAATTAGTAATGATTGTTGTGAGCGTTTCAAATTATGCAAAATGTTGTGTTTGTTAAAAAATTTACTATATGTGAATAATATAAAGTGGTGTAAATATGACAGGAACTGATGTTTTTTACAAAAAACCAAATTGACAAACAGTTACTGGCACAAATCAGTCTTCGACATACTCCTCTACGGGGCCAACACATTTTTTTTAACTTTCTAATAGCATCCTGATGCCATTATCAAAAAAGTTTTTAATTGGCGGCGTATCCATTTCCGAACAGTCTAAATGACGGCGTCGTTGTACGCAAACCGCATGCCTTACAAGTTTGGTTGGAGCCTTCTCTGAATAGCTAGAAATCACTTGAGGTCAAATTGGAACTTTACGGCAGTTGTGGCAGAAGGTTTCATTTCAATTTCCGGGGGGGGGGGGGGGGTTCACTATTGCTTAGGCCGTATAGGAGCCTGCATTGTCTTGAAGGAAGCATACTTGCTTTCCACCTGTCTTCCGGTTGTATCGGATCTTTCTTTCACGCCTGTTGCCAGGGGGTCTAATTGATTGTTCCAGCATCCGTTAGAAAATATGCATGGATAGCCTTCTGCTAGATTCAGAAGAACGTTGTCATTACGATTTCTGTCGAATGGCTCTGCTGCACTCCTTAGGTTTGAGAGAACTTGGCATGCCGCCAATCGCGTGATGGGACTCGAGAAAAAAGCAGTGCATCCACGTTTTATTAGTGGTCACTATAGACTTAAAAAATGACTGGCAGCTTGCATGCGTACTATTTTGTTCATGTCCGTCAAGGGGCGTAGTATCCATCGTACGTTCACCTTGCCCACGATATCTTCTACACTACCAAAACTAATGGGTAGTATTGCTATAAATTCCTTCATAGTGCTGCGCCTATTCTCACGAATGAGCGCGTCTGCGCGATTAATGTTTGGCTCGGTGACGGATGTTTGCGGCCGACGATCATGCTGTTCATTCTCTACGCGCTCTCTGCTCTTTCTGAAGCACTTGCACCACTCAAATTAAACGGGTCCGTGAGAAACACCTTTACTGTTTTTGGAGTGTGGTAAATTTCAACGGACGGGACGTTTTCTCTAAAAAAAATTTGAACACAATGTTGATCCACTTTTCGTGATACCTTTTGTTCACTCATCACTTTAGCAACTCCAAAACAAGACTAAACAGGTTATAACTCCCAAGGTCGCACAGTTGTTACGCAGTGCAGTTTGTTTTAAACTACCTTGTAAGTAAGAAGAAAACTTAATCATTTTCTTGAACTACAGATAAATCAAAGCTTTACTGAATATTATGTTGAAACTACTGAAAGTAGTGCGTATAGCTGTAGTAAAAATTGTAAAAATGCTAAAAAAGTACTTTTGACAAAGTTGTCTAGAATGTTTATGCTGTATTTTATATAAAAACATTGTTAATATTACTATCAATTAGCTTAAACAAACGGTGTATTATAGATCTTTCTTATTTTCAAAAATTGAATAAAGCTACTACAATTACGTTTTAATTATCTATAGATGTGTTATTACTGCTTAATAAGGAGCTATTGACTTATTATAGAAACTCATTAGTAGATTAGAGATTATTTTGTGACACACAATAGTTGATATTTTAATCTTAGAGAAACCGTAGAATTTTGGATTAAACTAAACGTGACACTTTCACCTAATAATTTTAGCATTTACAATATTTATATTTTATATGTACTTTTTCTTTTTTGTGTATTTTAGCTTTAATTTAAAACATATTATTTAGTCTTAATAATTAATTTTGTATGTGTCACTTCAACATTTTTCTTTTAAATGCAGCTCTATTTTCGTTCCTAACAAATTTTCATATTTAGTAGAGATGAAATATGCTTTCAAAAAGTTGACCACAGTCATGTAACGTAGATAATGCGTATCGGAATGCAATAATGTTACAAGGCTATTTTACGATCGATTTTATGTTGCTTACTTGATTTAGTATCGCTTGACATGTATAGTACCTTTCAAATAATGAATTCCCAGATATATTGTTGGCTACTTTCTTGTCTAGCGTCGTCTTTAATTAAATAATAGACTAATTCTTCTGTGTACATAGAAGAGAAGAATAAATTATTTTTGAGAAGTGTTAGGGTTGATATAAGGTTGTTATTGGTGAAATTTATTTTAGGAGCTGAAGCTTTATGGAGGGATGCGAAGTTCGACGAGTTTGTAAAAGCTACGGCTGAGAGTGCACACAAAACAACTCTGCAATATATTCTTATTCTGGTCAGAGTTTATGCAAATTAAAAAAAATTGTTTTAGCTTCTCAAGAATGGCAGTAGTTATTTCCATATGACATGTTTTTGATAAGTCAGTTGTTTTTCAAAAAAGATACATATGTATTTAATTAAGTTCGAAAATATTTTGTACTATTTTTGACAAACAAAATGCGTTTTGTTTTATTCCGAGAGTTTGTTTATTGGGTCCATTGTATTAAAGAAGTGAGTAGAATTTGCATAAAGTCTATCATAACTTTTATAATTTTATCTTTAACAAATAATTGGCATAGTATGTTTCTTATTAAAATTAAAAATTTTTTTAACACTTTTATATATATATATTATCGAATGCCCATTTACCAATTGGTGTAGGGTTAAATTTCTACATGTAATTTAACATTTACTTACAGACCTAAGTTAACTAAATGTATTTTCTAATAACTCGTACATACTTAACTTAATTCTAGAGTGTTTTATTATTGTATTGTCTTTCCCTCACTTGTTTGGTACACAAACTTACTCCACTCCTTTTTATTTTGAGCTAATAAGCTTGCTTCTTGCCACGATTTCCCTCTCTCTGCTAATATCTTTCCCACGACGCTATCCCATGTTTGTTGCGGTCTTCCTCTTCCCCTATTTATTGCCACCTTTGCTTTCCATACTTGTTTAACCTGTCTGGTCTCATTCATGCGTTGTAGGTGTCCCCACCAACTCAGTTATCTATTCTCTATAAATTTGAGTATCGTCTGGATTCTTAGTTCTTGTCCCACTTCGCTGTTCCTTATCCGATCTCTTAAGGTTATCCCTGTTACTCTCCTTAGATATCTCATCTCCGCCGCTTGTATTTTACTTTTCATGCTTACTGATAACACCCATGTCTCACACCCGAAGGTTAGTATAGGTCTGTATATTGTCTTAAATACATTCATTTTTGTTTGTCGTGTCACTTCTCTTTTGTTAATAAATTTGTCCTTCATGGCGTAGTAAACTTCATTAGCCTTTTCTATTCTCTTTGCGATGTCTAGTTCTTGTTTTCCTTTTTCTTCTATTGTGACTCCTATGTATTCAAAGTGGTCTATTTGTTCTATGTCCTTTCTCTCAATTTGTATTTTTATTTTACACTGTTCCTTCGATATTACCATCACCTTTGTTTTATCTGTATTTAATTTCATATCATATGTTGTTAATACTTCGTTCCATATTTCTAGATTCTTTTGTAGATCTCTCTCATTTGCAGCCATTATTACTACGTCGTCAGCAAACGGGCATTCTGCTATTTCTACCACTTGCAGATTTCTATATCCCACTTTTATCTAGTACGGTAAATAACACCGGGCTTAAGACTCCTCCTTGTTTCAGTCCCTCTTCTGTCCTGAAGCTCTCTGATGTCCTATTTCTGCTCATCACGTAGTTGACATTGTTGTTATGTATGCTCTTGGTGGCCGCTATCAATCTTTTATTGACCTGTCTTTTAATCAAGCTCTCCCATACCATGTTTCTATTGACTCGGTAGAATGCTTTATTTAAATCTAAAAATGCACAGAACACTTTTTTATTATACCGCACTGTTTTATTTATAACTTCTTTTATTGAAAATATATGGTCTTGTACACTATAGCCTTTTCTAAACCCACTTTGTGCTTCAGATAACGATTTTTCAATTTACCCCCTTAGTTTTTTGTCCAGTATGCGCTCATAGATCTTCCGTACTACACTCAATAACGTGATTCCTCTATAGTTGTTACAATTCTCTCTCTTTTTGTAAATTGTAAATCTCCCTTTTTGTAAATTGGCAGTATTTTTCCTATTTCCCAGTCTTTCGGGATTATCCTCTCCTTCCACACTTTATTGTAAATTGATAGTAGTATTTTTTCTCCATCTTCTCCCATGTGTTTTATCATCTCTATTTTTATTTTGTCGTGTCCAGGTGCTTTGCCATTTTTGGTATCTTTAATTGCTTGCCTCATCTCGTGTAACTCTATTTCCTCTATATCTTCCTCTTCCATGTCTTCTGCATTCCTTTCCTCTAGTTTTTCTTCTTTTCTTTGTTCTTCTCCTTGGTTCCCTTCTACATTTTCCTCTGCTTGTTTTGGGTTCAGTAATTCATCAAAGTATTCTCGCCATCTTTCCATAGTCTCTTTCTCTTCTACTAATATTTCCCCTTGTTTATTCCTTATGCGATCATTGTTCAGTGGTTTCTTACTTCTTAGTGTTTTTAATATTCTATAGAATAGTTTCTGGTTATCTTTACTATTTTTCTCTAATCTTTCTCCGAATTCTTCCCACTTCTCCTGTTTAGCTTTAATTACCATGTTTTTCACTCTTATTCTTTGCTCTTTGTATCTTTTATATGTCTCTTCTTTCCTGTTCCTTAAATAGTCCTTTCATATTTTCTTTTTGTTCTTAACTTCATTTTTAATGTTTTCGTTCCACCATGCTGTTTGTTTCTTATTATTTGATGTTTTGAGGGTTCCACAAACTTCTATTGCTGCTTCAAGCATAATATTTTTGAAAGTTGTCCATAATTGTTCTAGTTTTGCTTCTTTCATATTTTCTTGTCGTGCTCTTATTTTACAGCTTATGATTTCTTTATATCTACTGCTCACTTCCCTGTTGTTTAGTTTATAGGTTTTGATTGTCTGAAATTCTACCTTCTTGTGTGTAGTATCTTTTCCTATGCTGGTTGTCTTGTTTTCTTCTACTTTAATTTTTGCCACTACTAAGTAGTGGTCGCTATATATTTCAGCTTCTCTGCTAACCTTAACATCCTTCACTGCTCTTCTGTTGGCTCTTTCAACTAGTATATAATCAATTAAGGATTTTTCGTTCCTACTCGTTACTTCTCTTGTAAATTTGTGTATATCTTTATGTTGCAAGAATGTATTAGATATTATTAAGTTGTTTAGTATACAGAAATCTATTAGCCGTTCTCCAATGTTATTCTTTGTTATTTCTCCAAACTTTCCTAATGCTTTTATAGCTTTATTTTCTTGTCCACCCACTCTGCTATTTAGATCTCCTGCTATGTATATTTTTCCTCTGCTGTTTTCTGTTATCTCCGTTAGCTCTCCCCAGAATTTGTCTTTGTTTCCTTTGGTGTCGTTTTCATCGGGTCCATATACTACTATTATTGTTACTTCATTTCCTTTATCTTCTTTTAATTCTACCGTTAATATTCTCTCACTCCATCCCTTCCATTTTATTATTTTTGCAGCATGGTTTTCTTTAATTATGCACCCAACCCCTGCTGCCGCTCTTTTGTTCTCTGCTACTCCACTATACACGAGTATAGGTCCATGTGCCATTTCTGTTATTCCTTTTCCTTTCCTTTTGGTCTCTGTTATAGTTAATATATCTAATTTTGTGCTTTCGAATTCATCTATTAATTCGTTTTCTTTCCCTGCTAAGCTTCTGATATTCCACGTTGCTAGTTTCCATATTTTTGTTTTTTTTGGTTATTTTGTTTCCGTGTCCATTGCATTTTTCGTTGTCTTTTTTCCCATCCGTTTCTTTCCTGATTAGTTTTTTGTCCATGTAGTCTTGGTTATTTTCCTTAGCTTTTCTTCTATGGTGTCTCCGTTCGGTGGTCTATCATTTACTGTTCTTTTATAGTAACTACCTGCCTCTTTTTCCTTCTCATTTTGCCACTGTTGTTGAGTTTCCGCTTTTATTTCTTCGGCACTGTATATTTTATTATTTATTATTAGTTTGTTATATTTCAGTATCGCTTTTTGTCCTCTTTGCCTCGCTTCCTTCATGATTGGTATTAGTTTTCGTCGTTCTTCTTGTGTTTCTTTAGTGTAGTCCTCGCTTAGCCATATCTCTGTTCCCCTTAGTCCCTTCGCCTCCTTTAATATTTCCATTTTCTTGCTAAATTTACTCTGTTTAATTAGTATCGGTCTCGTTCCCCCTGCCTTGTATTTCCCTAGCCTGGTATAATCTTCTATGTCTTTCTCTTCCAAATCTACTTCTATCTTATTCGTCATTATTTGTATTTTCTCCATTATTTCTTTCTCAGTTTCTCCCTCTTCATCTTTTATTTCTGTTGCTATAAGGTTCTTCTTTCTGACTTCCCTTTCTATATATTCTATTCTTATTTCCTGTTTCACAATTTTATCCTCTAATTGTTTATTTACTTGCTTTATTGCGTTTGCATCTTTAACTATCTGGTCTAGTTTAGTGTCCATTCCATCTAGTCTACTGCTTATTTGCCGGAATAACTCCTCTATATTTGCCATTTCTTGTACTTTGTCCACTTAGCTGCACACTTCGGTGTTCGGTGTGTTGCCTACTTTCGGGATTTTGGCGTAGCCCTGGTTTGTTTGTTATTCTTTACTTATCAGTTGTTGGTTTCATGCAATTCTCCACCTTATTGCTTATCAGTTAACCTCCACCGGTCTTATTTACGTCTAATTACTCACTGGATCCGTATTTTCCCTTGTGTTTTTATCTTCCCGGGTTTGAATTTACTTATATCTGCCTACTTGTACCGTTTTTTCTTGTGTTGAGTTGCTCAGTATGGCCCTAATTGGACTTTAATCTTGGAGCTTTAAAACACATGTGCACACTTCAAACCTCTTCATATGAACTATCTTATATCTTTTATAGTGATGTTAAATAATGTAATACAAATCCTCGAGGAGTGATATTTTGGGTTTTTTAAATGAAGTGCAACTACTAATAAATGCTATATTTTTGTTGCCTTCCTATAAACAAGCTTTAATAGAATATCATGGTGCCAAGCAATGCCAAAAGCTTTTTGGAGATAAAAAAATATTACGAGAACATTTTCTTTTGTTGTTTTGACCAATGAGATGATGTAATTAGAAGTATATTTTCTTTTTTACAATGCTGCTTGTGATAGACAGCTCTTTTCTGAGCCCTTTGTTTTTTTTCTTAATAACATATTTTAATTTTCTCGTAGATGTTTCAAATTAAACAGATTCTGTTGAGTGTTTTGTCGTAGATAACGCCTTCTTGCTACCTGTTCTTTTATTCTGTCAGCCATGATTATGCCAAGGTACAGCAGTTAATTTTGATAATAGGGTGATTTGCGGATGGTAGTGTGTTTGTAGCTTTAATAATAATTTTTCAATTGGAGGTATTAAGTTGCTTGCCTTTATTAAGTTTAAAAAAATATTTGAATATAGAATCATCTTTATAGTCAGAAATATAAGGTTAAAAACAGACTAGTTGCAAATTTGGTTTTAGGTCTAAGTTTAAAAGTACTAAAGGTATTTCTTATTGTTCTTTTTTTATAATATTTGTCTTTTTTTGTTAGATATACTTAATTCTCATCCCCATCCCCATGAGTTTTAAAATCTTCTACTATATTTTTTGAAGTTGGGAGCTTGTTTATAATGAACTACAAATTAGTAGATAGTTCTAGTAAAGAAGAACAAAAATATTACATATTGAGATTGGTTAACAATTTTGGTTACAAATGCTTTGTAGTTTGTTTTTGTTGGAATTTCTTCAGATTTATTATTTTATGCATGTAGGTAGCTACTACCCGAAGCAAAGCTTTGTATGTTTCGCTTTAGTCTAGTACTGTTTTCTCTTCGGATTCACTAATACATCATTCAGTTTTGGTTTTGTTATTTGCAACAATTACTTCTAGTTCAAGATGCATTTGATGCTATGGAAGATTGAGTAGTGTAGTTTGAATGTATAAACATTTTCTGGTTACTTATATATACAACCTATCATTTCACTGTAGAGAAAGTTTAAAAAAAAATTGAAACCATAACTACAGATATTGGTAAAGTAATAAAAATTTGTCTTTGGAAAACTTCTACTTGGTTGCGTACTGGATCTAAAATTACAGCAAGCAATTTTTTACGGAAAACACAGGAGCTAAACCCATTTTTTTTTTAAATTTTAAGTTTAAGTGAAATAAAGCAGCGAATATTGGAACAAACTACGTTTTGCAGGTGCTACTATGTTTTTATTTTAATTTCCTTATTTTGTATTTTACTTTTTTTTATAGTCGCCTATAAGGCAGTTAACTAATTTTATTGCAGTTCGAAGAAAACAAATTTTATTGCTTCAGATCCTAAAAATCGATTTTACGTACCAACATCAGTAAGTTAATCAGATACTTTGAAGTCAGCCAGCACGATTGCTTGATTTGCAGAAAAGGAAAGGAGATTAGTAATATTTGGAATTTTGGCATAGTGTTGCTTAGTTTTATTTGTTTGTTTTAAAGGTTTAGGCGAGGGAGAGATAGTTATTTCATCGAAATTGTTTTATGCGGGTATCATGTTTGCATAGCTCGCAGCTACACTAAGGCGTTGATGGAAAGGGGCGTGGAAAATGCAAAGCGAAGTGGTTGCTTGATAAACATCGGAAATATTTTAGTAGACGGCATTAATCAAACAAAAATTTCTACACCTACATCTAGCTACAACAAACCGCGTATTAAATTTGAAGAGAGCGTATGCAACTTTACGGCGTGTCGGAGCTCTGAAGCCAGGGAGGTGAGCTCCCTGCAACGTTTCTCCATACACCCTTTTGTTACGCTGGTGTCTGTAATTATTTTTAACGAATAGAAGCTTAAAGTTGTAGCTTTCTTTATAATTTAGGTAATATTCTTCTTTCCTTCATTGTTAAGTTTTGTTTTCGTTGCAAATGCGAGCACTTCAGGAGCAGCAATTTATTGCACGTTATTTCTTTTTTTAGTACATAATGCGTTCATTTTTATAAGGTTTGAGAATGTTCAAAGGGCGCTAAAAGAATGAGTTTCTGTAGTAAAGTATTTAAATTTAGAGAATATACCTTTATTTTCTATAAAATATTTTTTATTTCTTAGGATTGTTTTAGAATGAATAAAAAGTAGGCAAGAACGATTATTCTTTTATTTTTTAGTAGTTACTCAAAAGAAATGACAGGCAAGCTAAATAAATATTTTTGTGGCATCTAAGCTAGTAATCAAATAAAAAAACATTAAAAATGTTTGCATATTAAAAGTAAGTGTAACGTTTAAAATGATTATGTAATAATTCAAAACTATTTAGAGTCTGATGACAACAAAGTGACCGTCGTCATTTGGCGTGGAAGTAGCGCAGAGCCCTCTATGTTAATTCGTTTGAATCTTTATTTTGTGCTCTTTTGTGAAGTATATAGCTTCCTGGCATATTAATTATCATTAGAAAATTTCTAACGCGATACCAGATAGATTTTAGTAAACCGTGTTAAAGGACCGATGTCGGCGCTAAAAAGGGCTGCAAAATATATGCAGAAGTCGGAGCCATTTGTTAAGAAGTGGGTAAAACTATATTTGGGGTTGCAAATGTAAACAATCTGCCGGAGAGACGAACAGCCCACGCCACGAAGAAGAGTAAAGCGATCTACGTTTCTTCAAGGAAAGCCAATGGAAAGCCAAGTGAAATTCTATAAGAAATGAATTCAGGTCTTTAGTAGATACGATTTGAAGTTTTCTGGGTTAAAAAAAAACATTTGTTTTTGATCACATTTAAAGAAACCTTTATTACCCGAAAAGTACAAGGAAAAACGACAGAGTCGGTGAGGGAAAATTAGGATCGAGATTAAAATAACAGTCAGCAACATGCCCAGATATTAATCCCATTGAAAATGTGTGGTCGTACAAGAAAGAACTGAAAGAAAGTCAGTGTACACAGTGAAGAAGTTGTCATTCCAAATTAAGATGGTATGACGATGTTTGGAAAACAATGAGAAAACCTTGAAAGATGGCAAGGTGTAAAGCTAATGAAATATTAGGTACAATAGCTCTTAATGTATACATAATTATTTGTTCAAGGTTACAGCGGTCACTTTATTACTGACAGACTGTATAACTCTTTTTCTTCTTTCCTTCATAGACTGGATTTACATATGCTCCATCTTGTGAAGACTTCTTCTTCCTAAGTTAGATGGTATCTTCACTATTCTATCGTCTGCCATTCTACTTATGTGATATCCTTTAAGCATTGTTCACTGTCCATTCATTACTCTATATAGCATCTGGCCTCAAATATTCGGTACAATAGACTCTTAACGTGTATACGTTCTAATATTATTTGTTTCAATAGTGTGCGTTTTAGTTGTGTCCGGTCTCGTTTCTGATGCGTATGACAGACTGTATAACTCCAAATTTAGTTTTACTTCAGTTAGGTATGAAAAACGCCAAAGAAACTATAATTTTTTCTCATTTCAAATAACCTAATTACCTTAGCCATGGAAACTATATAAACAAATTTTACTTGCTGATAAAATTGAAAGATCGATGAATATTCTGAAATACAAATTATTATTATTTGCGAAATCAACAGTATTGCTTTTCTAGAAATTTTATTGATTCCACCAATAAAATCTTGTAACGCTTTTTCAATTTACAGAAATTGCGTTTTGGATCAAATGTCGCTCAAAATTGGACCTTTTTACGACGCTGCTGATATCGAAATATCACTGTGCTAGGAGACCGCGATATATATATATATGATAATACTGAAAATAAATTAAATGGTGGAGAAGGTAGGTCTTGCACTTCTTAGAAGGTTCGAAGCGCCTCATCGCCCACCGCTAGAAAGCTTTACCATCTCATGACAATGGTGCCTCTTGTATTCATTTATTGTGTACGCGATAAATATAAAATTAAACTAAAATAACATAAAATGAATTAATTAAACACAAAATTTAGCATATAGAATTGTATTGCGTGTACTCATATTTCGCAATTCTACTACATATATTATACTGCAAAAGTTACCGTTTGCATTTAAAATAATTATACGCATTACTTTGCTTTCCAAGAAGCAAAACGACGTGTTTTTGACGTTACTGCCCGATTGTTTATCTGAATTGAAATTTTGATTGCTGTTTTATAGCCGGACAAGTGTTCGATATTTTTCTGATTGGCTACCTGCAGTGCCTGCATATTTATATTTTATCTGTTATAGAAATGCTCTTAACAAGAAATATTATACAATTTCCGTTTTCCAACCAAAAAAAAAAATAATTAAATAAATGTATCGACTGCGACAAGAATCGATTAAGAAAGTTGGTATCAAAATTCAAAGAAGGTAATTTTGAGTTAGAAACTAAAGTCCGCGAGCGACTGACTTTTGCACTGATGAAGGCAAATTACAGATAGAAGTTGAACGAAATCAATCGACTATCGTTTAGTGCTCGCGGAAAATTTCAACATATCTAAGCGACTATAAGTCGCATCTTCATTATAACCAGGGATGACGTCTTTCTTGCTACTCAAACAAAACGAAACATTTTTATTGAACCAGTAGTTTGACAACAAAGAAACCCCAAACAACATATAAGAGTAGGTCCTTTTTAAATGTTATGGTAAATATATGGTGATTTAGCAAAAGCATGATCCACCATTCTTTCTTGAAACCTAGTGAAACCACCACAAGAGAGTACTATCGGAAGGAATTAGACACCATGCGTGAGAAATTCAATTGTCAATAGACACTGCAAAACTTCATGTTGTAACATAGTAACGTAGTTGATTTACGAAATTTTTTCTAACTTATCTCATTCATGTAACCTTTATCTTTTCGAGAGTTTGAGCAGCTATATACAAAATTGTCAGTATGTTAATCGATTTCATTTTGTTTTTCATAGACTCTTTCAGCAGTAAAAATTTGGATCTTTTAAATGTGGGACATTTACGCTTGAGTTGGAGGAAAGTTTCAAGTAGTTAGTTGAGATAAGCTTCTAATTTTTTGAGGTATATATTTCTTCTTTGATTGATGACTTCATACGCACGAGGTTCTACGGCTGGTGTGCAATGTCTAATTTGACACATATCATGGAGCATTTGTGATGATGGGATTTTGGACTGTAACTATTGCAGTTGTGTTATACTTGCTTAAAAAACTACAGTTCTATCTCATATGTTTAGATCATTGTTTTTCAAGTTAGAACCTTGTTTTCAAGCTATAGGTAAGACTTTCGTTCAATCAGTCAATTGATTTTTTAATTCTTGCTCTTTCTTTGTAACTATCTAAAATTTATATTGTATTATTATTATTATAATATATTATTGTGTTAATAAATTTATATGATTTAGTGTAACTAGAAGGTAATGCCAAGTGTTAATATGATGTTGACTTATTGATTTTTGTTCTTTATTTTTGAAAACATGGATTGATAAGTTTTAAGAGTGCTCGAAAGTTAATATTGAGAAGATTTTGCAAACATATCAAAGAATATATTTATTGATGTTTCTCTGGTTACTGGAATGTGAAATGTATAGAGTATATATAAGAATGGACCAAAGGTTCTTTCCTGTAGAACATTTGAAAGGATGTAGCATCTCTGTTAGGTACTGTTGTTTAATTTTAAATTATTTGTTAATATTAGATTTTATCAGATTTGGTAGCTTATAGAGAGAATTCTTTTGATTTGATGTATAGCTATTTTGGATGCCACAATTTATCCAAAAAATTAGTCTAATATTGTCAGTTCTCCATTATGTGATTAAATTAATTATATAATACTACAGTATTCAACGAGACTGGTGGAATCCAAATAAATGATCTGAAATCCAGCCATGTCTTAAATCTTTGTTGAGTTTCTGCCTTGCTAGTGAATTTATTAAGCGATAGAATGAAATATTAGTTAAAACTGTTTGAGGTTTTGGTGTCGTTTGTTATTTGCGTAATTTTAATTAATTTAGGCCAACCATCAAGTTGCATTATAAATGTCTATTAATTCAAAGAATTTTAAAAGATGCTTTGAAAAGTTTGTTTTTTTATCACTTTCAACTCCACAAATCACGAGGTATTGAACATTCGCGTATAGAAAATGATGTTGCTTTGTGTTTTCTTACATTTTTTGATAAAGTTTGAAATTGAATTCTCTCGTTTTATAAGGTTAGAGACGTATCTTTTCGAAAATTGTTTCTTATTTTGTTGTTTCAATTTAGTTTGTTGCTCAGTTGGTTGTACTTTGTTATGTGGTGTATAAGTTTGGTGCAGATTTTTTATTGTGTTTTAGGGTTATATAATATGGGTCGATACTTCGGTATCGAAGCAGTTCAATTAAATTATTTGTCTCTGTTTCTACGTCAGGTGTTACTTACAATCTTACAGAGAGATTATGTACATTGCCTTGGATTTTATGTCGCTAGATATTCCAATTCGTTATGTATTTTAAGAACTGTTTTTTGGTTACAATAAAGATGTTCTTGCCTCTTCAAGAATTTTTCTACTTTGTCATCCTATTCCTCTTTTGCTGTGGGCCTAGAAAGTGCCATGTATCACGTTTTAAAGGCTTTTATTAAAAATTACCATTAAGTACCTTTTAAACAACCCCTTGAGACTCTTCATTTCAATAGTTAACTTCTTCTAATTACAACGTGGATTTCGAAGAATTTGTAACGCCCGCTGAATTCTTGGCCTGCCGCTATGCTTATGGCCATCCACAGCTCCAGTGTCTTGGTATCTATCACATCATAAAAAGTTTTCCTTTCAACACTTGTGTTCTTAAGCAGTCACAAGATTTCGGAAGACTTCTTCCAACTTATGTACAATTGCAGAATCACATGTTTCAGCTATGGACGAAACGTCGAATGTTTGCAAAGTCAAAACATTCTAATAATACGAGAACAAAGAACGTGATTTTTACAAATGCCAGTCTTGTAGCTGTTTGTGTTTATTTGTAATTGAAAGTTTTGCAAATATTAAAGCTTCTTAGCGTTGCAGTTTTATTTAGTTTATTTTAAACAGTTAATAGGTAAATACGCCAGAATCTAAAAAAATGTTCCTTTATAATTTTGACATGAGTTATATTTGTTGAAATCCTGTATCTTTTTTTTTTAAAGGCGCTCGCCCAGGTTACGGGTTAGCTCCTTGTTGTTACTCATTTTTATTAATTAAAATTGCTTACAGTTGATTAAAATATTTATTTGTACAAAGTGATTATAACGAGTAGTAGATAATGCTGGAGCACTAAGTAGCTAACGAAGAAAGGGTAACTAACTACCAACCGACTAACAAATGAATAAAGGGAAAACTAACGAATAATTACGAAGTAACTAAGGAGTAAAGGAAAACTAACTAGTCTACCGGAATTCATGTCGCACATAAAATAGAATAGTTCCTTTATTTATGTGCAACGATTACGCAGAAACAGCTCCGTAATTCATGAAGTGATATATAAAATGCCGACATTTTTGTGTTTTTTTAGCTCAACTATTATTTTTAGTGTCGGTTGCTTTGCCAAGTAAGTAGCTGAAAGCTTCTTAGGCGTCAGATATAGCAGACAATTTTTGCACTCTTTAGTTCGATATTTAGATGATCTGTAGTTTCCATTTCCTCCTTTTTTGATTTATTTTTTACTATAAAACTAATTATATTATTATAATCTTTTCCTGGTATAGAAAAATAAAACTTGTTAAAGTATTCGGTTAAAATTTTCAACTACCATAATAGGCGTTTTGTTTTTAAAGAACATTGAACTGTGAAGGATTTATCACTTAATTCTCGGAAGAGTTTCTACTTCGTATGCTTATTATAGAATGTAAGAGGATTTGTTTTAGGTACTACTTGATTTTACATTGTTATTATAATCGGAGAATACTCACTTGTTAGACGCAAATAGGATTATGTTTTAAGGTGGTTTAAACTTAGTCCTTTCATAATACAGGCATCACGCAAAGCAAGAACTTTTGTTATGTTTGTGTTAACAATATGTGATAAAATAAATTTATTTAAAAACAGCGGATAAGAAGAAAGACACACATTTATTTATCAGCCGACCCTAGAGCTTTTCGTTTCTTACATTTTTACTATTTAATAAATTTTCTATATTGCTTGCTTTAGCTTTTTTGTGCAATATATATTATGAGCCAGAAAAATTTGCGCTTCTTTTCGACAGGTGCAATCACAACATTACAATTGCTAAATGATACTTCAAGCAATAACCAAAATATACATTCTTGCAGACGAAAAGAAACTAAATCAATATTGAGCTGAGCGAAATCTCTTAAACATACTTTAAAAATATTTTACGACAAAACCAACTCCGTACTATTTGTAAACAGCCACTTACGGCATCTGTATTTTCGAAATTTTTAATATTTTTATTTGGAATATATTTCCACGTCGCTTTTTCTGAAATTTTGCGAATCCAGTTAGGAATATATTTTATAAAGTAAAGTAACTCAAAATGAATTAGTTCAGTGCAACAGTGCATTTTGCTGTTTTGCTTTTGGTTAGTTTGTTTGATAATTGCAAACGTCTGTGGGTATAATTTACAGCTTTATATATTGTAGAAAGTAAATATTTATTATTTGGGGACGTAAATCAGTAAAGTTGTTGTCAGAAACAAATGTTTATAGCAAAATAAAATAAAGTCTTATAATACCAACATATAAGAATAAGTCAACAAGTATAGAAGGTATTTAAAAAATGTTTAATAAGTTGAAAATAGTTTAGGGGCTTAATTTCTTATTATTTATAAATAATATATAGAACTAAATTAAAAAATGCTAATTAATGAAAGTTAATTGAGCGTTCATTAAAAAATTTTCAAAGAATATTAGATGATGTAGTATAGGGTGGTCCAACCAAAACGGACGACGTTAATTGTAAATAAAACAAAAAGTTTTCAAAGAATTATCTTAATATTTTTTATTATGATAGAATGATCCATGACAATTATGTGTGAAACAAAATATCGGCCAAATGCTCGTCACGGCTTCGGTGGCATACCTCTATCCGATGATCCATATTTTCAATGACTCTGAGACATAATTGAGGTTCAATGTCGTTAATGTGTCGAATTATCTCATCCTTTAGCTCTTGAATTGTTCTTGGCTTAGTGACGTACACTTTTTCTTTTAAATATCCTCAAAGAAAGAAGTCCATCGGTGTCAAATCACATGATCGTGGCAGCCAAAACGTGAGATAACACGGCCATTGAATTTCTCGCGCAAAAGAGCCATTGCTTTGTTAGCTGTGTGGCAAGTGGCGCCATCCTGTTGGAAACACATATCGTCCAGGTCCATATCCTCAATTTCTGGCCACAAGAAGTCCGTTATCATCTCGCGATAGCGAACACCATTCACGGTAACTGCCTGGCCGACCTCATTTTCGAAGAAGTACGGCCCGATGACGCCGCCAGCCCACAAACCGCACCACACAGTCACTCTGTGTGGATGCATCGGCTTTTCAACAATCACTCGTGGATTCTCATTTGCCCAAATGCGGCAATTCTGCTTGTTAACGAATCCACTGATGTGAAAGTGTGCCTCGTCGCTGAAGATGATTTTCTTTGTAAAGTCACCATTCACTTCTGTCTGTTCAACCAACCATTCGGCGTATTGACGACGCTTGAAATGGTCAGTAGGCTTCAGCTCTTGAGTCAATGGAACCGTGTAAGCGTGTAAATTCAAATCTTTATTCAAAATTCGCATCAGTGATGTTCGTGGGCACGACGACGAGTCGAGGTTGACGGCTCTTCTGCCACACTATTGCGAACAACAGCAATGTTTTCCGCAGAACGAACTGGGCGAGCATGCACAGGTGTTTTAACATTTCCTATAGATCCGGTTTGCTGAAATTTGCGCACAATTCTCCCGATTGTGGACACATTTGGTCAATTATGCTGACCAAAAAAATCACGAAGTGCACGAAGAGCACGAAATGCATTTTGATTTGAACGTCCATTTTCGTAAAAGGCTTCAACAATCTTAACGCGCTGCTCAATTGTGTACCTCTCCATGGTTGAATTTGTCAAACACTGAAACAAAGAAATGTCAAATTAAGTTGGGCAAAAAACTTGACGTTAAGGTGTGACTCACAATTAACATCGTGCATTATGGTTGGACCACCCTTTAGAAAGCGACCAGGAAATAAGTCTAACACTCAGTGTTAAAAAACCCACATTTATGACGATTATCGCAGCAACACCAAGAAAGTTTATGGATTAGATGTGAACAAGTGGAGAAAGTACAAAAATAGAAATACTTAGAAACAACTGTCAATGAAAATAATGAATACACAGGTAAAATTAAGGCAAGCATTGGACAATTCAGAAAAATATTTAATATAATGTAAAGTATTATGAAACAGAGACTTGGATCTACAACTTAGAACAGAATGCTGCGGTGTAATGTATTTTCAGTAGTATTTTATGGAATGGAGACTTGACGATGAAAAAAATATATCAGTAACAGATTAAAAGTATTTGCTATGTGGACTTATCGAAAAATGATAAAAATAAGCTGGGTAAAAAGAGTAATAAATGATGAAGTGCTTGAGAAAAGAAAATGAAATACTAAACACAGTTAAAATAAGAAAATTGCAATATCTGGGCGATATAATGCGAGAAAGGAGATATGAAGTTCTACAAAACATTATACAAGAGAAAATACAAGAAAGAAGAAGAAGACGTATCTCCTGGTTAAGCAGCCTGAGAAAATGGTATAACTGTAGTTCTATTGAAGTGTTCAGATCTACAACATCAAGAATACGAATAGCTGTGGTAATGGCCAACCTTCTTAGAGGCGATGGTACCTAAAGAAGAAATTTGGGCTCTAATGAAACTTTTTTTAAGCGGATGTACTAAAACACATTGTGGGTAAAAACAGCCGTACTAGCTATGTGCAGGATTTAAGCCAAGTAAAGTAAGATAGAGTAAACATAACTTAAACGATTTAGTAGATTGCTTCAAAATGCAACCATAGTCTATTACTCAAAAAAGAAAGTGCAAATTTTATATAAGTTACATTTAGATTTATTTGACTGTAGTGACTGCTTGGACAGAATTAAACAAAGCCATGAAATGGTTTACCAGAAAATTTTTGAAAGATTTGTGTCTGTTATTCGGTAGGAATGCAAAAAAAATTTGATAGGGGACAATTAAGTAAAAACAAGATGGTAGCACTCAGGCTGCTGTTTCTAATCATTCTGAAAAGCTGTCTCTATTCGTGTTGGAATAATTAGCAGAATCGCAATGCTTGACAATAATAAGGCCAGTTATATGTATGATGACTTATTTACATGGTAAAAGTAGGGTAAAAGTTTTATCGTCTATAGATTTTTCGTTTGTTTTAAAAATGTGACAGTAAAAAATTTGTTTCTTGTCTTCATGCACTTTGCTTTAACTGACGGACTAAGAAATTTGCATAACTGCTGGAGCATTTTTGTCCAAGGAGAATTACCTTGAGGCAATTCACACAATATAAACAGTAAAAATTTAGAAACTGTTTTTTAGATGCTGTGCTATTTTACCACCCCTAATTGCTTTAAAATATCTTGGATTAGTATGATATAACATTAAGAACTATGTTATTTATAAAGTTCTGATAATTCAATGATTAATAGTACTTATTTTTCTGTTTTAACTGAGCTAAGGTTGTCTTGAGCAAAAACCTGGTTTACAAAAATCAATAAAAAAAAAGAATGTCAAGAAGAGGAGTTTGCTGAATCAGTTTCTAACAAGCTATTCAAGCAATGTACTTTTTCTTATGTAAGAGTACATTTATATTTAAATACGTCAGAAAATTTATAGAACTAGATTAATAATTAATTTATATAATAAGAAATATTATTATATAAATTATAAGTTTAAATAAAATTTTATTAGGCAATAATGTGTTCTATGTAGGTATTACACTTAGTTTTCTCTCAGTTAATATCTAGTTTGGGTAATACACGGATCATTTATTACCTTCTATAAGTGTACTGCCAGAACATCTTAAACCGTAAGACGAATGTACATTATCAGGGAACGCTGATACACGTACGGAAACAAATAAATATACCAAGAATAAAGTTTCTCCAATTTTCTTACATGGGCAAGTTGATTACAGAACAGTTATTATAGATATTAAAAGCATCGTTAAAGATAAATATTTTACCATCCTCAGTGGAACACTGAAGGACACACTCTCGACCAAAAACGACTATAGGGCCTTAGCAAAATATTATTTAACAAATCAAATTGCTATCCACTTATTTCAAAATTGCACTGAACGGCCATTCTTAGTTGTGATTGAGAATGTTCCAGTCCTAAAAAACTGAAAAAAATCTGGCAGAGAAACTCTCTGGATATAGTCTTTCCATAATTAGCATCACACGACTCTACAATAGAACAAAACGCCAATCCCCGTGCACTGCGCAATACGACTAACGGCTAATAAAAACGCGAATGACATTTTCAAAATCAAATACATCTATCACACGATAGTTGGAATAAAACACGGAAAACATCTAATAATAAGCTACAATACTACAGGTCTCAACGCTACGGCCACACAAAAAACTATTGCCGCTTACAACTCAGATGTGTAGTGTCTGGGCAGTCATATGTGCACTGACTGCGATAAAGACGGAAATATTCCCCCAAACTTCGTTAACTGTGGAGATAACCATCCAAACATCAGAGGATGCAAACATTTCCAGGCATTCAAATTCTCCAAAATTAGAATAGACACTAGAAAACAACAAGCTAAAAATAGCATATAACCAGCACCAGAAAATAACCTCACCAACTTTCCAGCGATTGACAAAAACACCATAAATAGGAATAATCAAAATCAACAAATGACTCTTCTAACATTAAACATATAACTAGTACTATACATACATTACTTCTAAACCCGATTAAACCATTCCTTGGTCAAATAAAACATTTTCTTGCTTTATCACTTCTCCCAAACGGTTCAGAAATATAAGAAAACTCTTATTTATTTAAACATCCTGAACTGAAACGCCTACGGGCTAAACGCCCAATAAATATTATTTATAACTTTTCTAGCAAGATGCAAATAGACCTAGCATGTATATTGAAGACTCATTTAACTAATAATAAAAGCATCAAAATGCCTGGCTATTCCTGCTATTGCAATGATAGAGCGGCAACATTTCCTCTGATGAAGTAGGAATTTTTGTAAAACAAAAAATTATTTATCATGAAGGTACAATAATCAACACTGTTAATTTAGAAACAGTAGCAATCAACATAAAATACAAGAAAACAATTATATTAAAATAATTAGTGTATATCGCAAACCAAACAAACAACTTCTTGAAAGCGATATATGCGAAAAAAACAGTGTTGAACCCACAATTTTAATTGGCGATCTTAACTCAGAAATACCAAAAGCAGTTGTAGAGCAGGTAACCCAGTTTGAACAAAATTTGAAGTAATCGCAACTGCACACGCTCTTCAATAATAACCCCGAAAGGACCGGCATACTACCCATACAGATTAGACCACGAGCCGGATATTCCGGACATAATAGTTTAAAAAACTTTTAAATCGCAAATATTTCATGAAGTTTGGGCTGAGCTTCACTCACTAATAATCTCTTTTATAACGGCACCTAATGAGTCAAGAATTATAAACAGACCAATAGATAGGAACCTTTTCCAGGAGCTATTAAATAAAAATCTTTTTACCTCTAGATCCTTGCTTTGCAAATATAGTCGGAGGTAAATTAAAACCAATTTCACCAAAAGAACTCAACTTAAATAATTAAAATATTTCCACTAAACAAAACTCCAGTCGAAGATGAAATACCTCACATAATCCTTAAGCAACTTCCTCGGAAAGTATTAACATACTTACCTACCACATTTAGCGCATGTCTAAGAACGGGCTATTTTTGTAACAAACCATGAAGAAACAAAAAAGCTATCACCAGCTACAGACCTATCAGCCTATTAGCAACCTTATCGAAATTACTAGAAAAACTAATCAATAATCAGTTAAGTAATGAAATCAAGAGATTTCATCCACCACCAGTCTTTCAGTTTGGGTTTAAAAAGAGACATTCTACATGTCACCAACCCCAGCGTATTGTAGACGCAACAGAAATGGGTTACGAAAATAAGCAATACACAGCGACACTTTTTGTGAATCTAGCACAAGCCTTTGATCGCGTATGGATTGAAGGTCTAAAATACAAGCTTACTAGTCTTTCCATCTCAGGACATTTGAACTCTATTTTATTCTCATATCTGGACAACAGAATGTTGCAATTCATGCAACAGTATCATCAACAAGGCACATCAGGGCCCCAAAAAAATATCTTAGGTCCTTTATTATTTAAAATTTTCACTAATGCCGTCACTAACACAAAAGCAGACTTATTAAGCATTATTCGCAGATGATACTGCATTCCTAGCTAAAAATAACAACCTTCTAAATGCAATCATGCCACTACAATACGCGACAAATAAATTGACAAGATGGTTCAAATGATAAAACCTAACGATAAATTATGATAAATGTACAGCAAAAATATTCACCCTTAGACAAATCAACGAACCACCACCAATAACAATCCAATCATGTAGACACACATCACGGAAGAAGTCAAATACTTAGGTGGGTATCTAGATACTAGGACTCACCTGGAGGTACTAAAAATTAAACGAAGGTTGTGCAAGGCTAGCGCAGCTATATCTGCGTATCAACAGGCAATCGTTACTAAAACCTAAATGTGAAATTTTACTCTATAAAACACTAATACGATTACTAGTACTTTACGCCTGCGTAATATGGGGAAACACATTCAAACAGTTACAAAGAATTTAAGTACTACAAAACACAATTCTTAGAATTTCAGCGAATGCCCCTTGGTATACTACCAACAGACAACTTCATACAGAATTCGGCTTATCCACGTCTCGGAGTACTGAAACTAATCATAAACTTTCATGCAAATATTGTTCCGGTGCAGTGTTTTATCAACTTGGACAAAGACAAATACACAAAAAATTGAAACGCAATTTATTGCAATACATTTAACTAAACCAAAGTAATAGTGATAGTGATGGTTACTAGTTAAACTACATAAACTAATTTATTGTAATAAATTATGAGTGTACGAACAGTAATTTTAATTTCATAAGTGGTGATATTAACTGTTATGTTATTCTGATATTTATGTATGTACATGTATACACATATACATATAATACACTGTTAATCATGTAACACTACCATGTTCTTTTTTTTTATTGAATTTGTGTACATTAGCAATCAGAATTAATTACAATAAATTCTATGAACTAATTGCGTGAAGTTTGGAATAGATTTGAAAGAGGTGCACCCAGTGGTGCAGTCTCGTTACCTCCATTTGAAGGCTTAGGGGATGGTGTATGATTTCTTTATTCTGTCAAGTCCCATGGCCACTTCCGTTTAAGTCGTCTCATTACTGGCTGCTGTGTTAGCGGTGTAATCTCGTTATTAGTGTGTCCCACTAGCCGAGCATGGTGGCTTGTAGCGCGTTGTCTGATTATGTCCCGCACATATTGTACGTTGGAGTCAAAGTGGAGGATACGGTTTGAAACATACCAGGGAGCATTGAATATACTTCTTAATGTCTTAGACTGGAAACGTTGTATTATGTCAATATCTGAGTAGCTGGCGCAACCCCAGAGTTCACAGCCACAGTCCATGATAGATATGTACACCAGTAATTTGTTTTCTGTTGAGAGTTGAGAGTTTCTTCCTATGAGCCAATACATTTTTTTAATTTTGATGTCCATTTCTTTGCGTTTTTTTATTATATGTGGTTTCCACGTTAATCTTGTGTCCATATGGAGACCTAAGTATCTAATTGCATTTGCTTGCGGGATGGGTACGTTATTCAAGCTTACAGGTGGGCATTGTGATCGTCTTGTGGTAAATGTTATATGATTGGACTTCGTCTCATTGACCTTAATTCTCCATTTTTCCAGCCAACCCTCTATTGTACTTAGTGCATCTTGCAAGATATTAGTTGCGATTTGTGGATCTTCATGACATGCTAGGATTGCAGTGTCATCTGCAAATGTCCCCAATGTTATGGTTGGTGTCGACGGTATATCTGCAGTAAAAATCAGATATAAGAGTGGCCCCAACACACTTTCTTGGGGAACACCAGCCGTGATTGGATACAGTTGTGAATATTCCATACCAACTTTGGTTTGAAAGTGTCGATTAGTTAGATAAGATTTAAGCAGGAGATAGTATTGATGTGGAAAGATGTGTTTAATTTTAAATAGTAGCCCATTGTGCCAAACACGGTCAAACGCTTACCGCACATCTAAAAATACAGCAGAGCAATATTTCTTACTATGAAATGATTGCTGAATAATATTGGTTATTCGGTGGCATTGCTCTATGGTCGAGTGTCCTTTGCGAAATTCAAACTGGTGATTTGGAATCCATTCTTCAAGTAGACTATTTTCGTTTATTCGCTTTAATATTAATTTTCTAGGAGTTTTGACACGACAGGCAGTAGACTAATTGGGCGATAAGACTGAGCTTCATTTGGTGGTTTGCCAGGTTTTAATATTAAGATGACCTGTGCAAATTGTAATTGTAAGGGCCAGTATGTTAAGCGTAGGATTGCATTAAAGAGTGCCAATAAGAATTGTTCTCCTTGTCGTGGTAATTTTTTAAGTACAGCGCCTGTAACGAGATCATAGCCCGGCGCTTTCTTATTATTTAATCATTTTATTTCATTTTGTAATTCACCAATTGTGAATTTTTTTATAGGGGGTGATAGTTGTAGTGGTTCTTCGAGAAAGTTGTTAATATCTTCATCAATTTCATTAGAGTGAGGTGTGAATACGTCTGCCAGATGTTGGGCAAAAAGTTCAACTTTTTCTTTGTCTGATCTTGCCCAGGAGCCATCGTTTTTGCGTAACGGCGGGACTTGTTGTTGGGGTCTCTTAAATCCTTTAGTGGCTTTCCATATACTGTGATCTTCTTTGGATAAGTTGGTTATGTAGTTGGAATGTTTCATTACGCGCCTCTAACATCTTCTTCCTAAGTTTATTAGTAAGTCGATTGTATGTGGTTTTATCATTAACGTTGTGTGTACGTTGCCAGATTAACCTTGCTCTCCTTTTTTCTTTTATTAATTCACTTATATCTCTAGAAACATTAAATGACTCGATTTTCTGGATATTCATTGGTGTAGCATTCCAGGCTGCCTCTTGGACTGTTGTTATAAAGTGATTAACTGCGATCTCTATTTCTTTCCGTGTTTTTAAGCTTATATTAATATTTATATGTCGGTGGACGTGTACTTTAAATTTGTCCCAGTCAGTTCGTCTATTGCAGAGTACTGGCTTAGGCTGCTTTTGGATAACTGTAGCGCTAATGACAGCTGACACAGGGTTGTGGTCCGAAGATAGATCGAAACTAGGAGTGACGTCCACATAATTTCTTGAAATGCCCGAGGCTATATAAGAATCTAATAAATCTGGAATCTTGTTCACGTCGGTCGGCCAGTATGTTGGAGTACCGGTTGATAAATGCATGTAATTGTTGTTAGTAAAATTTTTTCAAGTTCTCTACCCTTGTAGTTATTAATCGAGACCCCACCTTGTATGTTTACAATTAAAGTCGCCACCTACTATAAATCTCCTCCAAGGGTGTTGAAGAATGGTTGTAGTATGTTCGTGGTTAGTCTATGTCTTGGAGGGCAATATACAGCGGCTAGTGTGATTGGGCTAGGAAGTTTACTGATTTCGATAACGGCAGCTTGCAGGAACGGTTCTTCGTATTTTGGTAATTCATGATGAACTATCGAGTTTCGAATAATAATAGCTGCGCCACCATGGGCTGTATTATCTGGGTGTACAGTGTGGTAGATGCTGTACTGAGGTATTTTATAAACGTTCTTGTTGTAAAGTGTGTTTCACTTATGAGTAGTACATCAATTTTGTTCATTTGAAGGAAGACTTCTACCTCCAATTTTTTAGATTGGAGGCCGTTGGCATTCCATAATGCAATACGTATGAATTTAGACATTATTTAACTAATTTGGCAATTACTGTTGTGAGCATGTTGAGGATCATGCTATTTTGTTGTAGCAGTTGATTGAACATTCCCTTAAACTCGGCAAGGAATTGTGCGAGGGTGAGGTCATTAGATGAGTCTGGTTTATTTGCTGTAACGTGGTTATAGGTATGCATCGACATATCAGCGTAAACATTAGGTTTTGGCAGAGGAGGAAGATTTCTTATATCTGGCTTATACTGTGCAGGTTGTTTCTTTGGTTGCTGTGTATTTGGGTAGGTCTTGTTTTGTAATTCTCTATAGACCATACATCCTTTGTAGTTGGCAGGATGTGGTCCATTGCATAAGATACACGTTGCCGGCGTATCCCTATTTTTGGTGCACGTTCTTGTATCATGGTTACCGCTGCATTTGACACACGCATATGGGCGATTGCAGTATAATTTCGTGTGGTTAAAGTTTTGTCATCTTGTACATTGTACTATATTTTTATTTTGCTTAGGTGGTTCAACCGTTATCTTTAGGTTCTGCAGATACTGCAATTTATAAATATCTTTGTTGTTATCGGCCGGTTCCAAGTCCACGAAGAATAACGGCAGGGCTTCTTTAGTTTGTTTGTGTTTGATGTTGCTAATATTTCGAACTTTATGATTTTTTGCTGCCAATTCTGCTATTATTACATTTATCGGGATTGTGGGGTGTAGATGCCGTACAACTACTCTATACGCCCTCTCCTGCTTGTTTTGATATATGTGAAATATAACGTTGGTATCTAAAAAATGGGCGGTCAATTTCCTGTATGAGTCAGGCGTGTGAACATTGATTTTAACGACATTATTGGCCATACATTTAGAGGTATATTATTCCTTTTCGACTATGTGCGTGATGCTAGCTACCATTTGTTGATAGTTTTCGACACCTTGAACAAAGATTGGCGGTGGTTTTGGCAGTTGAACAGTTTGACCCGTAGTATTAGTGTTGCTGCTAGCCCCTGGTACATCTGTTTCCTCTGTTAACGTAGAGTATTGGTTTGTTTGTGTTAAGTTGAATGTTTGAGTTAATTGTGGGTTATATTTCCGTCTTTTCCTTTTATTGCCAGGAACCACTTGCCAAGTGTTATTATTATCAGCCATGTTTTCGTCTTCGCCGACATTACTTAAAATTTCTTGCTGGTCTCTTTCTATTTGATTATTTTGCGGCAAGGTTTGCGGGGAAGGTAATTGCACTTGAGACAACCTTGGATATTGCATTACGGGCATTGTATAATACGGAGAGGGTTGAACCGGTGGGATTGATGGCACAGCATACTGCTTTAATGGTGTTTGTTCAAAGAGTGGTGGTGTTGAATGTATATTGTTATTTACAGTATACTGTTGCTGTTGATAGGAAGGTGGGTAACCATATTGTTGATACATATTGGAGTTATTTTGTGATGGCGGATTATTCCCATTGCCAGTGGGAAACATTAATATTAAAGTTGATTACATGGGTATTAAATTATTAAATAAATAAGTACGCCTGACCTTAAGGCTGCGACTTGGGCGCGGCGATATCGCAGGTAAAAATTTGGCTCGCACACGTCCACACTGTTTCAATGCACGGGCCGTACTGAACACTACCATGTACAGGAAATATTTTGCTGATCTGGTATAATGTCTAATAAAAAAAACCTTTGTGTAGGCTATTAGCCTGTTTCTAACCACACATTCGTACGATACTATGAGCAATGTTAGGCGTATTTGGGGCAGGTGACTGGTCCTAACCCGTTAACCAAGGCTTTGTGAATTTAAGGTTGTATAATTTTTGAATTGAGGGCTCAGTATAATACTACAGTCTTATCCTTTACGTCCAAATTGGTTTAAAGATACATTTGTGTAGTGTTTTTTTTTTAAATTTAGACTATCGGTTAAGTAACCAATGCATCTGACAAAGTTGTCGATGTGAGTCTTTTCGGATATTATGCGGGGCTTCCATGTAAGTTTGGAATCTTGTATTAGCTCTGAATATTTGACTTCATTTTTAATAGGTAATAATGTTTTTAGCTGTAAAGTTTATTTCTAAACACCTTGTTAACAATTCTGCAACAATGGATCCAAATTGATGTGTCAATAGCATCTCAACTAAGTTGATGTCAGCTTCCACTCTTTTGAACAATAAATAATGGTTAAAAGTGTTGTTTTTTATAGTTGTTTAAAAATTTGTTTTTGTTATGAATATCGCAAGAATCATCGGAGAACGCGCATCCAAGAAAGTTTAAATATTTTTATCATTAATATTAGTTTATGCTAAATGTTCTGAAAAAGGCATTTTTTTCTGGTGATCCGTTGGTGCATTAAAAACAGTATATGAAATATTAGTTTTTTTACAGGTCTTTTGTTGAAAGAGTAGTTAATGTATGTTTCAAATGTTAAAATAAGTCTTAGAGTTGATTTACGTATGCGTGTTAGTGGGTTATTAACTTTCTACAGCTAAGCTTATAGTAGGAAGTTAATGAGATTATCATCCTGTCTGTCTTTTTGTGTGTCTGGGGACACTACAACTTCCGTTCTATTCAACGGATTCACTTCAAATTTGGCATACTTATACCTTAGGTTAGTAACTTTCATGGGATTGGTTTTCAGCCAAATCGGTTAATGGCAACCGAAAGTGACCGTTACGATTTCGCACCGCTGTAGAAAGTTTCCTTTACGGTATTACATCGTTCCTGTTATTTCTTAGTAACAAGCTGTTCAATTTTTTGCTGCATGTTGTTAATTTCATGTTTATTTGGAACTCGTATAGATATATTAGCCCAAGTATTGCATTACACTATTGATTTCTTTTGGTCCTTATAGTTTAATATTTACGGTTAGCTTTTTTTGCAATGTATTGCTGGAAACTGGTCCAATGAGATTTTTAGGCCGTTTTATATTAATGTGAAAACTAAGAGGAAAAATTGCTAGAGTGCAACCGGATGGGAGATCCCAATTAGGTTCAATATAAACTTAGTCAGCGATACCGTGGACTAAAAAGAAGTTGGCAAGTCTGAAAGTTTGTTGTGGTCAGTCAGTCGACTAGTAAGTTGTTTTGCCAGTTAACAAATGGAAAACATTTTTATTTGTGATTTTAAGTTTCTGCCTTTTAAACCCCATTTGGTATGATAGATGTTCTGGTCTCCAATTTTCAGCAAGAAATTTATTTTCAGTTAGTCTAACATTATTTGACACTCGTTAGTATCAATTACGTGCCTGGGTGTACCATACATTGTTGCTAAAACATAAGATCTAGATTCAGCTTCAACGTGAAATACTGAAGCTTAAATTTTGTCTTTTTGAAATAAAGATAATTTATAACGCGATATTATAGTGCATATTAATACTACCCCTCCGTGTGCTGTCCCATCTTAATGAACGATATGGTACGTTATAGAACATGGTATTTTAAGTACCATAGGTCAGTAAAGTGTGTTTCTTGAATGTATAACCTTGCTTTACTGTACATAAGTGGTTTCTTATTCTATGACTTTGGATAGGTTATCGGTCATAGTGTTATTCTCAACTCTCTATGTATTAATAAGAGTGGACATCCTCTGTAGTATTTTAGAGATATGGCAATTTAGTTCTAGGCAAGTGACTAAAATCTGGTGAGAAGATCAGGAGGTTTGAATCGTTTAAGCCGTCTTGACTCGTCTTCTTCTTGCAACAGGTTGTTTGTTAGTTCATTGGGATGAAAGGTCAGCTTCTTTCTATAATTAGTGCTGAATCGAGTGATTTCTTCACGAACTGTAGGCAGTTTTAAGTCAGCATGAAGTAAGGCATTAGGCACTATAGTCAATCTAAGGAATTTATTTTGGAAGCGCTGGAGAATCTTTATATTTGAGGTGCAGGCGGAGCCCCAAATAGGTATCCCGTATGTCCAAATGGGTTTTAGGATAATTTTGTACAATAAGAGTTTATTTTCGATGGATAAGTTCGATTTCGTTCCAAGCATCCAGTACACTTGATGAAATTTAGAACCCAGTGATTTTCTCTTAGTTAAAATATCAGTACGCCAAGTTAATCTTCGATCTAAATGGAGTCCGAGGTATTTGACTACATCATTTTAGGGTATTGGGGTTCCATTAAGTGTAACTGCAGGGCAGGTTTCTTTGCGAAGGGTGAAGGTGATATGAGTAGATTTAGTTGCATTAGCTTCCATTCTCCATATTTTTAGCCAGTTTTCAAATAGATTCAGATGGCTTTGCAGATTTCTAGATGCAGAAATAGGGTCCTGATGTGATGCTAAAAGAGTCGTGTCATCTGCATATGTAGCCGTGATTGTATAATTTGTTTGAGGTAGGTCTGCTGTGTACAGTGAGTAAAGTGTGGGTCCTAATATACTTCCTTGAGGAACTCCGGATTGCACAGGATAGAGATCCGTGTAGGCTTCTATTAGTTACAATGATTGAGTGGTTACAAACATACCTTTTCTACCTTCCTTTTTTATTAGAGGACGGGTAAGGTTAAACTGCACTGTTCCACATATTGTAGGTATTGAAAATTAGGTGTTTCATTTTGTAACTACAAAGAACAAATTGTTGGTTGGTAGTTGAATGTTTGCCTACTAAATTGTTTTCAATTTGGTATTCGTCTATAGCATTGAATGTGTTAATTTGGCAAATTTTGCATTTGCCTGGCTTGCTGATATTACCTATGTTGATTGAAAAACATATTGTTATGGGTTTGGATTAAGAAACCCTTTTATATAGAATAATATTAATGGTATATGTTTTAATGTCTCTAATAAATATTTAATCGAAAATATTTAAACTTCTTAGAAAATAGGGCGACCCATCTTACTTTCTGGTATAACTTGTACATGTATTCCTTAGATGCAACTTTTTAAAGTATAGGAAATATGTATAAACTTGCCAGTTTAATAAATATATAATTATTATAATTTTCACATATTGAGTAAAGCTTATATAATATATCAGAGCAAGTAAGGATATTAATGTCGCATATAAAAATTAACATTTAGATGAACATAATTTTACTACGCTTGTTTAGTATTTTCAATTTAAATCAAGTGATCTGTTAAACGCTTTTTAATCATAGTGTGCGAATTATACGTAAGAGGGTATTTTCTATTTCAAGCGGTCTATTAGCTGGCTACACTCGAATTCCAAATTTAACTAAACGATATGTTGCTTGCTGTAGGTATAAATTGCGCAATATATTATCTCGCTTGTATATAAAGGGCTTTCCCGTGGAAAATCCAAATTACGGCTTTTTAATTATTCATCGATTTAATTCAACTGCTGCTAAACCATCTCATATATCTTTGCCGATCTAAATTAAATTTTTGATTGAATCGACCGCTTCTTGCAATATAAATGAAAATTGTTCTTTCTCAAAATTAAAATGCCCTCTATCAGGATCCGCTACGATTACATCGATTATAATAACTTTCAAATCCCTTTCTTCGTTGGCGACGCCGCTGTACCCTATTTCTGTTACACAAAATACATTACTGAGCACACTAAGTGCTGTTTTTAAGAAAATTACACTGCACCTACGCTAAATAATTTTATGATCAAATTGTTCACTGTATTAAGTTGTGATTTAAAAAATATTTTTGTAACAATTTACAGATAAGATGAAGTGCGTGATTGTAAAAATATATTTTGAAAAGTATTACAGACACAATATTATAATAAAAAGCAAAAAGGCCAAGTTTTAAATTTACAAATTATGTTATTCAAGTATACGGGACGTTTATCGGTTATTACAGTGCAACAAGCATTTAAAATGCAATACGAAATAGAACCGCCGGATCTTCAGATCATTTAAGAATACAGGTTCTGTAAATAAATGTAAAAATCGACAACAGTCTACTAGCAGAGCAAGTCAATAACTTAGTATTGCCCATCAAACTTTATGAAATAATTCATGACAGCGATTGCAAATAATGCAACGTTTATGGTCCGACGACTATATAAAATAAACAGATTTTTGTATGGCAATGCAGGAAATGATGTAGGAAGACGAATTTGCTAACCATTTCGTGTTTATCGACGAAGCGACATTTATGTAACTAGACAAGTGAATCATCACAATCTCCGGATATGGGGATTCTCCAAAACTTAATGTCCAAAATAAAATTTCGCGAAACTTTTTCTTTAGTGAAAAGACTGCGACGGGTACAGCATACCTAAATATGTTGAACTTATGAATATTTCCGCAACTGGCAAAGGATTACAACAACTTTATATTCTAACAAGATAGGCTCCACCTCATAGATCTAGTAAAGTGTGAAGAATTTCTGGCCGCTATGGTAAATTGCGCGATGTACTAGAGAGGGTTTGGTATTGCTCGCTGGCTCTCTCAGGTCCCTAATCTTATTTTTTTCTTTGGGGTTACATGAATGATTTGGTTTACGTACCACCAATATCAACAACACCGCTGTTGTGAGGAGCGTCAATGGAGACACACGACACTGTATGTGAATCGAATTGGACTACCGTGTGACGCGAGGAGCTTATCAAACATTTGTGATGGTGTGAATAAAACTTTTCCTTTCTTTTTATGTATCATTTAATATTATATCTGTAATATTAATTGTGTCATATATCTTTTTAAAACTCGATCATCCTTTTCTAGTAACCCTATATCATTGCTCTTGCTTATTTTTTATTTTCGCTTATTCGTTCTTCTTTAAATTTTTTTATAAATTTGTAATACCAACATTTTTTGTTTATTTATAAATTGAAAATTATATTACTTAAATAAAGTATAAAAAATGCAATATCCGACAGCTCTTGCCGGTGCGCTTCGATATTAAGACAAAATGGCGCTAAACAAGTTTTTTAAATATTTTTCTTTGATTTATATTATCTAGAACAAAGGTATTATAAAATATAGAGAGCACTATATTTGCTTAAATATGTTTGACACATTCTTTCCGGTATCCGAGAAAAACAAAAATTAGAAAATTTTAGTTATTAGACTTTTTATAAAATATTCGCATTTATACGTAGTTGTATAAGAAATATTTTTCCTACACCACAATAAGGTAGAGTGTATATTATACTTATGCTTTGCGTTAAAAGGCATTTCTGTGAAATTGTTTATTGAAAGAAATAATATATATAGTAAGTAAGAATATTGTTTAAAATTTTTAAATTTTTGCTGTAGCACAGCCTTGTGAAGTGATTTGTATACAACTGTATAACAATATCACGGATATCTGGGAATTTTTTTGAAATAACACTTCATTATATGGGCACATTACTAAGAGTCAGTCATTTAGGGGTGTGTTATATCGTAAAAAGGTTTTAATCTTTCAACCAACCTTGCATTTTTGGTTAGTATTGTTTTACAAGTACGTAGATGGATTGAAGACGAAACTATATTAGATATGTTTGTTGTAAGTCTAAAACACAATATATACGACAATAAACAAGATCATTTCTAATATTTCTCTAAAAAATACCAGTTAATTGATAAAGAATTTTTATCTCTTGATAGGGAAAAAAGGAAAATTATTTATGACAAATCAATCCGTCGATCATATACTTGAAGATGTTAAAACATGTTTGGACTGTATGATCCTTCAGATGCAGAAAATGAGCTTGTAAAAATTTAACGGGGTTGTATGTTATGGCACAAAATCTTACTATGGTTCAATACACCGTGCCCCTTTACCCATGTTTTCTTGGAAAAGTGTATATAATACATAAGGCACAAAAAGAGATTTGTAATGCACTTCATACTTATTTTTTTTTATTTAACACGCACTAAGCGTATACATTGCAACTAGTAAATACTATCTAGCAATTTGTTCTTAATAAATTCTCACTTAAATTCAAGTTTAAAGTCTTAAATCTAGGTAAGTCTTAGCAGTTGGTGGATATACTCCCATTGGCGCACTCCACATATGTTCACATGTTTTAATTGCTCATAATTCACTTAACTTAACTTACACTAGTTCAAAAGGTTTTTGCCACATGTTCATGTAGTCTTGTTTCGTGTTTTTTCGCAAACCGTTTAATTTCCTCACTGACCATAGGCACTTTTAGGTCCCTGTGGATGTCTTCATTTCTAATGTATCATGGAGCGTTGACGATGCTGCGCAGTACTTTGTTTTGAAAGGTTTGAATAATTTTTACATTAGATTTCTTTGTGCATTCCCACAGCTGCACACCGTAAGTCCAAATTGGTTTTAGAATTTGTTTATACAACAATAGTTTGTTATGCAGAGACAGCTCGGAATGTCGTCCAAGCAACCACCACATTTTTCTGAATCTAATGCAAAGTTCTTCGCGTTTTTTCTTTATATGTGCTTTCCACCTGAGCTTGGCATCTAGTGTCTAACCCAGGTATTTAGCTGTGTTAGCGTAAGGAATTGTTTGCTGATTGATCACTACAGGCAAGTAATCAATTCTTTTATTGGTGAATTTATATGGGTAGACTTCGCCTCGTTTAGTTTAATTCACCACTTCTTGGTCCACCTGGTGATGTTGTTGACGGCTAATTGTAGTTTATTAGTAGCTACTTCTATTTCGTTGCTTGTGGCCAGTAATGCAGTGTCGTCAGCAAATGTGGCTGTGGTCACTCCATCACTCATGGGGATGTCACTAGTATAAAGCAAGTATAGAACTGGCCCAAGGACGCTTCCTTGCGGTACACCTGCGGCAATAGCTTTTAGTTCGGAGTATTCTTCGCCATATCTCACTCTGAACTGTCGGCCAGAGATGTATGATATCAAAATGTGGCTCATCTGCCTAGGCAGATTTTTAGTTATTTTGTATTCGAGGGCCTCGTGCCATACTTTGTCAAAAGCTTGGGCCACGTCAAGAAGTATCGCTGCACATATTTCTTTTTCTTCTAGGGTTCTTTCAATTACATCAGTGATTCGGTGCACTTGATCAATGGTCGAATGTTTGTTCCGAAATCCAAACTGGTGATTTGAAATAAGCAGCGTTTCTTCAATAATTGGCTTGAGACGTTTCAGAAGCAGTTTTTCGAACAGTTTGGATATGTTTGGTAGTAGTGAAATCGGGCGGTAAGATGCTTTCTCATTGGGTGGCTTCCCTGGTTTGGGGATCATAATAACTACCGCAACTTTCCACTGCAGTGGTACGTACTGTAGTCGTAGCGCAGCATTGAATAGATGCGTAAGCTTCATTATACCCTTTTCTGGTAGTTCCTTCAGCAGTTGTCCACTTATTAAGCCATAGCCGGGGGCTTTTTTGGCACTGAGATTATTTTGTATCTCATTGTAAATTTATTTTGGAGTTACTGGCAATATGGCCCTGTCCTCCCTGTTGTTTATCTCTGGTAGGTTCTCATTGTCATCAGCTGGATGTGGTTGGAATGTATTCGCTAAGTGTTCAGCAAATATTTCTCCTTTTTCCTCGTCTTTTCTAGCCCATCCGCCATCATTTTTACGAATGGGTGGATTATGATTATGAGGCCGCTTTAATCTCCTTGTGGCTTTCCAGAGAGAGTATTCGGTATCTTTATCGTCTGTTAGTCCCTTTAGGAATTCAGTGAACGTTTCATTCTTAACAGAACGGATCTCTTCTTTGAGTTGTTGGCTTAGCCGGTTTAGCAGTTGTTTGTCTGCCGGAGCTCTGGTTTGTTGCCATTTCTTCCGTGCTTTTCGTTTCGCTGAGACAAGTTCTCTGATCTCCTAGGGTAGTTCACGCCAATTGTTTTTCTTTTTGGCTCAGGGTATTGCTCCATGCGGCTTGCTGCAGGTCGATTACAAACCGCTCTGCTTGTTCATCTAGCTGCTCAATTGATCTTAGTGGAACATTTAGTTTGATACGCTGTTCTACTTCTGCTCTAAATCCATCCCAGTCAGTCCATTTGTTTGTTAGTGATGGTGAAGATGATTTATTGATTATTGTTTCGCTTAGTGTCAGGATAATGGGGAGTGGTCTGATGACATGTTGTAGTTATCTTCAATACCAATGTAGTTGGAAGATACGCTTTTCAGTATGAAGAAGTCTATCAGATCTGGTATTTTGTTGCTATCTGACGGCCAGTATGTTGGTTTGCCAGTTGAATGACATACGCATTTAGCTTGCTTGATCGTTTCATATATCTGTTTTCCTTTAGTAGTGACAAGTCTGGATCCCCAGTGGGTATGTTTGGCTTGAAGTCACCTCCTAATAGGAAGTGATCTCCTAGCTCTTGGAAAAGCCTTATAAAGTCATCTTTTTCTAGTGCGTACCTTGATGGACAGTATATTCCAGCAACTGTATAATCCTTGGACTTTGTGAGGATTTTTACCGCTGTTGCTTGTATTTTGCGAGTGTTGTAGTTTACTTCTTCATAATGTTTTACGTTATCTTTTAATAATACCGCCGATCCACCCCTTGCTGTATTATCTGGATGGGGGGTGTGGTATAGTTTGTACCCTTTTATATTTAGGTAGTTTTCCTTAGTAAAATGGGTTTCAGAAATTAGGCAGATGTCTATTTTTTGATCCCAGAGGAATAGTTCTAATTCATGGGCGTGCTGGGAAGCCCATTTGCATTCCATGCTGCTATTCTAATTGACATAGCCATTTTTATTTCCTAGTTATGGGCGCGACCCTATTGCTATTTTCTAGTTTCGTCACTCTAGTTAAGATAGACTTTATGGAATCTTCTTGCTTTTCGAGTTTTCCAAGAATTGCTTGCAATGTTTTGTTGATTACATCCATATTAGCTTCTTCGATCTTGCCTTGTTGAGTTTTACCTTTTGCCATTCGTGCGTATCTGGTACCTGCTGAGCTATTTTGCACAGCCGTACTAGCCAGGTAAGGGGAAAATTTTGCAGCGTTTTCTTTATTGGTGCCGTTTCTTGGGCATTAGTTGTTCTTCGGTTGTTTGTTTTTTTGTTTATAAAGAGATTTGTAATACACTTCATGTTTATTTGAAATACTTTTTAGCATGTGCTATGTCTTTTACATCCTATTAAACCAGTCGCCCCATCAACTACTCCACACTTTCTCAGATTTGGCTACATTCATCTCACATTACTTAAAAACTTATCGAAACCTTGTTTTGTGGGTTTTAGGGTAGGTATCATACAAGTTAAAACAAATTCCGTAACGTTTTGCTGTTTTTTTTAAATGCTTGAGAATATCTTGAAACTCATCATGTCATCTACTCATTGGTTAATGCTTGAAATAGCCACAAGAGATGTTCTCACTTGCAAGTAATTAATATTATAAATTACTGATGTTGGAACATTTAAACAGTCATTAATTGTGGAACCTAAACATCTTTCTGCGCGCAGCAATATCCTTCTCCATGACTGACGAGGAAAGACGTTCTGATAACGGATCGTCATCCATATCGAAATTACCTCTTTGAAGCCCCCGATACTACTTAAATATGAGCATACAATGAGAACGATTCCCTCTCGGTATAAGAGTTGTTTTCTTAAAACATTAATCAAAATTTAAATTAGTAGTTCAAAATTTGCATGCAGTAGGTTTTTGACCAAGGTATTAATTCGATTTTGTTTGACTACCATCATTTGGAAGTTGTTCGACTGCAGTACATGTATAAAACCTCTCTTTACACGCTCGAATTTGTCACGACATACAATCATTGCTTATTTCAAATTGTAAATTTTATTCTGTTTATGAAGACGAAGCGTCTACCTTTTAATTTATTGTTTACTTGCGTCATTCTTGCAGAAAACATCGAAATTGTTGTGGTTGAAAGCAAAATGCTTTTTTTGATTAGTATCACAGTCAAGTTGCAGAAAGAAGTATCTAGACTATTAAACTATAACAATTATATTGGTATATTACGAGGCGCATTCATAAAGTAAGGGCCGTTTGGTCACAGAAAAAAATGTACTCATAAGAAACAAATTTTATTGTCATATTTAGTTAGGTACAATCTTACTTTACTTCTCTACATAATCGCCGTTCACTTCTAAGCATTTTTCGTACCGCTGCACCAGCTTCTTTAACCCCTCTGCATAGAAGCTTGCCGCCTGAGAGTTGAACCAGTTGACAATGGCGTTTTTGAGTCCGTCTTCGGTTTCAAAACGTTGTCCACCCAGCCATCGTTTAAAATGCAAGAAGAGGAAGTAGTCGCTAGGTGCAAGGTCGGGACTGTACGGTGGGTGGTCAAAAAGTTCCCAACGAAAATCTTGAATTTTCTCAATGGTTTTGGCAGCAGTGTGAGGACGCGCGTTATCGTGGAGGAGGATTATGCCAGATGACAATTTCCCGCGGCGTTTGTTTTTGATCGCACGTCTCAAGTGTTTGAGCGTTTCGCAGTACACGTCAGCTGTAATTGTTGTCCCACGTTCCATGAAATCAACCAAAAGAACACCGTCTTTGTCCCAAAAAACTGTAGCCATCAATTTTCGATTTGTGTACTGAGTTTGTTTAAACTTTTTCGGTTTTGGTGAGGATG
This sequence comes from Sinelater perroti, assembly GCA_036346155.1. Classification (NCBI taxonomy): domain Eukaryota; kingdom Metazoa; phylum Arthropoda; class Insecta; order Coleoptera; family Elateridae; genus Sinelater; species Sinelater perroti. The sequence goes on along the minus strand of JARFIY010000369.1, from coordinate 3,587,196 downwards.
AGTGTCGCCACTGCATCGATTGCAGTTTTGTTTCTGGGTTGGCGTAGGATACCCACGTCTCGTCCCCAGTAACAATGTGAGAAAACAAATCCTCTCCATTTTGTTGATAACGGGCCAAAAACTTTCGTCCACTAGACATTCTTTGCTCTTTGTGGTGGTCGGTGAGCATTTTTGGTACTCACCTTGCACAAAATTTGCTATATGCGAGGTTTTCTGTGACAATATTGTAAACAGTAGTGCGTCCAAGTTGAGGAAATTTGTCAGCCAGGCCACTAATCGTCAATCGACGATCAGATCGCAGTGCTTGGTCCACTTGTGAAACGATTTCATCAGTCTGGATACTGGGCCTGCCACTCCGCTCTTCGTCATGGACATTTGTTCGGCCATTTGTAAAATAACGGCACCATTGTCTAACCTTTCCTTCACTCATAACTGTAGGTCCGTAAACCAGGCATAACTCCCGATGAATTTCAGCAGCCGACGATCCTTTTGCACATAAGAAACGAATCACAGAACGCACTTCACACTTGGCGGGATCAACGATTTTCGCGGCCATTGTTCTTTGCATTCACTGACAACAATACAATTTCAGAATCAAAACAAATGACGCTGTAGCTTCGCAATGAGTCAGTAGATGGCGCTGCAGTGGTAAAACTGTGCTTCGAAGCGCCACTATTTATATACATGCAAACGGCCCTTACTTTATGAATGCGCCTCGTATATTATAATACAAGCGTTAATTCTGTAACCTAAATAAAATTAAATTAAATGATTAAAAAATGTTTTATCTTTTTAAATAAACATTTAAAAAAGCAAATAAAAAACTTACAAAAAGACAATCTTAAATATTTTGTAATTTGCAACTCTTGTAATAATTCTACAAAAATCCACGGTAATTCTTCAAAAACCTTGGTGATGAGGAAATCAATCGAAACAGTTCTCGCAAATGTGCAAGACGCAAAAATATTTTAGTGAGGAGCGAAATAAAAGTAGTTTCAGAAAAAGAAAATATTGTTAAAGGCTACAGCAAAGCAGAATTTTTAATATCGACATTTTGTTACGATATAAATCAGGTAACAGACGTGCTGTATATTTTACCTAACGATGTGGAAACAAGTATTCCACATAAAATAAATTAAATTGAAGGCTTTATTATTATGAAAACAAATATTGCTCTTAAACACAAAAGCACCCGTTTATAAAAATAGACAAGAAAATGACTAATTATATTTGGGAAGATTACAAATGGCCAGCACACAGATCATTAGAGGTATTTCCGTCCAATGTCCAAGCACTTTGCTGTCGCTACCGTTGTTTCTACAAAGCTGCTGTAAATAATTTTTGAGTGTGTAAACGGCATTACTTGTGTATAGCTAATTGCAGCTTTTTACTGTGCCTTAAACAGATTTGGCGAATATAAAGATTGAGGCAGATATCAGGAAAACTATAGTATAAATGTATAGTAAAAAGTTTCTGCTTCTTTTTATTAGTAGGCAATTCTGCCTATTTAATTGATAGGTTTATGTCTTTACGTGATGTTTTCACTTTATCTTTTGCATGAACGAGCTGTACTTCTTCGACCCAACGATGATTTATTTCTGCCTGTCTTGACTAACCTGTTCTCTGTCATTTTGTTTACGTGGTTGTTCCATTCCTTTTTCTGTTCAGCGTCCGTTCGTTTATTCTCTGATGTTGCATTTCCTTATAACTTTATCACTCCTTACTCGGTCTCTTGGACTATTTCCTGTAATTCTTCTTAATATTCTCATCTCTGTTTTTAAGTTTTTGCATTTTGCCTGGGTCAAGTCTTATTTTTGCTGTGTAAATCATTATTGGTCTTATGGTAGCGTTGTATATTCTTGATTTTGTCTCTGCTCTGATGTGTTTGTTTCTCCAAATTGTTATCAGCTTTTTGTACTTGTTCCTTAACTTTTTTATCAGGCTCCCGTAACTTGATAGTGTGACCTCTAAGTACTTTATTTCCTAGGTTTGCTCTATACTTGTTCCGTCTATTTTCAGTTTATATCTAAGAGGCCATTCATTAATTACTAATGACTTAGATTTTTGAATTGAAATGGCCATATTAAACTTTTGCTGACGAATTAGTTTTTGTTGGCTATCCTCGCCTTGGGCTGTTAAAACTACGTCGTTTGCTTAGCAAAGTGTTATATGCTTGCTGTGTTTTGTTTGATGCGTATTTCAGGTAATTATTTTGTTCTCTGCATTTTTCTTTTCCTTGTTCACAGAACCACAAAATTCTCTTTTGAAATTTGCTATTTTTGTTTATTCTTTTTTTGCCTGCGGATTTCTTTGCAGCACTTAAGATATTTAATTTAATTTTCTTCTACAACATTTTCTTCGATTTTGCTGTTTTTAGTTTTTTCTGTTAGTCTCTTTTGATACAGGTATTTTATAAAATCATTCTGTAAACTTTCAATTTTAATCTTTGTGTTGTTATCTGTCTGATCGTTTCTATTGTGGTATATGCAAATTTTTATTCTTATTTTACCTAGTGCTAGCTTATGATCGCTTCCTATTTCTGCAGAGGTTAGTGCTCTTACGTCTAAAATTTGAGATGGATGTAATTCTCTATTTGTCAAAATATAGTCGATCATTGAACTTTGTCCTCGGGTATTTTCAAAGGTATATTTCTTTTTGTGGGAGAAAAATGTATTATTTATACATATTTTATTTGTGCTGCAGAAGTCTGTTAAGAAGATTTCGTTATCATTCCTGTCGTTTTTGTTGTATTGTTGTTTTATACTTGGGATGACGTCATTTCGTACTCGTGCGTTGAGGTTCTTCATAGTAATCGCATACTCTTTCGATGGAATTTAGTTTGTTGTTCTTTGGATGTCTTTATATAAAGTTTCTTTAGTGTTTACATATCTGATGTCTAACATGGTTTGACTTTTTTCTTTTTTCTTGTTTCTTGCAATGTGCATATATATATATATTTTTCTATCTGCAAGTACTTTAATTCCTTGTGTTTAGAGATCTGATGTACCAGGTGTATATTCTGAGAAGATTTTTTGATTTTTCTGAATTTGTTGTCTTATTTCTCGCTGTGATTGTCACTGGTAAATTTGTTCTATTTATTTGTGGCATAACTATATCTTACTGGGTTTGTGTATTATAGACCTTAAGTGGGGTGCTGTCCTGATTTAAGGACTCTCTTTTTTATCCAGGCTTGGACCGGCAATAGTACCTTCAGGCTATTCAATCCTCCAAAAGGCACTGCAAGCGGAGTTTGTAGTAAAAAAACGAATGAAAAAATATTATAAACAAAACAAACTAAAATAGAGCAAGCATTTAGTAGAAAAAAACTCCAATAAATGAACGATGAAACAAAGCAAATTGAGGAAATTGTTCAGAATAAAAAAATTATAAATTTTTTTTTGTTTAAAAAAAGAGAAACATCTGGATATAGGAACTATGATGTACTGTACAAGATAGAACAAACAGTTCATAGGTGAAATGATAAAAAGTAAATATTTTTAAAGAAGCAAAGAAACATACTCGCGATTTGCCTTAAGTGTCGCTTGCGTGGATGAGAACGACTCACTGATCGAGTCACATGCTGGTGAGTGAACAGATGTAATCTGTGATTGTCGTATTCGCAATGACTGAGCTAGTAGAACACCGAAACAATTCAAAAATCTTAAATCATCTTAATATTGAAAGAAATTTCAAACCTTCCAAAAGATTGAGGCTAACACAACGAACCAGTTTTTACAGAACTGGTTTTCCAGTTTTCAGATTTAAACACAGGACTTGCAGAATATTTCGAATATTGGAAACTACTTTGGGAGAAGCGTGTAAGACCCTAAGGTTCAAACAACATACAGTTTTTTGTATTTAATACCCCTATTACTAAATATATGAAGTGTTTCTTATTGTAATTTTTGTATTATGTATCTATACTTTCGGGATAGAACACATATATGTACAAAAACAATATTTCCGTAAAGCACAGTATGCAAGAATGGCAATTAAAAAAGAAATCATAAATACCAACAAAACAATAAAAAATAATAAAAGCTTTATTGAAAATAGTACAACAAAAAAATAATAAATTAGATGAAAATATATAATTATCTATAATGGAGTTAATACAGTCTATATAGAATAGAAAAACTTATATCATATCAATATTCTGGGGTTAAATTGTTTAGTTGCTATAGAAAAATTGTACTTTAAGTTGTTTTTTACAATGTATAATTTTCAGAGATAAAATAAAAAATAAATTAGAATAAATTTTAGAAAATTATCAATTAATATTGATAGCAAATTTATTTAATAGGTTTTTTTAAATAATGTACAATTTTGAATTATATATATAAAAAAAATTATGAGTGCTGCTGCTGCTGTCACACAGGTCAAAGTCCAACTCTAACTATACCATTGCTGTCAATGATGTAGTGATTTGAGGGAAGGGCTAATAAAATAAACAAATGAGTCATTAACACTAAAAAAAATTATTCTGCCTATAAAGACACATCATATATAATCCGAAATTTGTTGATTGTGCACCATGTGGTAAACCGAGAAGATTGCGGCTTCTAAGCATTGTAGGTAGAGATATCTAAAGGGGATTCCCCTCGTTGTTATAACAGTAGTGATTGTAAAAATGTAATCTACTGACTGCAAAACGAATTTGAAAGGCCTCAATGTAAACCAAGAGTTAGAGAGACCTGTGTTTTATAATATATTTTAATTGGATATTAGAAATAGTTATTAGAACATATACATTATTGCATACAAAATTAAGAAAATTAGTTTTGATAGGTAAATCCGGTACACATTGAAAACGAGTGGAACAACTGAACAATTTTAGAAAGATGCCACAAGAAGAAATTTAGAAAAGTTGGGAATGCAAAATTGGAAAGAAAAAATATATGCCAGAAGTAGAGAAAAATCGTAGAAACTTTGGGTCGGCGACTTTTGTAGTTCATATATAGTTTATGTATAATTAATATAGTTAATTATATTTGTTAGTACGTCAACAATTGAAATCTATCGTTAAAATAATAATTTATTCAAAGTATGTATAATTTGGAAATTTTGGATTATAGCTTTATTTGTTAAAAAACCACCCTAACTTGAGTTTTGTGTATAGTCTTTGAATATACAATCTTTAAGTTTCTGATATTTTCTACTCTATGTTGCTACACCATCTTGTACCACTTTTATATATTTCTTGTAATACTTTTTACATTTTTAGTTTATAGTTATTCAATAATAAAAATCAGTTCATTAAAAACAATTCTTGATTGTTGTATAGTTTTCTTGTTGCTCGAATTGCTTTTTAAGCACTTCAATTACTAGCGCGTCAACTGTACTAGTATATCAAGGTATTCCTTAGTTGTTATGTCAAGCCCACTATTAATATGTAAAACGAATTCTTAGGAAGAACTGCTTGTTAGAAAAATAACAATATGTGCGCTGTAAAAAATCGTAAAACTGAAATGGGGCTTGTAGGGAAAGAATTTTTTAAATATACACTTAGGGATGTCTTTTATTTTTTATTTTTATACTTTTAACGCATTTTGTTAGTAAATTAAAGTTTTAAACTGTTTTTAATATAATTTTCCTGTTTTATTTTTAGTTAACTAATTAATATTACAAAAATGTTTTGAAGTCTTATAAGGTATACAAATAAAGTATATGTTTCTCATAAGCTAAATATGTTTTATTAAAGGATGTCATTACTGTTTTACGAAATTACACACGCATTCGAATGCTAGTAAGCTTCCTCCTTCTATTGAAGAAGAAATTAGGTGTCTGCTGCCAATGCTGTGACAGAACTGTAGCCATCTCCCTATTAGTAGGGAGTTTTTATCTAGCCGAAGCTTTCTAAAAAATCTTCTTTGGATTGTGTTGCCTTTAAAGTGTCAACATGCATGGGAACTCTCTTTGGCACACTTTCCTTTATCTAAGCAAAGTACAAATAATGTGGTGGATTTCTTCACGAACAATTTTACACGGTACACGAATCAGTTTTTCTACATGTTCATTTCAAGAGCCGATTACATGGAGCCTGAAAAGTGTACCGTACCCGTACCGTAACTGTAACCGTACTGTAACCGTACCGTAACCGTACCGTAACCGTAACCGTAATCGTACCGTAACCGTACCGTATCCGTACCGTATCCGTACCGTAACCGTACCGTAACCGTACCGTAACCGTACCGTAACCGTACCGTAACCGTACCGTAACCGTACCGTAACCGTACCGTAACCGTACCGTAACCGTACCGTAACCGTACCGTATCCGAACCGTAACCGTAACCGTAATCCGTACCGTAACCACCGTAACCGTACCGTAACCGTACCGTAACCGTACCGTAACCGTACCGTAACCGTACCGTAACCGTACCGTAACCGTACACCGTAACCGTAACCCGTAACCGTACCGTAACCGTACCGTGACCGTACCGTAACCGTAACCGTACCGTACCCGTACCGTAACCGTACCGTAACCGTACCGTAACCGTACCGTAACCGTACCGTAACCGTACCGTAACCGTACCGTAACCGTACCGTAACCGTACCGTAACCGTACCGTAACCGTACCGTAACCGTACCGTACCGTAACCGTACCGTAACCGTACCGTAACCGTACCGTAACCGTACCGTAACCGTACCGTAACCGTACCGTAACCGTACCGTAACCGTACCGTAACCGTACCGTAACCGTACCGTAACCGTACCGTAACCGTACCGTAACCGTACCGGAACCGTTACGTAACCGTACCGTAACCGTACCGTAACCGTACCGTAACCGTACCGTATCCGAACCGTAACCGTACCGTAACCGTACCGTATCCGTACCGTAACCGTACCGTAACAGTACCGTAAACCTACCGTAACCGTACCGTAACCGTACCGTAACGTACAACCGTACCGTAACCGTACCGTAACCGTACCACGTACAACCACCGTAACCCGTAACCGTACCGTAACCGTAACCGTACGTACCGTACCGTACCGTAACCGTACCGTAACCGTACCGTAACCTGTAACCTTACCGTACCGTAACTGTACCGTAACCCTACCGTAACCGTACCGTAACCGTACCGTAACCGTGCCGTAACCGTACCGCAACCGTACCGCAACCGTAACCGTAATCGTACCGTAACCGTAACCGTAATCGTACCGTAATCGTATCGTAACCGTACCGTAACCGTGCCGTAACCGTACCGTAACCGTACCGTAACCGTACCGTAACCGTACCGTAACCGTAACCGTAATCGTACCGTAATCGTACCGTAACCGTACCGTACCCACTTTTGTTATAGTGATGTTGACAACACACCCCAAAGTTTTGACTCTTAGAATAGCTCTCCCATCAAGATTTTCATAATTGTCAGTATTTAATTTTCAAACATTTTATTCTAGTCCGCTATTGCCATTTCTAGTTTGATGTCTACCTTTCGGTTATTTATTATTTACTGGTCGAAAATATTTTAAATTTTAATTTTTCTCTGAAATCTTTAGTTTATGTTAATTATGATCTATTATAGTTAGTGTAAAATAATGGATCACATATTATAGGTTATTATTTATCACAATTCTTTCCGGCAGAAAGGACAAACTTCTGAGAGCCTTAACTACTCAGTTCGTAGGCTCCACACGGGACGTTAGAACTTTACCAATTTCTTCCTATTTGCGTATTTATTAGCAAATTATCCCAGAAATATATTTTTTGATACAGTAAAGTTGAAACAAAATAATTGAAAGGCTTTAAAAGTGGCATCGTATTTTTTTTAATTTCACTCGGGTAAATTCATAATTTTATAATAAAAGCAATTTTTTGCATTTGTATCGTATACAAGCCTTTAAACTTATAAGAGCAATTATGTTTTAAGATGGTTTAACCAAAGATTGTCATGTGCAGTAATGTGTTAGAATGAAAGACATTTATAAAAGTGGCAACGTTCTAATAAAAAACGAAACAAATAATATTATAATAAAAAAATTTATAGCAGTCATTTGCTCCAAAGAAATTACAAACGGCTTTTCATTGATACTTAAACAGTTAGAGCATTAGAATAATTCAAAAGGCACAACTGACTGTGTTGGCCATTACGTACGTTCTAACATTCGCAAAAACGGAAAATTAAACAAAAGTGAGAAAGCCAAGTTGTTTCTAGGCTCTGCAAGCGCGTTTCGTGTAAATGAAGTAAGCAAAAAATTAATTTAACGTAAATTATTATTCAAAAAGAAAAGGAGTACCGGCGAAGATCGCGTTTTTGGCCTAATTGTGGGAGCGGGATTTTTTGGTCTCATTTTGTAGAGAATTAAAAGACGAGTTCGGTGATATATGTAACACTAGGCACAAAACCTATGGCATTTCCTGAAAATGGCCCTCAAAGATAAGGTGCGATATTTGCAAATATTGATCGTTTATTCAAACCCCTGTGCTATTAATACAGACTTTGTCACTCGGTCTCGTCCATATCACTTTCAGATTCAGGGTGTAGACTATGGTCAGCAATTACAGTATTCAGATAACTAGCTGGCGCATGGTCTTCGTGGGAATATTGCTCGTACGACAAGTACCAAATGACTGTCATAACGTGAGTGCAGCAACCAACAATTCGTAAACCATTTTTGCATGCACAGCAATAATCGACAATCGGATCTAATCCTGATTTAGATTTGTCTGCAAGTACGAAAACTGTATATTCTTTTGAACGACTGTGCCTAGACTTAATACGAACCTGAACCAGGTAAGCATTTTGGGGAGAAATAGCGATTCCGTATTTTGAATAATCGAAGGTGGATGTTTCTTTAGCGACCTTGATATTGTAAATCCCCCTTCTTAGCGTGTTTAGCGTAATAAGATTTAGCTTGTGCTAATTGGTAGGTTCCACAAGCTAATGTTTGATGATCATAAATTGACATTTTCGGAAAATCATTTAAACCACTTTCATGAATATCTTTTAAACTGAACGTCGATCTTTTCTGTCAGTTTGTAATCAACGACCAATTCGTGAAGATTATTGGGCTTATCGCGTAGAGTTTTCATTCGCTTTGCAATTCTTATTGGGTCGTGTACATTGGAATAGATACGGTTTCCATATGCATTTAGCAATGCGCATATTATTTCAATGTCTTCCGTACGGCAAGCATTTTCGATTTGACCATTTTGTCCAAATAGGCAAATCGTGATTTCATTTGACCATTAGTAGCTTCCGCAACAAAGCGGACCTGGAATATGCATAACTGTTAGCAAAATATTCAATAATCAAACAAAAACGTACCTTTGTTGTGAATCGTGAATCATTTGCTTGCTTCGTTGTCATTTGTTTCGCATTTTAGGTAAACAATAAGGAATGCTCAAAACGAATTCCAGTTCTTCTAAATATTTCACGCAGCACTGAAATCCCCTGTCCAAAACGAAAACGTCACTAGGTTTGAACAAGTTTTTGAATTCAGGAAGTTGCATTTTCTTCAGCATTAGTTTTGAATTGGAGGACTTTCCAGCAAAAAGCGATCCAGCTGTAATAATTGTTCCATTTGTAGTGACAGCCATGAATGACTTAACGAGACATCGTTTCTTGTGCAGACTGAATGAATTACATTGGAATTTATAGTTGCTACTTTTGGGAATGTAAATATACGTTCCATCCCAAACTGTGATTAGTGGTTTAGGATTACTCGGAGTTCCAAAAAGTTCGAATGCTAAGGCACTTGTATTTGAAATGATAAAATCTCTGTCAATTCGATTCATCCCGTACAGATTTGGTACAAATGACTTTGTTAACTGCCTACGAGTTGTGTCCAAATAATGCAAAATGCTGCGTTCTGATTTGCCGATGAAAGTTCCAATCTTTGAAATCGAATCTCCAGTACGATTCTCATTAAGTAAGTACCAAGAATTTGAGGTATTTTTGATTCCTTTATATCAGGAGAATGCATGAAGCCTTGAAGCATTTAAAACTCGTGATCATTTAAACCAGTATAGATTAGAATTTCGTCATCATCCGTTTCAGCGAATTGGCGTCCCTCGAACTTCATATTACATCCGAGAGTTGCACAAACACTTTCGTCAGAATTCGAAGAGTCTATCTTTGTTGGAAGGTGACACCAAACTGACCTTCCATTCCACAATGTGCGCTGATACTTTGAGCGCAATTTTCAAAAAATGCCATAGGTTTTGTGCCTAGTGTTATATATCACTGAACTCGTCTTTTAATTCTCTACAAAATGAGACCAAAAAATCCCGCTCCCACAACTAGGCCAAAAAACGCGATTTTCGCCGGAACTGTTTATTTAATTTTCTTCCTGATACATTCATAAATATATGAGAATATATCCTTAAAAATACTGTAAGGACAACTAAGAAATAGAAATTGATGATAAAATAATTGAAAAGTTGATGTGGATAATATTTTTATTAAATTGGATGATTACGTGCAAAGGTTACACTGTCGTCTCATTTAAAAATTTATTTAACGTTTCAGATAAATATTTTTGAGAAAATAGTACAATATATTTATAGGTAGGCTATTTATGTTAAGACCAATCTGATAAAGCTCTACTGCTTACAATTTCTTTGTGATATGTAATTTAATTTTTTAATTTTTTATTTGTTTATTTAAACGGAAGTGGGAAATTACACTAACACTTTTTGATAACTTGCCAACTATTTGGAGACAGTTCTTTCGTTGTATTAAGGTCCATTAATCATTTATTTTCTATTATATCCATTATTGCTTGTTCCTGTCATTTCTATTCCTATTTTTTTTTCATTTTGGACTAGTTCCAACCTTTGTTGATGTTCTGGAACTTCCGCGTAAGTAATCTATTGTTATTGTTGTTAGTTCTCGTTTTTTCATCTAAATCTCACATCCATATATTACAATATTCTCAGCAGTGGTTTCCTCAATTTTTTTATTGGTGCTTTATTATTATCTTACCAAATACTATTTAAAACTCCTACAAAGTTTGTAACTTTTTAAATTCTGTTACGTATTCCTGATTTCAAATTTTATCTTATCTACTATCGCTCCTAAATATTTCAGTTTGTTTAGTTGTTTAATTTGTACATTATCTATGAGAACTTCAAATTTCGTATTAAAATTTACAACCAGATATTATGTATTCGTTAAGCTCATTTCTAACTCCATTATAATGATTTCTCCCTGCCATAAGAATCTTGCGCCTGACCATCGGCATAGATGTAAAGAGATGTGCTTTATCTACAGATACACCTATTGGTTCGTACGGTCGTTTCCATCCTCGTAAGGCTATTTCTAGATAGATATTAAATAAAATAGATGACTAGCTACAGCCTTGCCTAAATTCTTAGGTTGGGTATATTGGTTCCAACATAGGAGATATAATTTTATTATAGATTTTAACAAATAATTGTCTACTCCAATTGTTTTTAGTAAATATAATAATTTTTTACTTGGGACATTATTATTTATTTAAATATATACAAGTAGTGGGCACATATTCATCTGTATTTTACTTCTGCTTTATTAATTGTTTAAACCTGTTCAAGCACATAATTTAGCAGTGCATGAACGGTCGGGTGTAAATCCATTTTGATTATTACTAGTAAAATGGCCCATTTTAATTTTTAATATTCTTTAGACCAGTTTTTCCCATACCGACTCAAAACGCTAGTTAGGCTCAGCCCTTTGTAGCAATTGGATTTCTTTCTACTAACTATCTTAGCGATCAATGACAATACATATTTTCCATTCCTTAATTGTTTTTTGTTGGGCAAGACACAAATTTCACAGGTGTGTAAATCGTTGTAGAAGAGCATCTCTACCATATTTAATAAGTTTCATTTTTCTTTCTTTTTTAATGTTTAGTTTTGTATAATAAGAAATCGTACCAGACCTCATCAGTCTTAATTGGCACCTAGAAAACTGTCAGGCGATATTTATTATTGTCAATAACGTTGAAACTGTTAGACAGTTGAATGTTCTCAGCGGAAATCGAGATTATATTTAAGAGATGCTTTATGCGAGTTAAAAGCAATTCAATAGTTTTATAATTAAAGATAGTAAAGTCGTTAATTTGTATGAGGCAGTACTAGTCAATGCCTTTCCAGGTTTTGTGATGAGACTAATGTAGTCTAAGTATGGCATTGTAACTATGGATTAACATAAGTAGTCATTGGTAGTTAATTTAATATTTTTATATCTTATATATATATTTTCTTTAATTTCCTTACGAATTAAAGGCTTTATATAAGTTGATTGTTTATTATTTTAATTATTATTTTTATGTTGTCTAAAATGCGTTAATTTGGAATCATTAGCTAAGTGTTGGGCGAATTAGTCTACCTTTTTTTGGTTGCTCTTGATCTAAGGTCCTATGTTTCGTAATTCTATGGGTATTAGAGATGTTACTGTTATCGAATGTGTAATGGATTTAATTAGTCTCAAAATTGATTTATCGTAGCGATTCAAAGTTGAAATATACTCTAAAAGATATTTCTTCGTTGTACTAAACCGTTGGTACTGCATAAAGAAATTTTAAGGTCGTGTTTAAAACCAAGCTGCTTTGATGGGTGAGTTGGCTAAACATGTTTATTTAAAAAATTTGCCTAATAAATTTTCAAAGCTTTTATGATATTTATTGTGTCACCATCTTGATCTTTACTGCATCCGCATAATTTAATGGATGTCGTGTACACATTTATCTTGTCTATTTGGAGTATTTGTTGAGTTATTTGTAGTTGGTATATTATTTCTGAACAAATTATTGTAATACTTACAAGCTCCATACAAGGCACAAGTTGGAGATCCATTGCTTTTTTGCAGCTGTTAGTATTATGTTATTCGTCATATTTAACGCATAAGTAAGGTCTATTACAAGAGCCCTTTGCGTAGGCATACATTTTACAACATATATAGTAGAGTATAACTTATTTTGTTTTACAAGACTAAGAACATGTTCAATGGTTCCTTAATTTGTTTGTTTTTGTGTTGATCATGTATTGAATATGACGCTTATTTTCTTTTTAATGTCGTTTTACTGAGCGGTGCAGACAATTTAGTATAATTTTGTAGACCCTTTCTTCTTTTAGTTGAAAGGTTTGGTAAATAATTTTATTTTCTTTCATAAATTTTGCAAGCATTTTGAGTGGTGCATTGGTGGTAATTCTTACAGTGTTATCTACTATAAACGTAGCAGCATTTTGTTCATTTTCTGGAACGTCTCTTATTATATTAATCATATTTCCAAAATATTGGCAAAGGTTTTGGGATTTTTTTATTTGTTTTAGCAATATTAGCTGAGGTATTTTATGTAGATGATCATTTTTACAATTTTCGAATTGTTGTGTGCATAGAGGGCGGCCTAATGGTTGCATTAGATGAGATTTTCATTTTTAGGTAAATGGTTGTGCCTAACTCCTTAACTATGAATCCACCAATAAACATTTTTTCCTTATCAAGTGCTGCACCTTTTTCCGCCTTGAAGATCAAAATTGCAAAATTTAGGATTCTGTGAATTTTACCGGCTCATTGGGTACGCTAGACAAGATTTTCATTTTGGCGATAAATCTATCGATAAAAGGTCTTGTAAAATCAAAAACAAAACAAGTTCTATGCTTCCCTAAAAGTTACTTTTGTATTCACTGTTAGTGAGGTTTAGTTAGAATTTTTTTCCTAGATTTTATGTACAATGCGAAAATACATCATAGAACACCTTTATTGTTCTCGGGTACCGAAGTTTGGTAACTATTATCCTTTAGACAACTTGACTGTTACTCATTCAACCGGTCAAAATTACAGAATTTAAAATTTTGCAATTTTGACCTTCAAAGCGGGAAGAAAGTATTGCGCTAGATGAAAAAAAAATGTTATCGGTCGATTCGTCATCAGGGGGTTAGAAACGAAGTTTTAAAATGTAAATCTCATCTAGTGTACTCATTGAGCCACTCTGCACATTTGTTGAAATTGTACTACTAAGACGTATTACGTTTTGTGATTGATTTGCATATTGTTAGTTAATAAGATACAAAGGCATTTGCGATAGTTGCGTTAACAGCATTTATATTGATAAAATTGGGGAATTAATTGTAGTTTGTGTTGTTTGTATATTAATCGCGAGACCAATATAAATATTTCCCAAAGGAATTATTTAGCATTATATTCACTACTACTCTAATACTCAGTTTATTTTAACACTGATGCGCGGTGAAGACAAACTGATATATGGTAATCCAACAAATATAAAATTGACCTTAAGTCAATAGCGTTTGGGGTTTGAAAATAAAACACAAACAAATAAAAATAAAAGAAGCAGGATTTAATGGCAGAACAAACATTCTATTTATTTATTGGTTGGCAAAGTTATAAAATTATTTTAAAGGTTAAATATTGTCAATAAATATAAAATGCGATATTTGACAAATGCCCTCACGGCTTATTTGCTACTTTCGAATGTTTCTGAAAAAATCCTCAATCACTTTTTGCGTAATTGTGGTTCAATTTTGTCGTTGATTCTTCCAAATTTTGCTTTTAATTTAAAACTCTTTACCGTTTTTTTTAGAATAAACTTTACTTTTCACGAATCCATGGAAGAAAAAATCGTACCGTGTAAGGTCGCAATATCTTGGAAACCAGTTTACTTGTCTGTTTGGGCGATAAGTAAACAATTAAAATTTTATTTTAATAACTGGATTGCTTCATACGTCATATGACAGATGACCTCGTTTTTCTGAGACCATGAGTCATTGAAATCCATGCCGTCTAAATGAGGCCTAAAAAATCCTCTATGATCTCACGATAATGTTCTTCATTGATAGTAATTGTTTTCGGCCTCTTTTTTAAAAAATAACAGCCCGAGCATTCTGCCAGCATAGAATTCACCAACCTCTTTAAGCGCGTATAGGCCGTTCTTGAATGTATAAAAAAATTTATACAAGGTTTGTCAGAAAAGTAATGCAATTAAGTTCGTAAGAAATGTATTAAATATATCGTTACAAACGTTCAAAATTCTTCAAAATACTCCCCTTGAGCATCCTCATACTTTTACCAGCGACTTTTCTACTTATCCTGGAAAACGTATACGGGGATCTCGTTTAGAGCCTTTGTCACGGCGGTTTGGATTGCTTCAGTAGTACCCAAACGGGTTCCCTTCAGGGTGCACTTGATTCTGGGGAACAAAAAGAATTCTGGCGAAGCCAGGGTAAGACTGGAGGAGGGCCGGAGCAATGTTGCCAAGCTGTGCTTGGCTAGAAACTCCTGGACCTGCAAAGCGGTGCGCCTGGAAGTGTTGTCGTGGTACAGTTGCCAGTGGTTTTCGTAATACTGACAGTCTCTGCTATATTTTAAACACTTATTCAACGATCGATATTTAAAAAATCACGAACACGAGACAATTTTTGTCACTTTTGGTGGTTGACGGTCGTCCAGAGCGCGGGTCATCCCCCACCTTGTCCCGGCCATTTTTAAACAATATTAACCACCCGAAAACTTGAGCCAGCAAATTTCCTGTAGGCTGCCTGAATCATTTAGTGCGTTTTGGTGGTTTTTGTTCAGTTTAGCACAGAACGTAGTCGCGCAACGTTGTTCGATAGTTTTCTTTATTATGTATGCATCGTAACACAGGTACTAACAGCCGCTTCTTCTGATTCCAGCGCGTTCGGACAAATCGAATTGCCTTCAGGACAAACCCTGTATGTCCTGAATGCGAAAGTTTAGCTTATTAGTATACCCCTAATTGTAAGATGGAGATGCTACCTCGTCGCTAAGGAACATTTTTTAGCAAAATTACCGTCAACTTCTCGATTCTCTAGAACACAATCGATAAATATCTTGCTTTTCAAATGGTGGTCTGGCTTTAGTTAATTTTGGGTTGGCTGAATTTTGAATGGCTGCAGATCTTTTGTTAAAATCTGTAGCAGTAACCGACGGTGCACTGAGGTTTTTGGACGCTCCGTCACACTATTGTTCGCAGCAGTCATGTTTTCAACTGAACGGCCGGTATAAGGTCGGCCTTTTTGTTTTCTATAAAAGAATCTGTCTAAAAATTTAATTAATCTTTTTACAGTTATTTTTATTGGTGTATTTTTCCTTCCGAAAATATCATGTACCTTGAGCACAGTCTTAGTGAAACATTCTCCTTGCTTATAATGAATGACAATCGTCACTCGTTCCTCCATTGAGTAGCAAAATATTGCCAACTATGCAGAAAAAATGGTACATAATTTAAATTCTGCGTGTCTCTTAGGACATTATTTATATCCTTAAAATTAGACCGGGCCTCAAAAACGCGAATGTTTATTTGTGGCGGCATATTATATGGCTTTATCTGGTTATTTGCAATTAAATGTTATTAACAACATAGCTGAAAAAGACTTATTTATCGATTTATGTCCAATCATTAATAAGTAGTTAAAATACACATATAGTGCGCTACAGTAGATTAAGCTGGTTGGAAGGTACTGCGTTGTGCAAACTTTTGCATAGCACAAAATTATCTATATTTCACAATTCAACACTAAAATACGTTTTTGGTAGACTTTATTAGTGTTCTGATTTATTTTTGTAATATCGACACTGTTTCAAGTAATTTTACTTTTTTTGGTAACACATTATTTGGGAAAAAGTTTTGAAGTAGTTAATTTTTATTTATTGTGCCTTTTTTTTAAATAATTAATCACAAAGAGATACTTTATTAATAAATCTACTTCAGCCTTCTATTGTGTTTGCAAAACCTGAATATATCATTCGCCACACAATGAGACGTCGCATTTATGGCATTAATAAAACTCGCTGAATTTTGCGGCATAAACTGGAGAAGTGTAACGAGATGTACATAAGGATCGAGCAAAGGATGGATTTCTGCAATTTGCCACATCCCCCTTTGACCTCTTGTCGGCGCTGCAGAAAAATGAACCCATAAAAACAATCGCTGAAGGGAGACAAATACGAATCAAATAGAACGAGCGCAGTAATGACGGAAGATCGGCTTAAAAATAAAGGCGCCCGGAGTTCGCATTGTCCGAGCGCGCCGTCTGGAATCGGCGTCTTCTTCAAATCATTTGTCACAATTCTCCCAACAGCCCGTAATGCCCCAGAAATGGGCGCTAATAAATTCTGTTTTGCTTAAGCGGCGCGTTAGTTAGCTTTTCAGCCCACTACCTCGATCGCGAGAAAGCCGCGAGCTGCGTAAAGAATTAATTCTGTTTAATTTATCCCCCAGTTAATTAGGGTGGTTGTTTTTCTTTCTTTACTCTGGCACAGGGCGCATAAAAGTTTGCCTTGAACGACCCGCAGCGTTTGTCGGGATCTTCGCGAGCCCAAGTTCAAACAACGAGGCACATTACAGGAAAAAGCGATTGGTTTTTTAAGTTTGGGGAGCTTCTTTAATGGAGAGAAAAGCCGCTGCCCCAAGCTGAATAGATCGGGAGCGGCACGGATTAAGATCGGTTAAGCTTTTAAAACAAGCCGGAATTGCCGCACTTCCACCCTGCGGCTTTATTTTTAAAAGATTGATTGGGTCGGTGCTGAGAAACAATGTTTGCTGTTTAAGCCACGAATGTGGATAACAAAGGATTGTGTGATTATGTAAATGCTCTCTATTTCAAGCCAGCGAAACATTTTTGTTTAAGAAAGAATTGCTGGTTTCTTACTTACATGTGTTCTCAGAATTATACATATTTATTAGGTTAGTTGTATTTTATACCTGATGCAACATTTCTCCGGGGAATACTTTAAAATCAATATTTTTACTAGATATAAGTTGCGGTAGATGGTACATATTAGTAGTAGAAATAACAAAGTGAGACAATCTAAAACTATATATACAATGCTTTCTTACAAAAACAGAAGCAAAAATGTAGAAGTTAATTTCAGCGAGTGTTTATCGCAAATTATGCTTTAGTCCCTACTAAATGGGATCCTTCCCATAACTACTAACACTGTAACATAAACCTAGTATTTCCATAAGCGCTGTTTCAAAATTAAACCTACCCTTGTTTTACAAAGCAATCAGATATCTATTATGTTAACATATGGTTGCCATTTTTAAATCTGAAAGTTGAAGATTATATTATGTTTGTTAAATTCGGTTATTTACCAATGAAGGGAAATGTCATAGAAAACTCGTATTGCTTTAATAACGGAAGATCGGCTTAAAATAAACGCGCCCAGAGTTCGCATTGTCCGAGCGCGCCGTCTGGAATCGGCGTCTTCTTCAAATCATTTGTCACAATTCTCCCAACAGCCCGTAATGCCCCAGAAATGGGCGCTAATAAATTCTGTTTTGCTTAAGCGCAGAACTTAAAAAAGTGCAACCTTTAAGATCCTTCGGCATTAGTCGTATGTTTGTATATCGGGCTATAAAATTGTTCACTGAGACTGGAAGTGTTGAGGATCGTTCAAGATCTGGAAGATCACGTCAGTCAAAGCAGTAAGTGCCCGAATTAAGAGAAATCCTATTTTTTCCTTTAAGGTTACAATCTGTCCGATGGACAATAAGTAATTAATATGTAGAGAGTGACAGATTACATTAATGACATGCAGGAGATAATCTCCAGCGAAGTTACTCCTTTAAATATATCTTAAGTAAGACAATATGACAACAGACAGTAGGTGTCTGTAGATATGCTAATCCTAAGTAAATCTGTCTATTAGGTCATTTGGTTTGAATCTCTTAAGCCTACGCACTTCACCAATAGCGTTTGTGAATAAATCACGCGCGAGCACATTAGGGTGGACTTTAGTTCTGTCACTGTACGTTTCACTAAACCGTTTGATTTCGTCTTTAATCGATGCCACTTGTAAATCGTTTGCAATTGTTGTGTTGGGAACATACCTGGGGGGCATCAACTATTGTTCGTAAGATTTTGTTCCGAAACCGTTGTAAGATTGCCAGATTAGAGTTACTTGCACAACCCCACAGTTGTATCCCATACGTCCAGATAGATTTGAGGATTACCTTGCAGAGTAACAATTTATTGTCCATGGTCAACTGCGACCTTCTACCGATCAGCCAATACATTTGTCTAAATTTCAGGCCAAGTTGCTTTCGTTGTGAAAATATGTTTTTTCCACGTTAGGCATCTGTCCAAATGCATACCCAAATATTTTGTGTCGTCTGCCTGGTTCAACTGATGACCGTTTAGCACTACCGAAGGATACGTGCCTCTATTTAGAGTGTATGTCACGTGTACTGATTTATGTTCATTAGCTTGGATTTTCCAGTCAGTGAGCCAAGTTTGTATGAGGTTTAAGTGGTCATGGAAATGTTGGGATACGATTGTTGGGTCGGAGTGTACAGCTAGTACTGCGGTATCGTCCACATACGTAGCAACTGCAGTACCGTTACTCGTTGGAAGGTCAGCCGTATATATCGTGTATAAGACAGGTCCCAAGACACTACCCTGTGGCACGCCTGACTGGATTAGGAATAGTTCGCTGTGTTCGTCTTGATACTTTACGAAAAAGTGTCTGTGGGTTAGGTATGATTGTAGTACAATCACAAAGCTGGATGGGAGACATGCTTTAAGTTTGTACATAAGACCTTCGTGCCAGACTTTGTCAAAAGCCTGGCTAATATCTAGAAATGCCGAAGAGCAGTACATTTGAGCTTCAAATGTAGTTTTTATTATATTGACAAGCCTATGTATTTGCTCAATAGTACCGTAACTTCTAAACCCGAACTGGTGATCAGGAATAAGGCTGTTTTCATCTAAAATTGGTTTTAATCGTTTTAAGAAGAGTTTTTCGAAAACTTTTGAAATGACTGGCAATAAGCTTATTGGGCGATAGGACGCCGGTTCTTTGGGATTCTTGCCAGGTTTTGGCAACATTATGATTTGTGCAATTTTCCATGTAATGGGGAAGTAACCAAGACTCAATACTGCGTTGAATATTTACTGTATGGCTTTATACGCTTTAGTTGTGAGTTCTTGTAGTACCTTTCCGGTCAAAGCTCGGAGCTTTGGTGGGGTTGGTGTGCCTGAATGTATCTTGGATTTCAGAAACTGAAATTTTATCTATTGGGAGATGCAATTGATAAGGTGCAGTAAGAAATTCTCTAACTGTAATTTCATTCTCTACTGCATCTATTTCATGCAGTTTAAACGCAGTGGCTAAATGGCTAGCAAATGTTGCGGCCTTTTCTTTGGCACTTCTAGCCCATTGATTATTTGGATTTAAGAGCGGTGGGGTGGATGATTTTGGCCTTTTCAGATTTTTGGTTGTTTTCCAGAGCGAGTAATCTGTAGCTTCTGTAGACGTTAGATTACTGAGGTATTCGTTAATAGCTTCATTTTAAATTTGTAGTAATACATTTTTCAGGTCCTTTGCTGCGTTATTAAAGTTTTTCTTATCGTCTTCACTTCTTGTGAGTTGCCATCTTTTCCTAAGTTTTCTTCTTTCACAAATTTTTTCTTTAACTATAATTGGGATTTTTTCTTTAGCAGTAGAATGATGATCTAGTGTAGCAGTCCAAGCCGCTTTTTGTATTGAGGTGGTGAGATCGATTACTGCTAAGTCCAGGTCTTCTGGTGTTTTCAGTGGTATATTTAAAGTAATTAGAGTGTCTAAAGTTGTTTTGAATACTTCCCAGTTCGTTTGATTGCTGTGTAATGTGGGCTGTTTCTGTTTTTCTAGAATGTGTGAGTGAAGCGTTATTATGAATGGTAAGTGATCGTATGAAAGATCAAAGCATGCCTCTGTCTTGAGTTTCTTTAAATCAAGTCCTTTTACTACCCCAAAGTCTATTAAATCTGGAAGTTTATTCTTATCAGTAGGCCAATAGGTTGGCTGTCCGGTGGATATTGCAGTGAGGTTATGACTTCGGAGGGTTTCATACAGTTGTCTGCTTTTCGGTAGAGTTATTCTTGAACCCCAGTGTTGATGTTTGGTATTCCAGTCACCTGCAGAAATGAATTTGTTTCCCAGAGTTTTGAAATAATCTTCGAAGTCTTACTGTTTGTTGTTATACTTTGGTGGGCAATATACCGCCGAGATGTTTATCGTTCCTACTATATCTTCTATAGCTACAGTAGTCGCTTGTAGATTTTCTTTGCAGCAGTGTTGTAGTTCGTGATGCTTGATTCCTTCTCGGATGAGGACTGCTGTTCCCCCATGTGCAGTTCCGTCAGGATCCTTGGTATCATATATGTGATACCATGGGATTTTTAAGTAACTTTGATGAGTAAAATGTGTTTCGGATATTAACACGATATCTAGGTTAGGTAATTGTAAGAATAGTTTAACTTCTTGTGCGTGCAAGCATAGGCCGTTAGAGTTCTATACACCTATAACTGAGCCATTAAGACATTTTATTTACGAGAGTGGAAATAAGATTCATTATGGTGCTCATTTGTTTGATGAGTCTTTCATCACATTTTTCAGTTCAACTATGTCACTCGTTGGGTAGTCTGCACGATTGGGTCTGATTGAGTTGGATTAGCTGCCTGTTGGTGGTTTTGATGCATTTGTTGAGCATAGCTTACGTTAGGTTGAACAAAACGTGTATTGAAAACTTGAGGTTGTCCTGCTTGATTTCTCAACCTCAGGTAGAGTTTTTGCTGTAACTGTTTATGGACAATGCATCCTCTATAGTTTGCCGAATGATTCTCATTACAGTTGACACATTTAACTTCACTACTCTTGATTTTTCTGGGACAATCTGATGTTAAGAGGGTACCTATGCATTTAACACAGCGTGGATTTTTGCTACAAAAATTTTTAGTGTGACCATATTGTTGACATCTCATGCATTGCGGAATATTTCTTTTAACATGTGGTGCTTCAAATGTCACACTAGTATTCATTAATAATTTCACTTTATAGATATCCTTGTTATTGCTTTGTTGTTTGAGATCTACAAAAAACATAGGCAGCCTGATATTCGTTCTTTGTTGTTTAAAGTTCCAAATATTTGTTACTAGATGTCCCAAAGCCTCTATGCCTTGCTATATTTCAGCAACGTCAGTTGAGTAGTGTACGTTTTTTAATACTACTCTAAAGCTTTTCTCATTTTTAGGCTTGTAGGTGTGATATTGGGTTTTTTGTCGTTCAACATTTTAATAATGCTTGTGTATGTCTGCGAGTCGGTCGGTTCTATTTTAACTTGCTCTCTACTTAGTGGTTTATAGTGATATTTGTCCTTGGCTACTTTGTCTAGTTCAGTAACCAAAGGTTTTATATTTTCTACTCCTGCAATAAAAATTGGAGGCGGCTTTGGGTCCCTTTTGTGTTGATTACTATCTGTGTTTGTTTCCATTTCTCTGTCCTCGCCAAGCGTAGCGAATCGATTTTCGCTTAACCAGTAGGTATTTGAATCGGTTTGACTTGAGTGAGCATCATTCTCTTCTACACTTCTCGACCTTTTTGATCTTTTGACAGTTTGCCATTCATTAATTGCAGGAAAGTCTTGTGTAGAGTAGTATGTGCATTGGGTTGAATCTTGTACAGGGAGTTGCTGACTGTAGCTAGATGGGGGCTGATACTGTGGTTGTTGTGGGGGTAAAGGTTGTGAATAAAACATGTTAGGTGTTGGTATGAATTGCGGCATTGCATTTTGGTGGTATAGTGTTGAATTTGTTTGCCCGTAGGGCATGTTGTTATAATAAGGGTTGTTGGCCATTAGGTCTCACCTTTAAGGCTTCGGCTCGGGCGCGGCGATATCGCAGGTAAATTTGGCCCACACACGTCCACTACGTTTCAATGCTCTGACCGAACTGATCCTATTTTTAAGCAGAAGATTATGTTGTCTAGGGAAATGCGAATTTCCAAACTTTGATCTATCGCATTATTAAACAAGACCTAGGACTACCTGCTTACAAATAACATACGGAAAATTTGCTTATGGATGCGTTAAAGAAAAATAAAGAATGCAAAAAGTTTTTTGAGGGAGTACGCGCATGGCGACTAAAGAAATAAAATGTTATGGATAAAAAAAAAATTTACGTGAAGCAATCTTTCGACAAACCAAATGAGAGAGCGTACACTAGGTCGTTCAAAGAAGCATTTCAGCTAGTACCAAGGGTTCATGTATTAACTGTAATGATTTAGCGGGGAGTGTGTTGTGATGGTGTCATTAACATTTTTGTGAAGAGGAAGTCCAAACTTCGGTCGCTGTGTATTAGCAGAATATTTGTGAAGATGTAGTAAAACCTCTAAATCATACGCTTTTTAGAGGTGAGTTTTGAATCTTTCAGCAAAACTCCGCACTAACCTGCAAAGCACTATCAACTTAAACTTGGCTAAGCAAAAACGTGCTACATTTTGTAAAATAATAGTAGAGAAGTTTTAGAAGGCATAGCTTGCTCGAAAAGATAATCTAATATCGATTTTTTGAACCGAACTCTTAACAGCTTCCAATAGATGTAGTAGGTGTGTACCATAGAGAAGTGACTTGGTTGTCTTAAAACTTATGCAAAGATTATCGGGTGGTCATTGTGGATAAATTTGTTACAATTATATACATATATATATATATATATATATATATATATATATATATATATATATATCATTATTATTTATTATTAATAAAAAACCTTTTTGTACCCTAATGGTTCAAGGTGCACACTTAAACAATAAGCACATTTCATTTAAAGATTATTTATATATAAATTCTGTCCATTCCTTCTTGTTTTTCGCATTATCTTTTGCTTCTCTCCAATTCGCTTTCTGTTTGCTTAGATTTTTTGCTACTGCATTTTCCATCTTCTGGTCAGTCTACGCCTTTGTTTTTCCTGAATTGTTTTTGTTTCTCATATTATTTTTCTTGTTAGTTTTCTTTTATTCTTACTAAATTAATAAATCATCTATGTTGATTTTTTTATATAGTTATCTTTAGCGGTTGTACTTGCAATTGTTCTCTCACATCGGTGTTCCTAATGCTTTCTTTATGTAATGCCTATTGCAGTTCTAAGGTCCTTTATCTTAATTGCGTGAACTTTACTACTCGTTCTCTTGGTAAGTACCCAACTCCTACTGTCACATCTTAGGATAAGGTCTAAATATGGTTTGATATATTGTCATTTTTGTATTTTTGGAAACTTTTTTTGGGCATGAACAAATTATGCAGACTGTAGAATATTTTTAGTTCATTTTCTATTTTTTCATTTATTTCCGCGCCATTCTTTTCTGTCGTTTGTATTTTCGTGCCTAGTATTTAAATAATTTTAGTTGTTCTATTTCTCTGTCGTATATTTTTGTAGTTCTTTTTTTATCGTCTTTAGCTATTATTATTATCTTAGTCTTATCTATATTAATTTTTTTGTAATACTGCTTTCCATACTTTAATATTATATTGTAACTCTCCTTCGTTCTTAACGTAAGTTACAAGATCATCTGCATAGGCGCTTTCAAATGTTTCCATAAGTAACATATTTCTATAACCAACCTTGTATTTTTTTGGTTTTTTCTTTACTTCTTTTAGTAGATCGTTCATTACGATGTTAAACAAGATCGGGCTTAGAACTTTTTTGTCTAAGACCTTCTTTTGATGCAAACTTTTCGAATACAAAGTTTCTTGTTTTTTTATAGCATTTGTGACTTGATATAGACTTTTAACGACTACATTGTTGTCTCAGTACACTGTTAAACGCTTTTTACAGATTTAAAAAAGTTACTTGTATCTTGCTACTTCCACTTTTTATCCTACGTTTCGGATTCTTCTAGAATTTAGAACACCTTGCTTTTTCTATTTAGCTAGCTTTTTGTGTTTTAAATTCTCTCGGTACACTTTAATTTGGACTTTAAATATCGGAGCTTAGAAGCAAAAATTTATAGCAGCAGCTGTAATGATTTGGTGGGTAGTGTGTTATGCTGAATTACTTATAAATTAATTTCACTTTTGTGAAAAGGGAGTCAAAACTTCGGCGCTGAGTACCAGCAGAATGTTTTGGAAAGTGTAATAAAACCTTTAAATCATACACTTTTTGGGGGCGAGCCTTAGATTTTTTAGCAAGACTCCGCACTTGCTTACAAAGCACAGACAATTCGAACTCGGCTTTATTTTTTAGTAGTAGAGGATTGGTCTTTGGGCAGCCCAAATCTCAACCCATTAAATTATAATTTAAGCCATTCATTCATTCATTCAATTAGAAGGCATAGAATGCTCGAAAAGACCTTAATATTGATTCTTTGAAGCAAGTCCTGGCGACTGCAGTTAATACTTATTCAATGGTGTGCATATCTACCATAAACAGGTGACCGGACCCGTCTGAAAGCTTCTGCAGAGGCTACGGGGTAACCATTTTGAATAAATCTGATAACCTTTTAGTAAATCCAAAAATATTGGGCATAAAAGGTAATCTTTGCAATTTGTCGTTCTAATCAGTGTGTAATAATATTTATAAACATACTATGTAGCTTACCATATTTGAAATTTGCTAAATTGTACTACAATGATACAAGTTGAAGACGGCAATTTTTCAATTTACGGTATTACATTAAAAACTGTAGATAATGAGACATTATATAAAGCGGAAAATATCAAAAATAAAATTGGAACGCTGCGAGCATCAACTGGAGTGATGTAGATTGTGTTTTAGGAGAGCAATAATAAAATATTCTTATCTAATTGAAACAATAACTGAAAATTAGTTTTTTAATTATTTTTCAGTGAAACACTTAATACTTAGCTTCGCGTCTGTTTTAAACCCATAAGGCTTATCATATCCTATTGCTGCAATCGCGTCCTACGTTACGACTTTAGCTTTCAGATACCCCACAAAAAGAAATCACAAAGAGGACGATCTAGTGATTTTCCCAGCCACGGGATATCACCATATAGTGAGAAGAAGCGGTCTGGAAATATTTATCTCAGAACTTCCGGATAAATTCTCGCTGTATGTGCGATAGCGTTACTTCATTAAAACTACAGTGGTTTGGGCTCCAGAAAGTTTCGTAACACCGCAACATAGCGAATAAATGTGACAGTCACTGTGCATCCCACTTTTTCAAAAAATACGGCTCTATTATCCGAAATGCTATGACAACGCACCAAACATTTACACGCTGAGTGTGGAGAGGTCGGTTATAAAGTTGTCGAGGAATTTGTGCGGTCCAATACCGAAAATTCTAATTATAGACGCAGCCCGATAAAAAAATTAAGCTTTGTTACTACTGAGCACAACAGCCCCAACTGGAAAATTTGTTTGGATAAAACATGGGATCGCAGTGTATAATTTTCTGCACACTCTGGTTATTGGATATTCCCAAGGCGAGACCCTGCTTAGCAACGGAACATTCTAGATATGTGACCACAGCCTGCCCCATTGCTACGATATTCTCGGGTGTTCGAACGCTACGATGTTTTGCGATGTATTCATGCTACTACAGTGGTATTTCCTTAATTACTTTTACATAATTGTGCTTTGACAATATTTCTTTTTCTTTCTTTCACCGTAGACAGTGTAGATGAGTATTTGCCTTAGTGCAGTATTTGGAAAAAATACAGAAAAAAACTAGTCAGGGCAAGCGACATTGAACAGCAAGCTGCTATCACTCTTCTAACATTTACTTCTTTTTTATTTTTTTTTAATCTTACCAGCTCACATTTCTCGCTTATTTTATTATTTCTTTACCTCATTCATCTTTTGTATAAAGCTACACATCTTCTGTTATTTTCATTTGGATGTGTTTTTCCATGCCTTTTTTTATTTTACTCTTTACTTTGTGGTTGTGTCTAATTACTTTTAATTTACAAGTGAGTTTTGTTGTTTGTAATACTGCATTCCTGAATTTATTCCATTTTTCATTAACTGTGAATTCTTCTTACTTCCTTTTCTTCCTTTTCTATTTTTTCTGCACTCAGTTTGATCAAGAGCTTCTTATATTTGGTTTTCTTACATCTGTATCTGTTACTATTAACCTATGTTTTGAATTTAATGTTGCACTACGCATTATATTTAATACATTAATTGCATACTTTATATTTTTATTGCCTTATGTAATCAACCATATTTCAATAATTTAATTCTTCTGCTTCATGTGATTCTATGAATATTTTTATGGTTAAATCAGGTATCTCTTTTAGCGGCTGATGACAAAACCATTCTCGTTCCATTCTTATTCATTTAGCTTCTAGTACATACTTTTCCATGTTTTCCCAGGGTCGTGCTCCCCTTGGTTTCTAAGGTGATTATTTCAATATCCTATGGCTATTGGATTGTTGATTTTTGTTTTATATTTTCTCCAATACTCGCTGTGAGTCTTTACTAATTTGTTTTATTATTATTGCTGCATACGTTTGTTTTATTTCTATTTGTTCCTGCAGATTAGAAGTTATTGTAATTATCCTTGAATCTTTAACATCCCAGCTTATTATCTTCCTTTTTAGTTCACTTACTGTTAGCATTCCAACACTTTCTATGATTTTTTTTGTCTTGTTTTAGATTGTCTAATTTTGAGACCCTTATTATTTATCTAAATCTATGTACTTCATATTAGTGATTAGCCCAATGCTATTTTTTTGTAAATGATGTAGTTCCTTATTTTATTATACAGAATGAAATAACTAAAACCTTATAGGCTTTTTTCAAAATTGGGTAAAGTTTAAAATATTTTTGTCCAAAAAGTATTTTTTAAAAAGATAAGGAAATTTTCTACTTCTTTTAAATTAAGTAAACAGTTGTATATTTGAAAACCTCAAAAAAAGCCTACAAAAAATTTGTAAAACATGTTATTAAAAATGTTTTATAACTATTGAATGCCCACTTATTTCAGCTGTTGAAAAAATATTTCAATGACTTTAGAGTTAGTAGAGGTTTAAAATTGTAAAAGCTAATGTTATTTTTATGTACAAACTGGAACTACTTACATTATTTGAATATTTTTTCTTAATTGTTCTTAGCAGTAGTTAAAAACCTGAAAATAAGAACATTTTCTACAAAATACCCTTTTTAATTATTACTAAGTCATTACTACTTAATTGATATAACTTTTGAAACTAAGTAATACACAATAGGTAAAATTTTATTCAATATTTCGGATATTAAACTTTCGCATGGCTATTAAGCTATAATAAAATATTGATATAGAGGAAAGTGAGGTATATAGTAATTACGTGCAATTTCAAACATTAAAATTGCACATCGCCGCATGCCCAAAATTATGCTAACTCAGGTTTTGAGTAGACTAGTCAGTTGAAAAACATGTTCCGTATAAATGATGAATCATTTCTGTTTTCATGCCAATTTTTGTTAGCGGTATGTAAAAAGTTTTGTAAGCAGTGTGAACGATAAAAATGGTTTTTTATTACTATTTGCTGAATTTGTTTTCTTAAATTATTCGTTCCTTCCCACAAGAAGTTGTTAGTTTCGGGTCACTTTTATAGTACAGAGAAGGCCGCCTAGGATAAAGCGATGATAAATTTTCCAATCTCAAAAAAATGACGTTGCATATAAAGTGAAAACTTCCAAAAAGCCCTGCTTTTAATAGCAGATTTGAAAATGGGTCACGGACAGCTTGTTTTATAAATTGACTTTAAAAAGTAGATTTAATAGACGGCCGACAATTTTGCGTAGGTTTAGCAAGGCTGGCAAACTGCTTAATAAAATATACATTAAAAATGCTTAAGTAATAACTATGTCTTGATGAGGTATAAAGAATCAAGCTACATCGATTATTATCTTTAATCACCTATAATGAATAATTTTATAGAAACTTTTCAGGAGCTAATAAAACCTAATGTACATTTTAGTGAGTGTTATTTTGTATACTTTAATTGGCGACGTTTAGTGTTCAAGAACACCGTGCAATTATTTGTTTTTCTGTTGCGTGGTGAAATTCATCGCCAATTGAGCGAAACATGCGGTGAAGGCGGCATAGACGTTAAAATATGCGTTCGTGGATCTGAAAGTTTGAAAAAGGTGGGGAGTTGTGTGACAATAAACCGAAGCAGCTTCGCCCATGAAGCAGCCGGACCGAAACTATAATTACGCGAGTGCAGCAAGTTGTTACGGAAGACCGTTGATTAGGTGTGCGAATTATCGCCTCTAATTTTGCCATTTTCGTAAGATCTGCAGGGTGGGTCCCACGAATGCTGACTGACGAACGCAAGGCTGCGTGTGTGGCAATGTCCCAGGATATGTTGCCGCATAGTGCCGCCATAAATTTCCGACCATGATGGACACTCTTCGTGCCTGGCCATTTTTCAATCGAGCTGCTACTGCATCAGCGATTTTCCAGTTGTCAAAACATACTCTTAAAAAGTATTCTCAGCAGCTATATAATCATGGTTGTGAAAAATGTGTATATCTAGATGAAGATTACGTTGGGAAGTAACAGAAGTTTCAATATTCTTGGGTAACTGTAGTATTTGTGCAGAAAAAAATTGGAGACTTTAGAACTTGAACGCAGCTAGTATATTCCTTACAACAGATACACAGTAAACCGGTTTCACCGGTTTTAAAAATTAAACGATCATCAGAAGTGCATCAGTCTTTAGAGTAACATTAGTACAACTATTTGTCTATTTATTTCATTTTTTTAGATTCCTTCTATTTGCCTCCGGAAGTACTTCAACCATGAAGACTTATTCTACTTGCCCTGATAATTACTCACACCCAATCTGTAATCGTCGTTTTCTGCACTGAATGATACAAGTTTCTTACTGGGTGTAAAATAAAGTTCTTTGATTCAATATGTTCTTATTCGAATATACGTTATACTTTCTTACACAACGTATCCACGGTTTAGATCACTTTATATTTTTAATTTCTGTTAGGTGACAACCGTAATTTGCTCTCTTCTGAAGTATAGTAATTCTGCTCTCTGTTTGCTAGATTCGTTTATAGACACTTTGCTACGATTATGTTTTAGTTTACTACTCCTGTGAACTTTATGCTCAATGCCAATTCAGTCCCCAATATGCTGACGAATTGTCAACATATTGGGTTCCGATTCTGATGCGTTAATCTTATCCTTGCCTCATCAGTTCATTATCTGTTTTGCTATTTTTGGTTCTACAATGACCTAGAATCCAAACCAGTTTCATTTTGTTTGTTTTATTAAATAGATCAGTGATCTCTTAATTATTTTCCCAAACCATGTGTTCAAAAGAATTTTTAAAGCCAAACGTTTTATTATTATTTCCTTGCGCAAACTGTAGCAGAGTTTGTGTTTGGAATCAAGGCCATATTTCTCTAAAGGAACCGCAAGCTTTTCTTTTGACTTTTTGCTAAAAAGGCCTAATAGTGTATTTGTCTCAGACACTGGGCCGTCTGTGTACTAGATCAGACTGCTAAGGGGTAATTTTAACCGGTGTTCTTTACATTCTTTTTGTTTTTGTATTATATGATTGTATTCATATGATCCGGTCTTATTTCTAGAATAAGATCTGTCAATCTTGTATTTTTGCATTTAATTTAACTTTCCGTAGATCATTTTGTAGTCTATGTAGTCTTAGTACGACATTTTCTCTAGTTGAAACAAAACAAAAAGCAGCATCTAAAATAATCTATTGCACCAGTAAACGATGTCGTTATTGCGCTTGTATCTTTGATATTGCTTAATTTAAAGCTCTCTTGCTTTATCTTGAGCCACCATTTAAGAGCTGTACATAGTGGAACAAATATGACTGCTCTGGTGTACCATTTTTAGCTTAAAGTTTTCTATGTTCTTATGATTTTATTTATATGTTGGTTTCAGTCTACAGTAATTTTTAAATAATTTACTTATCTGACAATTTTATTTTTTTCCACTAAGGTTAAAACTCTCTAAATTCCTAAAATTCTTTTTTCGCATAAATGGTACTATGGTTGTTTTATGGGGAATGATAGTAAGACACTCTCCGTCAGTTAAATTAGCTACTACATTCAGAACCTTGTGCATACGCTCCCTTACCGTGTTAATATTTTTTTTTACAAGGATGACTAAGTTATCCACGTATTTTAGAAGTATCTCCCTTTTTTATTGCTAAGAATTATCGACACGTCTATGTCATTGGGGGCATCTTTCTGTCACCAGGACCTCCAGTGTTTTGGTCAATATCAATGTGTACACTAGACTTCCTCTTAGAATGCAGTCTTTGGTATAAACACAACTCTAGTTAGCCTCTATATTATCAATAAGTAGTTAGGGGTTATGATTACTCTTAAAACCGGACCTGTTCTTCTCCGTTGAGGGTAATTTAATATCTCAAATAAAATTTATGTGAGCCTAAATATAGTTTTCAGTTTTCTGGAAATTTGCCAGTTCCTTTTGCAAAAGTTGCGTTGATGTGATGGCTCGTGATCGTAAAAAACATATGTATCTTTAGTCTGAATAACTTTATTGCCTTCGTCTCTTAGAAGGAGGCTTAACATCTTTATTTTTAGTATTTCTAAATTATTTGCTATAACAAATTATAATAAAGACTCGCTCCTAGAATTGGTATCTGTGATTCTATAAACCACTTGCTGAACATTATTAATAAATCCGAGAACTAGTTATAATCCATAATTTCTACAACTCCGCACAAACTCTTTTATAGCCATTGTTGGTGATAGCTCAGAATCATTATGTGAGAGGTACGCATATATAAGAATATTCCTTGGTTATTATTTTTTGATATGAATTTATCTGCCATTAAATAATGTAAAAGTCTACTAATGCCAGTATTTTAATGAATTCTTTGACTATTGTTAAATAAGCCTTAGGTCAATTAGTGAGTTTGCTGTAAATTAATTTTTCACTCTCCCTCCAAAGCTATATGTTTTCTCTACTTACTTGAGGTTCTTGAATAAGGGCAATATTGCAGCTGTCTATCAACTTACTTTATAACAATAGAGGTACTTCCCTTATTTTTGTGTCCTAACTAATCTTAAGTGGTTTGAATGTCACCGAATAAAACCCTTAGTAAACTTTGAACTTAGCCTGGTTTAAAGAACTTGTAGAAACCTTTGCCTACCGAGTAGACTAGGATATCCTCTTTCTTCTCGACAGTTGCCGGTCTTCTATTATCAAGTCAATATTTTGAATTTTGAGTCTGTTTCTGACGTCTTTTCCGTCGGATGTTTCTGGTAGCTCTACAAGGATTTTGGTCTTTTTGGGAACGTCTTTTGATTCAACCACAGTTAAATGTGCTTTTTCCTGGGAATTTTTAAGGCTCTTCAACGCCTGTTTTGGCTAGTGATTGTTTTACTTAATAGTTCACGTGACGTTTAAAATTGCCTCCATATACCTTGTGCTTTTCAACTGTGAACTCCTACTACTAACAGAGAGAGCCTTGTCCAATGCTTTTAATAACTTATTTTAAATTAGATTTGCTTTCTTCTAATCTAAGACAATGTGATATTTGCCTATCACCGCCGTCCTCAAATTTGGCATCTCCACTGTGAGACTTAGTTTGCCTTTGACCTTCAAGTTTCTTAAAGAGGAAGAAGTGTAAAAATTTGTCAGAGAATTTTTGCACTTCTATTCCCCTTTATTTTCTCTTTTTTGTTTTTGCTCTTTTCCCGGTTATTAGTCTTTTAGGTCTTCTAAGTTCCGCGTAGTCTTTTGGGTTGCAACTCCATCTAAAAATTGTTCATCTTTCAGTTCTCGCATCTGGTTTTATAGAAGCATGTCTGGCAAATAAACTCGCTCTATGCCACCGTATTACCTTCAAAAGTATGAAGATATTTTCGAACAAGTTTAAGAAAAACATTTTTTTATTTCGTAGCTATTTTGGAATTGGCACTAATTTATTTATCTTTTTTGCCATCTTCTGTTTGATCACATTAGTATAAGGAAAAAAAGTAGGTCACCACGCTAGAAGCATGGTCTCTAATTGAGATACTACCTTTCTTTAAAACGTTTGTCAGCAAAAGTCTCGGATGTCTTAGGTTACGCCTCATAATACGAGACATCAAAGTTTTGGAAGTTTGCATCTCCTAAGATATAATTTTCTCTTTACGAACAGGGTTTCGCTTAGTTCAAGCACTACAGCTTTGATCGGATGGACAGTCCAAACTGAACGTGGCCTACCAGATCTTCTGACGATTTTCGATACCTTCAGTCTCATTAAATAATTTTATAGTCCGATATGCAAACATAGGGCTAATGCCTTGATGATTCAGGATCTTAAGTATAGAAGTTTTCTCAGTTCTACACTTATGTAATGCTTTTACAATAATTCGCCTTCCTTTGTAGCCCCACTTCATTAGTAAATAACCAAATTTGAAATTATTATCCGAATATTATCTAACAATGCCTTACAGATGCAATAAAACCCAAAAATTTTTTAATGTCAGAAACTTGATCCTATTAACAGTTGAATTTCTAAGGTATGAGAATTTGCATTTGTATTAGATTAAAATTGGAATTTAAAGTAACTTAACAACTTTAAAATATTTATATTCTAATGCTTCCTGCATTTTATTATAAATGTTAATGTATTTTAAGAAGAGAATGCTATATATATTAGAACTTTTTCATCTAATGGTTCTCTTAATATACCAAAGCAACACCCCGTTTCGTAATGCAAATACATAAATTATCAAAATCGGTTGATTTATGAGCCCCTGTTATTTCTCTCCCATAAATAAAATATGCAGATGAACTCCGTGGCGCATATTTATAGTCGCCCATATTTTTCGAAGGAAAGCGGCCTCGGACGAAACTTCTAACTAACCCGCCGTCTAATCCGTTTATTCCCGATAAATTGGATTTCGCATACTTGATTTGAGCATTCCAATCTGTTTGCGGTAGTCGGCGCAGCGGTCTTCAATTTCAAAGCTCGTCGCCTATCTTCGGCGAGCTGCTTCTAACCCCTGGGCCGCTGTAATCCTTCCTCGGTAGACGTTATTGTAAGGTCAAAGGAAATTACATTCGATACAAGCGTAAATCGAGCAGCGAGATAGAAATCTGCGCGCCGCTGCAGCAATTCGCTTCTTTTTACCCCTGCATATGCTTCGGTTGCGCGCACGAACGCAATGATTTATTATGAGATATCTGGGTGCTTGTAGGTTGAGCGTGGTATATATATGGAGGTACATACATTACTACAAATAAGCTCATGCGATAACAGAAGCAGATTTATGGCTGTCTTCTGTTTGTGCTCGTGAGGATTTATTTGAGTTTCTCTAATTTTGTATTGTAGTAATTGTTGTTAATTTAAATAAAAATTATTTTTAGACATCTTCTAACCTTGCTTAATTAATAATAAGATTGTAGACACAATATGTTTGCTCTTTTTGAGAGAGAAGGGTTGAATATTTTCAGTAGATCTTATTATTTTGGATATGTGTATGGTGAACCTTTTACTTTATGTTCCACTCTAAAAGAATCGACAAATCAATTTCTTTGGGCTGAAAATTACCGAAGACTAACTACGTGCAGGTTGGTAAGTTAAAGTGCTTTTGGAAGAAATTGCTGCCCACGTTAAACGTAAATTGCTCTAACGACAAGAAAGGCGTTTCAAAGTAAAAGAGTTATCAGGAATGTTAGGGCTTTTTGTTAAAATCGTGCGACGTATGAATAAGGGTAGTATCCAAATCGGTACTCCGACTTTTTTGGCGATTTAAAACAACGTGTGATTTTGAATACTGAAACAAAGAATTAGTTCTTAAATATACTGTTACAGGGGATAAAATCATAATCCTCAACCATAGCATCTGACCGAAACCGGACGAAAATAGCCAAGAAAGGCAAAGGTAGCTCAATCGACGAAAAGGATCATAGCGATGCTGTTTTAAGATTTACATGAAATTGTGCTAACCTCTTCTAAGAAAAGGAAAACAGTGGTAAACAGATAGTATTAAGTCAGCTTACTACATAAATTACTTTACATTATCAAGAAAATTAGGGCTGGAATCCTAAGTTAAACTGTTCACCTTATGCACAATAAATTGTTTAAATTGTTAGAAAAGGCTATGGTTTTGTGGAGTTTTTTACTCACGATAGTCCCCAGAAATTACTATTATTTTCAATATAACTTCGAAGTCCAATATTTAACGATGACGAAGAGTTGCACATAAAATTTTAGAGTACTTTTCACAGATTATTACAATGTTAATTTTGAGATGTAATAAATGTGTTCAAACACACAGATATGATATTGACATTTTATTCCAATGTTTTCGATGGATTATTGAAAACGTATTTTGAATATTTTTAACAGATGATGAAAACTACGATTGATTTTATGGCGTATTGTATTTTGTGACGCCTGAAGGGTTCTAGGGCGATCTTTGTAAACCTCAACCGTGACATACCCCCTAGGAAGAAGTCACACAAGGCCAGATCCGGCGAGTAAACAGATCAAGTGACATCGCCGCACTGAAATTTTAGGTGTCTAGGAAACATCTCACGCAGCATAAGGAGTGCAGCTCTTGTAGGGTGAGCTGCGGCTTCATCTTGTTGGAATAAAAAAGTTTCCAGCTAAAGGACTTGCCGCACACCAAATAATAACACATTTGCCGTAAAGAAACCTTTTATGAACATCTAGAACATTGTCATCATTCGAATAACGAAATGTCTATTTATAATTTATTTTGATACGTGAAAAGTGACTTCATCGCTAAAGAAAACAACTGCGTCATGCGACATGCTCTTCTAAGATATCTCCACAAATTTCCAGGCGATTTCGCAAATCACGTTCAAAACGTCCCTAAAATATAAAAATAAAGGACTTGATGTAAAAATTCTCTCTACGATTTGCTGCATCACTGTTTTTCTATATTTATGCATTTCGAAGTCATTTGCAATTGCCTATCTAAAATAATAAAATTGATTTTAAATTTCCGGGAACGGAAGCCCGAGGCGAAAATTGGAAATGTTCCCGAAAAGCATGTTGTGCAGCCGTAACAAAGTCATTGTTCCAATTGTACGTTTCGACAATAAAAGTTCTGTATTTGTTCATTTGTGTCCCTCTAGGCAAAACATTCCGATTTTCTGCGTTTAATGTAACTAATTCCTCCACCATTCGACTATCTCTCACTTCATTTGAAATTAAGGAAGGAGTTTTGATTACAATCTGAATAAACATTACTGGCATTTGAGTAATAATTACAAAAATTCAAAGTCAAAAAATAATAAAAGAAATAGACATGTTTAACGTTGTTCCTTTGAATGCCAAAATTTTTCCTTTTAATTTTTATTTTTGAATGAGTCCCTTATTTTTATTTATATTTTTTACTTATTTTTAGGCTTTTTGTTACGTTCACATAGTGTTAACTTTCCGAACCAATTTATTGTCTGTATTATCTGTAACACTTTTTTTATTTGTTTTTATTATTTTCTTTATTGGATTAATGCAAATTTACAATCTACTTAATAAAGTAATAAGTAAATGGGTTGAAAGAAGTTCACTTAAGTCAGAGGCCTTCCATTGACGGCTCTCTGGATTCACCTAGCTAGGTCTTCTGGCCATGTTCTGTTAAGTCTTCTGTTTTCCATTGGTTGTCTGAACAGTTCACTGATTAGTTCGTTGCTGTGGGTTATGCTTCGATTTTTATGTTTAACAGAGTAAGCACTGATGACGTCGTGTATAAACGGTATTTTGAGGTCGTCGTGTATGGTGTTGTTAGAGACATACCAAGGTGCATTTAGTAACATTCTGAGGGTTTTAGATTGAAAGGTTTGTAAAATTTTTGTGTTAGACGGTTTGCTGCAGCCCCATAATTCGACACCATATGTCCAAATAGGCCTAAGAATGGTTTTGTATATGAGGAGTTTGTTCTGTAGTGAGAGCTGAGATCTACGATTTAGTAACCAAGACATGTTCCTCACTTTTAAATCTAATTGACGTCTTTTTGCCTTAATGTGTGTTCTCCAAGTTAGTTTTGCGTCAAGATGAAGGCCGAGGTATTTAACTTCTCCTTTGGCAGGAATGGGAGTGTTATTGAAGGTAAGATGAGAACATTCGGCTCTTCGTATTGTGAACGTGACTTGACACGACTTATCGAGAGCTGATCAAGATAAGCTTGCAATATTGCAGAAGCTCGTATCGGATCGAGATCTGTAGAAAGGATGGCTGTATCATCAGCGAACGTTGCTAGTAGTGTATCCTCGCTGGCTGGTATATCAGCGGTAAACAGTAAGTACAAGAAAGGTCCCAGAACACTTCCTTGGGGTACACCAGAGTTGATAGTCTGGTAGTCAGATAATGAGTCTTCGAATTTAACTTGGAAGTAACAGTTGGATATGTATGACTTAAGGATGAGGAACAATTGATTTGGTAAGTGTTGTTTAAGTTTGAAAAGTAAGCCTGCATGCCACACCCTGTCAAACGCCTGTTTTACGTCTAAAAATGCTGATGTACACATTTGTTTCGCTTCTAGGCTTTCTTTGATTTTATTAACGATTCTATGGCACTGTTGGATAGTGGAGTGATTGGGTCTGAAGCCGAATTGGTGGTTAGGGATTAAGGCATCTATATGTGTTACGTTTGCAATTCTGGTGAGGATAAGATTTTCGAAAATTTTGGACATTACAGGAAGGAGGCTTATTGGCCTATAGGAAGTGGCATCAGTTGGAGGTTTTCCTGGCTTCAGTATCATGATTATTATTGCATACTTCCATAGTATCGGATAGTAGCACAGGCGTAGTATAATGTTATATATGGTTGTGAGTAATACAGTAGCTTTTCTAGGGCAGTTTTTCAGTACTTCACCTGTAATGAGATCATATCCAGGAGCTTTATGAGGATTTAAGAGACTTATTTCTTTTTTGAGTTTTGCAGGTAAAATAGGCTTCGGTGGAAGAGACATCTGACAGGGGGGCGTTTAAGAATGTTTATATTTCGACATCATCTTCATCATCGTTGAGGATATCAGGAGCGGAAAATACACCACCAAGGTGTTCTGCGAATCTGTTGGATTTTTCAATATTCGTCCGCGCCCAGCTCCCATCAGCTTTTCGTGGAGGTGGAATAGATACTATAGGTGTTTTGAATTTCTTTGTCGCGTTTCACAGGGAGTGATCATCAGTAGATAGATTGACGATGTAGTGTTCGAAGGATTCGTTTTTTGCTTCTTGGATAGCATTGTGGAGATTGTGCGTTATTCGATTTAAATAAGTTTTGACAAGTGGATTCCTGGCACTCTGACACCTGCGCCAAGCTCTGCGCTTTGCGATGACCAATTCTCTAATATGAAGCGGAATGTTCTGATTGTTGCGGTTGAGACCATGGGGTTCTGGAGTAGAGGTCCAGGAAGCGCTTTGTATTAACATAGTTAGGTATTGCACAACTTCATCTATGTCCTCCTTATCTTTTAAGCGGATATTTAGTGATATATTATCGTTGATATGTTGACGGAATAGGTTTCAATCAGATTTTTTGGAAGACAGTCCCTGTTGTGGCTTTTTCCATATAATACTGGTGCTTAGAGATATTATTACAGGACTGTGGTATCTCTAATACTGAGAGGATCTTATAAAATGACATATTTTTTAAAAGAGAATGGTTAGTTTATAAAACAGGTTAGTATAGCTATTTGGGAACATATTTTCTTCAAAATGGAGAATCTTAATTCTAAAGTAAATTTGCAATTCGGCGAAATTGAACTTAAAATGTGACTTTACAAACTAACTTTACATATAAAATTTTTGTAACAGAAGGCAATTTCGTCATTATTTTTGTAGCCATTAGAAGTTTTGGTATTTCTTTTAAAACTCAGCGAAATTTTAGATTGTTTCATTAAAATTTTGACGAGTTAATTTTCTAAAGAAATTTGATGTTAAAACTGTTGCCTGGTTTTAGACTAAATAATTTAGACAGAAAGAAGCAAAGCTAATGTTTCCTTTGCAGATTCTATGTCTTTTGTCTGTGAAAGGCTTGTAATTTGCGAAGTTCTGGCAAGAATGATATTTATATTTGGCTAGCCTGTAACACTGACAAGAACAGCTCATTGGGAAAGATGTTTTAGTGTGTAGGCTTAATATTGGTGTAGTGTAAGTAGCATCAAATAATCTGGTGATTACTTTTTACTACGACTGTTTCTAATAAACGAAGTAACTTTTTAGTTATAATATTCCAGAAGTGTGTCAAAAGGGTTACATTTAGAAATCTCATTTTATATGCGTAACAAGGAGAAAGTAAAAAACGTTTTTTTTTTCTTTACATACTTAAAGACCTGCAATCTTTGTACCTATCCAACAGCAAGGGTGATGATTAGTCATGCTTCTGAAAAGGCTTAATTTACTTGAAAAATGCTTCGTAACTAATCTAGCCAGTATGCAGTGATAAACCAAAAGTTTGCGGTCATTTTATTTTGTAAGTTTTTCGTGGGATAGATAATTGCCGGAGGAACAAAGAAATTTGTTGCATTCGTGCACTCTCTATTTTTACCCCCTATGTTGGTCATTAATTTGACGTACTTTCTCCTGGTTGCGGGAAGAATTATTGAAAGCGCTAGAACTGTCATTTATATGCTATTTATATTATAAATTGGGCCGGTATATCAATATACGTGATATACCTTATTTTACCTACTTTTTCTTTTGCATGTATCTGTCTTGATTTTAATAAAATAGTGCAACTTTTTAACTTTTTTATTTTTTTTTACTAATTATTTGTTTTTATTTAAACTATATAGATGGAAATAAATACTTCTTCTTAGAAGAATGAATGTTGGCAGTAATTTCGGTAAAGTTTATTCGGGTTTTAGCAGCTCTAATTAATTTGTGGATATATGTGGTCAAAGTATGCTATTTTTCTTTTTTTGTCATTTACTGAAAGTTCCTTTTATTTATGCATTCTTCTCAACACTTCTTTATTTGTAGTATGTTCTGACAATCATATGTGTAATAGTTTTCTGAATATCCAGAACTTAAAAGTTTGTAATCTTTTTTTAGTACTAGCCTTGAGTGTCCAAGCCTCAGCATTGAATATACGTTGCACTTCATAAATCTGTATCTTGTTGCTAATTTAATTCCGCAGTTGGTAAGTAGCTGCTTCATTCTTATAAGGGAAGATATTGCTACCTATATTCTTGTTTTTATCTCCAACTCCGGGTATGCGTCGTCTGTTAGCCAGCACTCGAGATACTTGAATTTTGGTACCTTTTCAATTTATTGGTTGTATATTATCAATTCTGTTTGTATTTCTGAAGTTTTGCTGAATATCGTAAATTTGTTCTATTTTTCATATTTATTCCTAGTCTAAATGCATCATCCTATAGAGTTACAGCTTCCATCAATTGTTGCAAACCCTGCAGGCTGTTTACTATTATGACCATGTCGTCGGCGTACCGTATGTTATTAATAAGAACTCTATTTACTATTATGCCATTTTCAGTGTTTTCTAAGGCGTTTGTAAAAATTTTCTCTTAGATGTTAAACTCTGTCTAACGCCTCTTTTAATTGGAATCACTTCCGAGCGTTCATTGTCTAGTCTCAGTATGACATTCTGATTCTAATAAAGATTCTTGGTAGCGTGTATTTCCTCAGAATTGAATGTTTTCTGTCCTTATTAGTTTGTTATGCCTAACGGGATCGACAAAAACATTTCTCTGTTGGTCTTTACATTTTTGTAATAAAACTCGCTTCTCTGGTTCCAAATCCATTTTGGAATCCAAATTGTGAGTCACTTATATCTTGTTACCGTTTCTAATATATTCTTCGATGAAGGACTTTTAAAAATAATTTAAGTGCATGGCTATAAGGTTTATAACACAAAAATCATCGCATTTGTTTGGATTTGCTTTTTCGCAAGGTGATGAAGTTTGATGTTAGTCAGTCTAAAGGAGTTTGCAATTTTTTTATCCAAACCTGGCCTGGTTCGGCAGCTTTATCATTTTTTGTGTTTTGTAGTGCGTTTATAATTTCCTCACGTAATACTCCTGGTCCATTTTCTGCGGGGATTAGTCGTTGATGATCAGTTCTGTCGTAATCAAACTTTTCGTTTACATATCGTTTCCATATTTGTTGTAATTCTTCTTTGTTTCTGACTAAGTGATTGTTTTAGTTTTTAATATTCCTACCGTTGCATGTTGTGGAAACGTATACCGCTTCTTTAATCTTTTTATTTATGTTAAAAGCATCATGTCTTGCTTCTAACTCTTTTATTGTATTTGTCATTTAACTATTGTTATTTTGTTTGGAGTATTTTTCTTTGCCTTATGTGATGTATTTGTCGGTATTGGTGTTTATTTTTGTTTTTGTAGACTCTTCTCTCTTCCATTAATGCCCATATTTCTGGAGCCATCCAAAGTTTTTTGCTGTTATTAGACAGATGAGTAAGAATTATGTTTTGTGTTTGGATGATCGCTGTTTTTAGCTTGATCCGAACGTATTCTATATATTATTTATCTGTTGTATTATTAGTAATGTTAGTGTTTATTTTTTTTGTATCCCGCTTAGCTTTACATTTTTACAGCGCTTCCAGGGTACATTCTCATTCCTGTTAACCTGTTTTAAATCTCTTACGTATTAATATGTAATTTATCTGATTAAGTACAATGTTATCAGTGGTGTGTTGTGGAGATGTCCAAGTGTAAAGTCTCCTGGGTGGTAGTTTAAACCATGTATTCGAGATCATCATATTTTCCTCTTGGCAGACTTGCATAAGTCGCTCTGCTCTGTTATTTTGTTCGCCTAGACCGTATTCCCTCACAATATCTAATATCCTGCTTCGAACTATTTTAGCATTAAATCGCCCAAAATAATAATGACTTTATATCTGCTTTTGATTTAGTTAATTACAGATCTTTGTGTCCTTGTTAACCATAATGGCGACATCATTACGTGATTTATGAGTAATATCGGCCATCTAGTCTCTAATATCCCTAGAATGTCTACAATAAGTGTATTCATTTCTTGAAATACATTATGAGTTTTGCCTATCATATACAAGCTTTTTACATTTGATGTATTTAACCTGGTACAGTTTTCCGGTTTTATATTCATATTCGGATAGATTTTATCATCATTTTTCTTTGTGGGGATTCTTAGCACCTTTGGCTATCTAAAGCCTGTCATAGACTACGAGCTACATTTATACTTTGCCCTGCCATAATTGTAATACCTAGAGAGAATAGCGCAGTAGTTTCTCATTGCTTTTTGCGCCACGGTACTATGGCACGTGGCGCTTCGCTCATAGATGCCCGATAATAAACCTTCAAAGAAATCCATTTTTAGTAGGCTTATCTCACTACTGATAACACCGCTGCCTGCCGTCAGCCAGTTTTGGTTAGCCCCGAGTACCCACCATATCTGGTGAAGATTTCCCTATCCACCACCTGCGGAGGCACCCGGGGGACTGGCAACCCAATAAAGAAACTAAATTAGTAATAGAAAAGTTAAAGCAAAAGAGATCAAACAAAAAATTTTTCGTTTCCTGTAATTTCGGTAAATATAGATAATGATTATCTTGAAAAATAGTCCTTGCCTTTTCTAAATCTGAACGTAAAATATTTTGCAACACGATTTATCGAAATCACCGGTAACAAAACATATTTAAGCCAAAACGTATTGTTAAAACTGTTTCATCAAGAGTTAGTACCTTTAATAATTTGAAAATTGTGGCGTTTTAAAATTAAACAAGATTGTTCCATTAATACAATTGAAAAAAATATATAGATATAACATATATTAGACTGACGATTAATGAGGTGAAATAAAATCCGAAAATAAAAATTCTTTGTGATAGTAAGTCGAGCTTGCAATAAAGGCAAATAGCCGCATTATACTCAAAGCCACAGTCTTGAATGTTGATCCAAAACACTTCATAGATGTTATTAATTATTAGAAAGGCAAAAACATATGTGTCGTGATAGAAAAGAAATTGTACTTAATACTGGTTGCATACTATTTTTTATAATATTCTCATATATAAGAAAGGGTTCGTAGTACCCTTTCTCTGTTTACTACGTTTTAACTTTTGCCTTTATAACATACAGATACAGTCTCCTTTTCTAGTTAGAACAAACATCAAAGCAGGGCAAGTCTACTGAATATTTAGATTCATTTTTGTGCTGCAACCAATGAGAGATAATCGTAGTACGAAAAGTCCCCTCT
The DNA here is from genome assembly GCA_036346155.1 of Sinelater perroti. Taxonomy (NCBI): domain Eukaryota; kingdom Metazoa; phylum Arthropoda; class Insecta; order Coleoptera; family Elateridae; genus Sinelater; species Sinelater perroti. Next base: position 3,544,318 of record JARFIY010000369.1, on the reverse strand, counting down.
TTTTTTCCTGGCGTTCTCCAGGTCTCATTATAGAGTTACACTCTTGATTTCGTACATCTTTATTGGTCCTGTATTTTCCATATTTTCCCTCCCCTTTTTTCTTGGTACTACGTAAAATCGCACTTGTTGTGTACTATAAGCAGCTCTCGGATAAACCCTTATTTTGCCCACGTTTGTGCGGTTATGTTTTTAAAATTCGATAACCGTCTAGGGCGGCACAACCGACTCTACGAATAGTAAGAGCTGCACAAAGAACGCTGTAGTCTTAACCTGTATTCATTTCTTCATATACGTAACCCACACTTTCAAATTTTGTTTTTTCGAACACAGGGGATCAATTGCTTCAGGTCAGACTCCTGACAAGAAATCTGCAGCGATTTAGTTAAAGTTCTGTTGTCACTTTTCCATTGTTGCGTTGTAATAATTTATTTTTGTTTCTATTTTTATTTTAATAGTTTGAAAACGTCAACTATATCCCATTGTAAAATGTATGTTGCATTATGGTATACGAGTACCGAATTCTCTGACGTTTTTTGCAAGTAGTAGTCACTCATATTACAAAATTGGATTTGTAACGATTAGTGAGATACAAATAAAGAAGGGAGTGCCGATTCTCTTAAAGTATGTTGCAACAGATTTATTTTTATACGAGTGAAATGTCTTATTAAAGTTTAATAGTTTTTTAGAACAGTCTAAAATATATGTATATATATATATTTATATTTTTAAGTACTCGCAGAGATCTGCATGTTACTTACGAGTATCTTACACACGTTGGCTTACACAAGATTAATCCCTTTAGTGTGACTAAAAAGTGTCTCTCTGTTTTTGTCCTCAAGAATGTCTTTCTCTGTTTCAATAACCATTTTCTTATTCAGCGGTACTCTATTGCTGGCATTAACCTTCTTGTTGCTTTTATATCTTTATTTCCACTTCTTTTCAAAGTTACGTAAAGTTATTTTATATATTTTTACTTTGGTCAGTTCTTAGTTCCTCTAGTACGTCCTACTTCGATTATACAATCTCTTTAGATTCATTTTCTTCTTGAACAGCAAAAATCACTGATATATGAAATATTCTATCTTATTATTAGAATAACATAAAAACTTTTTCAATACTATCAAAGTGTGTATTTTACATCTAGTAATGAAGCTATGACAAATATGCAGATTTTAGTAGACTCTTTATAAAAGCAACAATTAAAAAACTTTTATTGAACTATGAATGCATTATCTTTGACGTTTATGAGCTTTATCAACAAGTAAGACACATTTTCAAATTATCGTTTTATATTCAGGTTTTTTACCTCTGGGTTATTAAAACTTGGAGCCATATAAAAACCACGTAGTTCTTAGTTGATTTTAGCCTTGTCTCATTATGCTGTGTTGGATTTAAAGTATTTGATTACTGAGCGTATTTCGCAACTAGTCTGTTTATCCTAGATGGAACATTTAGATTTGCATTAAATTTTAAAATCAAGATAAACACCTCAGTTCATTAACACGCAGAACTTCTCATTTTCTAAATTTGCTTTCGGTTTTCTTAATTAGGCTTTTATCATACAATTTAAAAATATTATTATCTATCTGCACAAATATTAAAATTTGCTACATTTGTTTAATTTAAAAAATAGTATTTTGTTAGCAACTTTTGTTAATCTGGTAGATATTTATTTAGAATTGACAATATTTTAAGAAAGATCCTAGGAAGTTTTTTTTGGCGGCTTATTATAATTTCTAATAAAGGAAAACCAATCAATAAGTAGACATGGATTATTCAAGTTTTCAGAGTGATGACGTGACCTTTCCGAATAAGGATGGATATTAATTAAAACTTTGTTTAATTAAACTTGGCACAAAGTAGTCTCCTAAATAAGCTGCACAAAAATTGAAGGCACATTTTAGTGAATAAATTGCATAAATTATATTTAGTTGCGCATTTATTTACCAGAAAAACATTAATAATTTTATTATGTTGTTATTTGTAATACGAGTATGTGCATTTTTAAGCAAAATAAATGTGGAAGTAGTTTTTGGTGTCTTTTCTATAATATTTTTAATAAAAACACATTACATAATGCAATACACGCATTTTTGTGTTTTATGGTTGTTTCATACATAAGAGTACTAAATTCAATGGAATATCTTTTTCGTTTAAAGCTAAAAATATATTAAAGACAAATATGTCTCTTGTGCTTCTTAATGTAATTTTGACATGTCTTCTGTTCACAATATATTATTTATGCATTTATCTTCTTTTCTATAGTTTACTTAAGTGCACTTACAAGTCCATTAATTTGACAATAAACACATGTTTAGTGCAGAGAGAAGTTTAATTTTAATTTGGTTGTATTTGGTGATTTTACTTTTTCATTTGACGAATAGCCTATTTACAAATTTGCATCTTTATCAGTAAGAATTATATTCAAATTATGACAAGATTGCAATTTACGTATTTACGAAAACTTAATTAATCTTTATATTTTTTATTTTCATAATATACAATTGCAATAACTGCTAAGATTGTGCTAGAAAGGTAAAGCGTCGGGTTACTTTTAAGTTTGTCCTTCAGAGGCAAAAAAGAGAATAAAAGGGTGCGATAAACGTCTTAAGAACTTGGAATAAATATATATAAATGACAGTCACTTATAGCAACTCACTCAATTATAATACTCTTTCTCCTCCGACAGGTCAAATCGTAATAATGGTAGGTCAAGTTGCATACATAAAAAAGAAAATGAAAATGTAAATCTACAGGCAATTACTTTCGACAGTTTACTAATGTAAAAATCAAATGGCTAACGAAATGTCCTGGAAATGTATTATGGAATTTGGAAATGCAGAAAATAAAAATCAAAGATCAAAGACATGCCCTTCAGTTTCAATAGACCTAATAAAACAAAAACGAAGTAAACGGATTAATGGTAGTAGATTAGTGTGAGCTTTGGTAGTCTTCTGTATACCAAATTTAATTAGAAATTCAACATTTACGGCAGATATCACGTGCGCGTAAGTTTGCTTATGATTTTTGCATTTGGGATCCTATGATCAAATTGTGTTTTTATTTAAAATACAGAGTAAACTAACGACTAAAGCCGTCATATGTACGAGAGCAGTTCAAATATAAGTACAATTTTTTATTAAAAATAAAAAGGAATGAAATCTAAATGCTAGATACTGAACTAATAGCCATTAAATGATATAATCATAGTTGCTAGTTGAAACAGATTTGCGTCCAAAAAATGTAACGACGACATAACGTATTGAAGAAAACTCAAGAAAAGTTACAAAAATTAACTATAACAGATATGGTTGAGAAATGAGTATTAGGGTAGAGAGTTAGAAAAGCATCGAGGTTGTTGAATTTTGCTTAATTATTTAAGCGCCAGGCTGATTGCTAAAGGTAACTGCAACTATTTGAAGTTGTACTCTTTAAGGTGAACTAACGAAACCAAAAGTGAAGCTGTCTGCTGCCAGGGTTTTTATACTATTTTTTCGGTTAGTAGAGAAGTGCAGGTTTTTACACGCACAAAGAATAGCCAACAAAGAATATTACAATGGATACTTGGTTACGCAAGTCAAATAGGCTTATAAGTAAAAAAATCTCCTTCAAGAGTTAGCGGGAGACACATTGCATAAGTTGGATTGAAGCCACACTTTATGCTCCAGTAATGCAACTCTATTTTTTCATTTATTTATTCTCCTTGAAGGAGGTAGAGGGTCTGGGGTATAGAGACAAAATGCAGTAGCAACATTTAGCAACAGTCAGCTTATGATATAATTAAAGAAATTATACAAAACTGGCATGCAAAAGCTTCTTAAGGAGTGATGGAAGTGTTGAAGGAAAAATTTGTATTATGATGTCAAAGTTGTTAGAGAATTGGATATATTTGAGGACTAGAATAGTAACAGGAGTAACAAGAGAACTATCTGGACTTAAACAGAATTATACATCTCAAAATTAGTTTTGTGGCAAATTTTGTTTGTAGAACCTTATACATTAATTTTATATATAATTATACAAATAAAAATAATTTATTTTGTCAATTAGTGACATTTGCTTTTAGAAAGCAAGTTTTTGTTTTAATATTAGGTGTGTATAAATTGACTAACTTGCTTGTTTGTTCTCTTCTTTAAAGGGTCTTTCAATCTCTGTTTACCCTATATTTTTCTTATGATTCATTTCCCAAATTTTCAAACATTACTTCTGTTTGTTGTTTAATTTAAAGAAATTACTGTCATAAAATGCTAACAGCCGTACCATTGTTATACCTTAGATATACTCTTCAATTTAAATTCAGTCTATAAGTCTCCCGAATTTCAATTTTCTCTTCAACATTGCTGTTAATTGTGACTCTTGAATATTTGAAGGTCAACAATTCCAATCCTCTAATTTCTGTCATCTTTTGCTTTAAATCTTATTTTACAATTTGTAGTTATTTAGGTTGTCGTCTTAATAGTTATATCATCTGCATAAGTTAATCAATGGTTCTTATAGTTTAAACCTAACCCGTTCTTTTTTAGACTACTTTCTTTAAGTATTGCTACAGGTACTGTGTCAAATAGCATAATTGATAATAGATCACCTTAATTCTTTATTAACATTGAATTATTCTAAGACACATTCATCTACTTCTGTTTTGCAATTCGTTTTTAATCGTGTCATTTCTACTAGTTCTGTGATTTTTGTAGATTATCGCATATAATTGTGTCCTAAGCTCGCCTAAAGTCAATAAATAGTATTATTAGTGCTAAATTGTACTCTAGGTTATTGCTCTGTATTTTCTTGTTTTAAGAAAAAGTTCTAATACTGACTTTTTGTTCTTGAACCCTTACTAGTAGTTTCCAATGTTAGGTTCACTTTTTTTTCTATCACGGTATCACGCAAATTGCGTTCTATTTAAAGTCAAACAATTTATTAGCTTAATAAATGCCATGCATCACTCATAGTCCGTAATGACCCTCAATTGCTCTATGGTCGTGTTAATTGTTCTTACTTGGCTTAATTATTTAATAATCTCATCGAACACATTTAGAAACCTTAAATGATATAATAGTTGTCGCTGGCTTTATGAAAACGAATGGTTCCGCTTTATCACGCACGAAACACTGTCACAATGCTTATGAACATAAATGACATATGGCACTTAATTAGATTACAGTGGTGGAGATTAATCAGATTATCCGGAAAATTACACGACAGTGCATGTTGTTATTAATTAAAATGTTGTACATAAAATAAATATCGAACATATGTCAAGTGCTTGGAGCCATTTTGCGCGCAATACCATTTTCGGTCAAAAGATCACCATTTGTCTGCTAGTATCTGACCATCGTTAATTCAGATCGCATTCAAAACTATAACTCGCACCCCGTCTCTTCAAGACGAACTTAAAAAGCCCTCAACTATTAAAATCGGTTGTTTCTTCGATTCACAGCGTGCGTTTTCCTCTGGCCCTTTAATAATATAGACTGCTAATGTTTTGTTTACGATGTTGACCAATTTTTATGTACTAATATCAGTAACACCTTTCTCCAATCTTTAGGTTTTTTCTGTTTTTTAATCTTACGTATTTAATATACACTTTTATGCATCATATGCCCTCTATTTAGTATTTTACTGTAATTACATTGCTTTACTTAACTTTTTCTTGACTCACTATTCACTTCTTTTTTGTTATTTAGTGCTTTTTTGAAGTGTTTTTTTCAAGTTTTAGTTTTTTAAATACCTCCTATCAGTTTAGATTTTTTATCTTATATTGTTTCTGTTTTACCTACGTTACCGCTTCTGATTCTAATAAGTATCTTAAAATAATTCTCTTGTGTCTATCTATTTTGAGTAATAATTTTCTTTAGCTTGTTTTTAGCTTCTTTAAATATGCCTATGTTTTTGCCTATATTTTGTTACTTTGACATTTCTGGTCAAATTATACATTCAATATCAAATATTAGTTTCAAGTGCTTATTTCTTAATTATTACTAGGAAATATTGGTCTAATAAATGCAAAAGCCTTCGTGGCCGTTGTTTTGGTGCGTCGTGTGGCTGCTTCACGGGTTGTTAAGCCGCGATAAGAGTTTGAAAAGCAAATCTTCTAAAATCATTTTTTAGAAGATTTTGTTCAGAAAATGTCTTCCGCAGTTGTGGACCATAGCCTAACAACCCGAGAACCATCCACACGATTCATCAAGTAATGGTTTCTTTGATTAAATTTACCAGCTGGACAATTACCATTATCAGGAGTTATATAAGTACCCTGTAAATTTATCCAAAAATACGTTTTTGCTATTTCCATTTCTTTTCTCCATAGCAAACACTATTAATTTTCTTCATATTTGTTGTAGTTTCCTATTAGGTGCTTAAACGTGCGTTTCTTTTTTATTTGGAAGTTGAAGTCTTCCATGACCACTTCTATGTGATAACTCGGAATTTTGTTATTCATTTGTTCTAAATTCCTCTAAAATATTTCTTTCTCTTTAGCTCTTTTATCGTTCAAAGACGCATGTCTAATTATAAAGCTTATTTTCGTATATCTGCTTATTTTCTAGATTTAGCAATTCTCCTTTGAAAATTGTGTCTTTTATATGTTGCTACATACATTATTTTTTTAATAATATTCCACCCTCTTTGTTGTCCTTCTCATGCCGTTCTTTCTATAATTGTTGTTAATGTGTGTTTTCTTGTTAAACTTGTACATGTTTTCTTTAAATATGCAAAACACTGACAGTTTGTAATGTATAAACTTTTAATAACGTGGAACAATTGACTGTAAATTGTTTAATGGAATACTCACGCTACTCCTTATAGCAAAAATGTATTTTTATACAAAATGTACGTTTTGTTTTCTTTTTTGAGTTATTTTATGCCTTTTTTGTGAACATAATTTAATGTATGTTATTTAATAATGGTATGGCTCTAAATTCTCGCGTGAAAGCACAGCCCGCTAACAAAAAGGTTAAGGCTCTCATATGTTCGCTCTCTCTGCCTGGTCGTCGTGCATCATCTTTGGTGCGGGGCGATGTGGCAAGCACCGTGCCTTAGACGACCGCCATTATTACCCCTTGCTCGAGTGAACGCTTAATTATTTTTAGCCGCCTGGCATCAGAGAGCACCGGGGAATGGGTTCGTCAGCATTGCAGCCCTTTCCTTAACCACGGGATCACCCTCTTGTTTAAAGTTTAAACGAACAATTAAACATATTCAAGATATTTTAGCTTATTATATTTGCCAAAATTTAAACTAAAGGCGTTATATTCAGTTTGAATATTTTAAATAAATATTAACATAAAAACTTAAATGGATGGGAAACGTATCTTTTGAACTGAAGTTTAGTGCGTGAATATAATATGCTTTTAAATACGTTAGTCATATAAACCCGTACTTCTTTTTAATAAAAGTGGGATCAGTGAACGCAAATTGTAATTATTTAAACGTTTGTATTAACAAGAGGGATAAAATTAGAAATTGTTTGCTTGCTTGCTTTTTTAGGCGTATCATTTTTAATTTGTATTAAACTCGAGCTTACAGTTAATTACAGATGCTGCTTACTTCTGTTCCAATAAAGGTGTTATAGTAATAGTGATTTGTATTTAACACCACCAGATAGTTTAATTTACATTGAGTATTTATATTACTGTGAAGCCTCAAATAAATGCTTAAAATAAATTACTGAGACATGTTGCAAGATAGGCTTAAATATATTTCCACAAAAGGCGTATTTTGCCAATTGTGTCAGATAATGCATATATTTTTCAGTTATATCTTTAATGCTTTCTGTAACAAGTTGGCAAGCAGTTATGCACAAATATTTGAGTATAAAAATTCTACAAACGGCTTGTCTTTCAGCTTGACGAATTAACCACACATTGAGATTAAAAAAAATCCTTAAAATTATGTAGTGATCTCTTAATGTAACATTAGGGTATTTGTATACACAGGGTTACGTTTATGGTTTTTTATTTTATTTTGAAGTAAAGATTTTACTCTGTTAAAAAGGGATTTAATTTGAGAATAGCTTTTTTATCTTCTAAATCGCTAGACGAATAATTTTGTTATATATAGAAAAATAGTCGTTTCTTTCCTCAGCTGCTTTTTCTTAAATTCACTATAAAGTATATTTTGATAATAATAAATATGATTTTCAGTATCAAGATAAAAGCAATAAATTTTACAATATTTCTATTTGATATCTAGTTTTGTAACATTAATAAATCAAAACCATTTTATTCTTAATTTCATTTATTCGTGGTTGTCATTTTTAATAAAAATGTATATAAAAAATTAAATACAGTTTTAACTTTGTTATAACCTAGCGTCAAGCTCTATGCGTTTAATTTTCTATTTTGTAAAGTTACCAGAGGTTGTCAGCCGAAGGTATTTTTGGCGTCCTAGGCTAACTATTTTTCATCCGCCTTCCCTCAAATTTTTGCAAGGTGAGGACGTATAAATTTTTAATTGGATTATAATTTAACTTAGTGCCTTTTCATAATCAACGTAAAAATAAGCCGCCCGTAAAAATATGTAATATGTAAAATTTAATCAATGCTCGTTCATAGTGCACTCCGGTAATTTTTACGTTTTACATTCATACGTAAGAAATACGTAAGTTGAAATCGGTTCAACTTTACGTATTTCTTCCATTTATTTGCAGTAATTTTTAATTTATTGCTAGTTTAATGTTGGCATCAATAACAGAATGTTTTGATTCTGAAATTGCATCATCTAACTGTAGTATTGTCGACATTTTGGCATCATTTTTAAAAAGGATAGGAAACTATTAATTAAGTTAGTAAATATACAGCTGTCCCTACCCCATAAATAGGATAACAATTACAAAAGCAACATAATTATGCAAAATTCCTGGAAGGACATTGCTGCTGCTACTTTGATTGAGCATGCGCAACTTTCTACATAAAGCTTACGTGCATTATACGTACTTCTATGGGCGGTTTATGCTTATGTCCATTATGAATGGGCACTTACCTCTGCAAACCTCCGCTCAACGGAAGCAAATCAAAAGCAAATTAAACGCTCAAAACATTGCACGCCAAATTTTATGTCAGCCGTCTTTGTTTACTTTCTGTTCAAAAGTATAGTCTTTATTTACTACGCACGGATCTCCTCCTGTAAATCAAGGGCGTAGGACACGCCACATTACTTTGTTTACTTTCTGTTCAAATGTATAGATAGATATTTTTTGGAAATACTTCAGGGTGCAGTGTCTCGTAATACATCTATCAGAGTCAATATCAGAAACGAATTATTAACTGTAGTTATATAATTTTAATTTTTTATAATGCGTTAGTCTTGATTTGTACATGCTAAGTATTCTCTTATTTGTAGCTGTATTTTAAAATAAACTCGTGCTAGATTTGGGTTGCCTATAAGTATCGTTTTAGCCTATCATTGCAGTTCTTAGAACTTATAAAATCTAACATTCAGGAGGTAACAATAAAGATCTTGTAAATTACTTTATGTGCAAGTATAACATCATTTTCTTAATAAATTAGCACCAATTCTGCTCGTTAGGATTTTTATTCTTTTTTCTTTTAGATCAGTTGAATAAATTTTTCTGTATTTTGTTGCCCGTTGTGAAGATTTTGTAATATTTTTCGGCACTTTTGTAATTTTTGTAACTATCTGGGTCTAGTTCTTTAGAAAGTTTTAAGTCTCTGCCTTTTGCGTGTCTAGCTTGACTTTATCAAATGTACAAATTAACCTTTAGAATATTGTGCAACAGTAAATAAATTAATGTATATAAATGTCGTAGACAATATCTGACAAGAAATTTGCAATTTTATTGTGCAACATACTTTACTACTTCGATCGGTGTAGACAAAAACATAGGGGTTAATTTTTAAGTACAAGTAAACTATACAAGAAAAAAGGATGTATAATGCTATTGCTTGGCCTGATAACTTATTAAAAGGCGACATACATTACACAAAAACATATATACTAATTAGCAAGTACCTGACAGTAATCCAACACAAAAAATTAAAATTTCTTTTAAAACGCACCCCCATTTACCACTAAATGAAGGTCGTTGTACACTAAGCAGTGACACTTTTATTATTTAAAATTACTAATACAGGCTCAGCGATATGCTTAAAGTTTACGTGAAAATGTGGCTTGTGTGCTGCGAATTTTAAAACTTCAGTTTTCATTAACTGACTGAAACTGTTGCTTGTCACTTTTGTTGGGAAGGTTTAAAAGTTTTCGAAGAAACTTTAACAGCATCACTAAAATCGTTTAAAAACCTGAAATGCTCCGAATGAAAGGAGCTGATGAGAGAAAACTAACGCGAACGCTGTAAGATATTCATTACAGCGAACAGAATAATCTGAGAGGGTTATTTGCTGATTGGACATCAATCTATGCAATTAAGTTTTCCTGCATTCTCTTTATCTAGGATAACCATCGACCATAGTTAAGCAAAAACTCATATTAATCAAGAGAGAAATATCGAAAGAGATAAGGAAGAATTAAGTAAACAACGGCATCAATGAAATAAGATTACAAATGCAAGCAAATACTAGGACTGCTCTACTCTCACTATAGCGGAAAAGCAATAGAAGATAAAGCGAACGTATAGGAATAGGGAGCACTGTATATGTGTGGTACTTGAATTTATTGAACAGATATTGTACGTGTAAGCTGAAGTATTCCGTTGTAGCATTTGATGAATCTGAGCATTTAGGGATAACATTCGCCTAATGTAATTTTTTAGCTAGACTTCTAGGATTTTTTGCAGAAAACCAGTGTATAGCATATTTAATGATATGAAGGTACTTTTTAGTTACATATCTGGCACAGCTAACGTACCCTAACTGACCTAACGTAACCAACTGCAAAGCACTTATCCTACAAAATAGTTGTCGTTTGCATCGATTGTTTTTTGCCAAGATTCAGGTAGTATAAAAACTTTATTTTTTAAGAAATCTGATTGTCTTGCTAATGGGACTCTTCCGGTTAACATAGTTTTGCACATAGTTACCTGACAATGAGTTGGGGAAAAAATAAAAATTTATTGGTGAAATGTCATGTAAACAAAATCACTGAGGAAGAATTTCATAAGCAAATGTTACCTGAGACCTCGCATGGTTTCAAAGATATTGGGTCACCTCAGTCGATCAAAGATAATTATAAACGCAATTTCTTATGGACAATAATTCTATTGCGATTGTTCCAGTAGGTTATAATAAGCAATATTGAACAATGCCTTTATTAGACCACTCTATAGTCATAATTTTGACTCGCTTAAAATTAGCTTTTATAAAAGATTTCCTGTTTTGTTGAGCAGCAAGAAAGAAAACGCCTCTAGCCTGTCCAGCCTTTTGAACTCTGTCAATTCACGTAAAATCCATCTGTTAAGTTTACTACCTTCTCAATATTATAAAGATGATGACTTATGATTGTTTTGAATACACTTAACAATAGCCCATTAATCGAGTCCTTTAATTCAATTAATACTAAGAGCGATTGTTTATGGGTTTTATTTTAACTCAAAGTTTTCATTCCTAAAATTATGATACTAAAGTTTTTGTGTATCTTTGCTAAACATTTGATTAATTTTTCTCGATGATACCGATTCATTTAATCTCTCATTTGAGTGGAAAAAGAAAATTTACTTAAATATCCCTTGTTGACAGTAATTAAATAAATGAAAAAAATATAGACATAGAAGTATCCAATACTTATCCGGCTGTGAAATGACACAGACAAAGAAGGAAGCAAAATAACAATCTAATTAAAGAGCGGAGGGGATAAACATTAATCAGTTATTAATAATAGCTTTAAGTTAATATAAGGGTAGAACAGTGAAAGAAAAAGAGTTAACATTGTGGGACTATTAGATAATGGAGGTCTGTAAAAAAATTGGTTAAGGTTCGACGAAAATCTGACAAAGGTAGGTTTTTCAAGTTTGCAAATGGATGGTAAATCAGGTATTTCTAGGCAGGGACGAGGGTGATTCTGTGAATCTGTTCTATAGTCCAGTGCCGGTTCCGAAACCGAAATTGATAAATTGGTATGCATTCCTTTTGATCTAATACCGGTTTAAGTCTTCTAAAAAGCAGTTTCTCGAACACCTTAGATAGTAATGAAAGGAGACTTATGAGTCTATATAATATTACTTCTTGTGCATCTTTTTCTAGTTTTGGAATTATTAGTATCTGAGATACCTTTCATTGGCTGGTAAAATAGTAGTCTCAGTGTGGTGTTAAAGATAAACGTTATGAGTTTCAGACATTCATAAGTAATTTCCTGTAGTACTTTAACGGTGATTAGGTCAAAGTTGAATACTTTTTTTGGATTGGTTTCAATATGTTAAAATTTTTTGGACTTTTTTGAGTTTGATACTTTTGATAGGCAAATGTATTTGAAATGGAGCTGGCAGAAAAGTATATATATCATATTCCTCTTGGGTTGTTGTCATTGCTCGATATGGCTGAAATACATTTTTAAGATCTTTTGCAAAATTTCAAGCTTTTCCTTTGTCATTTCTTGCCTATTTTCCTGTATCATCTCTGACTAGTGCTACTGGTTGTTGTGGTCTTTTTATTTTTTTTTTGTGGCTTTCAAGAGCGAATAACCAATGTCTGTTGTGGTAGAAAGGTTACTTAGGTACTTTCGAATAGATGCTTTGAGATCCATAGTTGCCTTGTTCGATTTCCTTTTGTCAGCTTCCGATTTTATTTTTCTTAGCTATTTTTTGCTTAATTATTATTGGGCACGTTTTTTTAATTTGCTTTTCAAGCTACTGCATGGCTTGAGTAATTTGTTCAACCACGGTTTCCAGGTTTTTTATTGATTTTAAAAGTATATCTAGTCTTATATTGCTATATAACTGCATTCTGAACTCATCCCAATTAGTGTCGAAAAGTGTTGATTGTTTTTTCTTCTGCACAAATTGTGAGTGCAATTTTATCAGTATAGAGAAATGATTAGAATAAAAATGAAGCAACGACTCATTTGTACACTGTTTAGCATTTATGCCTTTGGTGACGCAAATATCAATAATGTCAGCTTTCCTTCTACGATCAGTTGTCCTGTTATTAAGCATTGCAGATTTTTGCTCTTCGTTGTTGCTAGTAGGTCTCTTTCTTTTGTTGCTATTACTCTTAATCTCCACTGCGTATGCTTGGCGTTGTAGTCGCCTACAGCAATAAATTTGTTCTCCAGGGCGTTGAAAAAGTGTTTAAACTGTTTTTCTTTGTTATTGTGTTCAGGTGGACAATACATTGCAGATATCGTTAAAGACCCTGGACATCCTTCTATAGTTAGATTAGTAGATTGCAAATATTCATGACTGTAGTTTTCTAGCTCGTAGTTTAATGCTTTTAATTATTACTGCTGAACCGCGTTGCGCGGTTTGGTCGAGATGCTTAGTATTGTAAATGAAGAAGTTTGAAAATTTGATCTGAATTTTATCAGCAAAGTTTGTTTTGAAAAAATACTTAACTTCTTGTACACATATTGACAGTTTCAGTGACTCAGGCATTAGGTCAGCTTTGTAATTACAATGGTTAGCAGATTTAGAAAAGTTCCTTTTTGCTTCGTTAACTTTCTTATCACGTTTTTAAGTTTGCTAATGTCATTTGGTTGTAGTGAGGTAACGACTTGATTAGATTGGGTTAGGTTTGCTATGAATTGTGTTTCTTGGGAATTCATTCTTACTTGCTGCGCATACGATGTTTCTTGTTCAACGGACTTTGGCTTGCAGGGTTTGATACATTTTTTGTTGTAGTGGTTTATAGAGCAGAGAGCTTTTGTAATTGGCCTGGTGATTTCCTCTATAATTTACGCAGATTACCTCATCATCTCTTTCCTTTTTCGGGTAACTTGTAGTTAAATGTCTTTTCGCGCATTTAATGCATCTTAGTGATAGCAAAAACGCTTGGTGTGTCCGAAACCTCGACATTTTACGCACTGCGGGAATTTCTTCTTAGCGTTAGGTGCTTTAAATTGAACGATACAGTTATACAGTAGCTTTATGTTATAAATCTCCTTGTTACTATATTTGATATATATAGTTCTATATAAAACAAACCCAAAGGTGCCTTTGTGACTCGATGTTTTATGTTCCATACATTGATAACTGTGTGGCCAAGCGCTTTTAGTACGTTTTTTATTATCTTAGTGTTTGATGATGGATGAAAGTGTTTTAGGACCTTTGCTATAGTCAGTATATTTTAATACCCAAATTTAAGTTGTGTAATGTGTAATAAAATTACTAAAGTCAATTGTGACGTTGGGTCTTACCACGTGACACTATTAAAACAATTTGTGACTAAATGAATTGATAATAGCAGTTACAATATTTTAGGAAGCTACACTATATGAAGTTTCTTTGAAAAGGAAAATTTGATATTTCCAGGAATTTGCACACGTCCAGTTAAGAGCTAAACTTTTGTAACGTTTAGTTAAAATTAGGTTTTTGACAGACAACAAAATTTCTTATGGTGGACATGTTTGAGCAATTTTTTTTATATTCATTTAAATTCATATTCCTGTGAGTTAAGGCATGTGTTAAAAACATTTGAAGAAATAAACGCCCACTGTTGTCTCGCTTTTCATCAAAAAAGTGTAAGAGGATGGTAACCGGATACTCATACACTTACTCTTTTAGATCTCGCGAATACTTGCGCTGTAGTCTGCGTCGGTAGCTTGGTCGTTGTGTTAGTGAGTTACTAAGTCATTGAAATATCGCAGCAGTTCATCATGGTTCTTACATATTTAATGTTGGAGTATATATAAAGCGTATGAGTGGATGCATACAAGGGAGCATTAAGGGTGGCCCACGACGTCTTCGAATGGAATCATTGTATTATGCCAGTATTTGAGTAACTTGCACAAGCCCATAATTGACAACCATAAGCAAAATATTGTTTTCTAATGACAGCTGAGGTGTTCGTCCTATAAACCAATACATTTTTCTAATTCTGAGATCTACATCTTTGCGTCTATTGGGAATGTGGGTATTTAGTTTCATCCGCTTATGATATGCTGTTGAGTGTTACAGAATGATACACTGATCAGCGTATTGTGAACGTTGTATGTGTAAATTGTGTTTCATCAAACTTGATCTATCTTTTTAACCAGTCTTCCATAACAATTAATTTTTCTGTGAGGATCTATATGACAGGAAAAAATGTAAGCGTCATCTGCGTTAAGCAAATACGAAATCAAAAATTGTATTATTTTGCTCTCTACGCAAGTGGTTTTAATTATTTCTTCTATTAAAATTAAAATTTATTGTTTTTACCTTTCATTTAAGTGTTTCAATTTGGTGCAAATTTGTAAAACCCATTTTGCTTGTTGGCGTCTCTTTTAGCTTCGTTTAACCTCGGTGACTTTGTGTAACACCAGCATTAGCCGTGATTGTTGTTTTGCATAATTAGGAGTTTCATTGCTGTTTGGGCCATTTAAAAGAGACAAAGAACACCGGCTAACAAAGTTGCTTGCGCTAATTCGAGCCGAAAACCTAATAACGACGCAGCCAAGTCCGGATCTGCTCAGCGGATTTAAATTTCACCGATCGGCAGCAAATTAGTTTCGACAAATTGCACCTTTTAAGGTCGGCGCGGTACACGCGCGAACAAAGCAAAGCAAAACTTTCGCGGGCGGAAATAAATGAAGTACCGGCGTCAAGTTTCAACTTTCATAAATTCTCGGCCGGCGGTTTTGTTTTAGCACGCAATGAATTCGCTCCTTACAGCGGCAGCTATTATGGAATGGTCTTGTTGCCGGGAACTGATTCCAAACTTTTCTAAGGCCTTTGAAAGAAATATTCCGCACAAGATGGAAACTGAAAGGAGGAGCCCGCTAGGAATTCCTATTCACGTTTGTTCGAGAAATGTTAGCGCACCGCCGAGTGCCTCCCAGGTATTACCAGCAAACACGGCTTGAAACAAATTCCGCTATTGAAATTTCTCGTTAGCTTCAAAATTACAAATTAATAATTAAATGGTCGCGTCTCTTGCAATATAATACCCCGCTGTTGTTTTTGTTGCTATTCTTGTTTCGGAATTGAATGTCGGAACATGCAAATTAAAGACCGTATTTACATTTCTTTTGAATAATCAGCCAAAGATAAATTTTATTAAAAATTCAGAATTTCTTCTACATGTACAGAATATTTTATCTATAACCAACTACTACACCGCTGTACTTATCTTGTTCACATTTGTGATATTGAAAACTTTAGTAATTAAAAAAAATACGTTTATGTAGTTTAACCGCAGTTGGCTGGACGAGCTTCCTGCATAATTCACTGAAATGCAGCAGATTCCGCGCTACTGCTGCACCGAGACGATAAAGCGAGTTCCCGCGAGAACGCCCAAGTTATCACTCTTTCTTTCAAGTTTTTAAACCGAGCTTTAAATGTTAAAGCATTTCAGGAACTTCGCCGGCGCCCTAAGCTCGCGTGATCCCGCCTAAAAGGGTTGCGAACTTTCAAGCAAAGCTCGGTAACCTTTTAAGTAGTTATTATTATTAATACTGACGCGCAAGTCCGCTTTTTACAGAAATAAAGGTGGGACTGAGGGAGCACGCTTTCATTTCAGCCTAATGATAAAAGTTGCCGCTTTTATTACCTTTTTAAAAGACTAGGCCTGTTGGAGTTGGGAATTAGAAAATTTCAGCGCTAAAACGATATCGGTGTTGAACGTTTTCACAATGACGAGCTTTCGCTACTATGTTAATTTAATATTCTTAGGCAGCGGAGTTTGAGCTTTTGGTGTATCAATAAAACGAACCTCTAACGCAAACAGTATTTAAGAACACAAATTGCAAAACTCGCTAATTAAAATCAGTTTGAATTGTAGGCGCACTATTGTAGCTTTGCACGCGTGCATGCATTCGTACCGTGGTTGTAAAGCAGCATACGCAGGAATGATTTCTCTGTGTTTTAATGTTCATTAGTCACTAATCAGCAATAAATCCATATTGACATTTTGTGAGTTATGTAGTAACGAGCAGGCTCTCGTTTATACAGAATCGGATAAAACATCCGAGGGGATGTAAATATAATTTTTATTTTTCAAAATCTCAAATACTTTTACTTACAAAAACTAATATTGCACAAAAATGCCTATTTTCTACTTCACAAGTTTATGCTCCTTTCAATGCATTTTCCATCGCTTTTCTATGAAGTTCTAAACCGATAGCTCAAATTTCTTTTTATATAGTTTTTCAGTTGCAAAATCGTTGTACGATGGTTTACTAAAATAATTATTTAAATTGGATAAACGGATAAAGAAACTAAAATCGCAGTTTCTAAAATTATGCGTCAAACTGGTATCAGACTGTCCAAAACAATGCCCTTTTTAATTATTAATTGAAATTTGTTCAAATCAAACAACGAGACATCACAAAGTTTATCCAGAACTCAAGTGGTCAGACTCGAGAATAATGCATCACTTCAAGACTCAAGACACCAACGTAAATAAAGCACTCATCTATAACATTAAGAATCGAGATAAGAATACGGCGAAAAAGAAAGATTTTTCAAGACCGAAACGCCCGATTTTTGCAAACTTTCAAATAAAGACCTCAAAAAGTTGGACATTTGGATGAATAAAGAGAATCCGCCAACACAAAAATACATGGCCGACATTCAGCTACCATATTAACAAAACACTCAACAAATAGAAGAGAATCAAGCCAAAAGTTTATATTTTGATGGACAATTCATATGGTCTTTACTAGATTCTGAACAACCAAAAGTGGAAGAAAGTCATCACAACGGATAAAGCTCGGTTTTGGTTAACTAAAGTCAAAGATCAAAGAAGTCAAATACGCGAAGAGAAGCGAAATAAATTCGAAACTTGCAAAGTTTTGCCGGAAACAATCGTTTGGAAAAAGATTTATGGTCTGGGTGGGAGTGTCTTACAAGGGTATTTTGTTCAACAGAATTCTAAAATCAATAGTAAATACTATTGTGACTCCATTTTGTATGAGTTCTTGGTCAGAGATGCTCGACAACTCTATCAAAATCGTGACTTTATCCTCCTTTAGGTTTCGGCTTCAAATCATACATCCAAGTGGACAGTGGAATGGATGAGGGTTTAAGTGAAGTTTACCACACCTGATAAGTGGATGTCCAAGAGTCCGGATACTGCTCCGATAAATTATTTTGTTTGGGGGAATTTTAAAAGATATTTTTGGAATGTCAAAACTGGTCTGAGTTTTGAAGCAGGCTTAAAAGGAATTACCCCAAGAACTCATTACCAAGCAGATCAGACTTAGCCAAAGCGTGTTTATAAAATCTACAAGAAAAGGGATCTCATTGCTAAGTTCACTTTTTTTGCAAATGTCCTTTCTTTAAAGAGGGAGAAGATAATTTTTTAGAAATAGCTGGATGTGCTAACGTTTAGAAGAATGTTTTTAAGAACTATGATGTTATCGAAGGCTTGGACTACGTCTAAGAAGACCGCTATAGCATAGTACATGTTTTCATACACATTTTTAATAATTTGACAAGTAGAGTGTCCTTTTTAGAAGCCAAACTGGAAGTCTGAGACAATTTGAAATGTTTGTACTTCTTTAATTAGTCTTACGTGAATGACTTTTTCTAGCAGTTTTGAAAGAGTTGTTAGCAGGACTACTAACATATAATTTGTGATATCATTTTTGTCTTTTCCAAACCTGGCACACATGAGAATAAGAACATGTTTTCAAGTTTGAGAAAAGCACTTCTTTATTAAGCATGCATTAATTAAGTGTAGAACCAAGTTAGGTATAAAGTGGCCAGGTGACTTCCGCTTTTGTAGTCTTGCTACTTAATTGCTTATCACAAGTGTAAAGCTTTTGAAGAAATTACTTTCGCCTGTCATATATGCGCTAGCGTCTGTGTCAGTTAATCACTGAGCAAGTGTTGACTTGGTAACCACGCATGCGTCAACTTTGTCTTTATCGTCTGGCAAATGTCTTCTTTAACTCCTTCGGCTCTTAACACTTTTTTTAACTATTATTTGAGCCTGACTTGACCGCAATTAAAACATTGGAATTTATCGTTGAACGTATTCTTTCCGCGTGCAGAACCCTTCTTTACCTTCACTAATGCACAAGTCGCGCTGTCCACACTAGCATTAAGTCTTAACTTTTTTGTCAAGCCAGTGGTAAGTTTCATCATGACAGATTATTTTTCTTCGCTTTAGTTACTAGCTCTACCTCATTAATTCTGACGCCAGATAACTTCATTGCAACCATTGCTTCGCACTACATACATTACATGCCATAAGATTTCTATATAAACCCAACTTACACGCGACTGCTGAAATTGCTATCAATTGCTTTGAAACATCACGCGCGTTATAATACCCGATGAGACCACCGGCTACTTCGACAGATATCGCTGACAACAACAGTGCGAACGTCAGACTCTTCCACTACTTTGTCCATATCCCGTGCTCGAAGCTGGTCCATCATAAGGAATTTTTATTTTGGAAACTCATTAAAAGAACACATCCGACTTCTATCCAGTACATTGGTGCAGTTCTTAATTGCTGGCGTACTTTAATTTTTGTTTGAACTTCTTCAGCAACTATGCTCTATTATCGTTTAAATAGGTATAAAACCCTAACATAAGTATTAAAGTGTTTGATAATCAGCAAAATTTATTAATGAAAATTAAAGAATGATTGCAACTACTATTAGGTATATATGAATTTATGCTGGCCAATACAAAAAGAAAGTGAACTAACGCAAGCGCTCTCCAATTATTAGTGTCAGAGCACTCTATAACCCTATCCCTAACAGGGATAAGCTTTGCTTGGAGATGTGTAACCTTTAGATCTGGTTTCAAGAAGAATGTCCCCTTTTAAGAAGTAGGTAAATTTTTTATATTAATAGATATTTAGGTATGCGGACAAGATAGATATACATAAAGGCCGCTTCGCGGACTTGTCAAAATGTACTTCTATGCATGAGATGGTAAAGCTTTCGAGCGGTGTGGGTTGAGGCGCTTCGCGTCTTGTAAGTGCAAGCCCTACCTTCTCCTCCATTGAAATGTAGCCAGTGTTGCAAAAAATTGCAAAAAGGCGACAACCACCAAAGAGACTGAACCCACAAACCTCGCATCTAGAAGCAACCCGCAACCAACTCGACCAATTGGGCACTACGGGAAAGCGCGCTTTGTGCGAAGGTTTTCTGTCATTTCTGACATCTGTCAAGCCTTATAATTTTTAAAGGGGCTATTTTTAGGCTATTTGCACTGGTTTTTTTAAATTTCTGATCGTGGATTCGGATTCCATGTCAAATTTGGCTTTCCCTTTTGTTTTTTTTCAGAGAAAACCGGCGACCAGACTATTTTATGTGTTATCCTTATAGTTTATAAAGGATGATATATATGGCAGTGCTCTATTCTCAATATGGATACGTAGAAGTGAAATTAATTTGTTGTTTAGCAATAAAGAAGAATTAACCCCATTTGCTAATAATGATAATGAATCAACTATTACTGAACTTGCCATCGTTTCTGAGGCAACCTTAATGGGCATTAATGATTTCGATACAGATGGAAACTAATAGGAACATCTGTAGGCCATCTTCTGTTTAGTCGTCTTCGTACTGATGGAGGAACGTTTACAGTACTGGCTTCTTCGTTTGGATGTCCACGTAGGTTGTTTAAGTAGGTGCCGGTTAGGTTGCGGATTACCTCTTCTACAAAGGGTATGCCTGAGTCATCATGTAAGGTTTTGTTCCTGGCATACCAAGGGGCATCAAGTATAATCCTTAGTATTTTGGATTGTAGCCTTTCGATGATTTTGGTATTTGAAGGTTTAGCACAACCCCAAAGTTGAACTCCGTATGTCCAAATAGGTCGGATTATACATTTGTACAGGAGAATGTTGTTGTCAGTTGTTAGTTTCGACTTTCGACCGATTAACCAATTCATCTGTCGTAGCTTGAGGTTTATTTGTGTTCTCTTGTTCATGATGTGTGCTTTCTATGTTAGTCTGCGATCTAATGTTAATTCTAGATATTTTATCTCATTTTTCACAGGAAGTCGGATACCGCTTATTGTTACTTCATGGCATTCAATATGTCTATTTGTAAATGTGACCTGTGCTGATTTCAATTGGTTTACTGTTACTCGCCACCTGCCGAGCCAGTCTTTGAGGAGGTTAAGGTGGTGCTGAAAGTTAGCTGACGCCACTTGTGGGCAATATAGTCCGCAAAAGTAGTGATTTTTGTGCTGGCTGTTGTTGGAATGTCGGCAGTAAAAAGTAGGTAAAGAAAGGGTCCCAGCACACTACTTTGTGGCACTCCTAACTTGATGGGATAATATGTGGATGTTCAACGAACTTAAAAAGATCATTACTGAATTCTATATGTCTGTCTGTCGGTTTGTCGGCCCGTCACAAAATTTGAGATTTTTTAAAATTTGAAAATGAATTATTATAGGAAATTTTATGCTGATTTCGAATTCGAAATTAAAAAATTTCTATCTCGAATAGTTTTCGAGATATTCGACTTCGAATTTCGGGAAAATTTTCGACATTACGATTTTAAATGTGATTCTTATAGGAAATTTTACGCTGAATTCGAAAATGAAGTCGGAAAATTCTATGTCGAATAATTTTCCCGAAATTTGAAATCGAAATCGAAAGGTCTTTTTAAGTTCGATCTGCGATTGCTTACAGAGCAATCTCTTCGCCGGCCCCATGTTTTTAGATTGAATTCTGTTTGAAAATAGCGGTCGGATAGATAGGATTTGAGTAATAGATAATAGGGTGTGGGTAGAGTAGCTTTAATTTGTATAATAGTCCAGTATGCCACACGCGGTCGAAGGCTTGGTTTATGTCCAGGAAGGCGGTAGTACATAACTTCGACTCCTTAAGACCTTTAAGTATTTTATTCATTATTCTGTGCGTTTGTTGGATTGTTGAGTGATGCTTTCTGAAACCGAACTGGTGTGATGGTACTATTTCATTCAGATCAACTGCCTATGTAAGCCTTTTCAACAAGAGTCTTTCAAATATTTTGGACATAGTTGGAAGTAAGCTAATGGGTCGGCATGATTCAGCATTCAGCGAACTTCCAAGTTACTGGGTAGTAAGCTAACCTTATCATGCCATTATAGATGGTGGTCAGTAACACTATTGCTTTCCTGGATAGTTGTTTAAGTATTAGAGGCGAGATTAAGTCGAACCCAGCAGTTTTATAGTTTTTTCCTTTAAATATTTCGTGTGTCACTTCCGCCGGGGAAAAAGGAATACGTATGGGTGTGTTGTTTGTAGTATGTGCATCTCGACTTGTCACTGGGGTAGATTTCCAAGATTCTTTTTGTATTACACAAGTGATGTGGTTTGCCGTATCATCAAGATCGTCAGGATGTTTCAGGTTGAGATTGGTATAGAAATGTTCGTCGATATAAGCTCTAAAAGCATCCCAGTCTGTTTTAGCTGAAACGAGCTTGGGAGCGTCGGGTAGGCAAATGATATGCGTATTTAGCGTAGCAATTATGGGAGTGTGATCAGAAGAGAGATCCCAGTTTGATGTTATATTAAGGTAGTTTGGTGAGATACCTTTAAGCACGAAGCTTGTTTTGGTCTGTCGGCCAATAGGCTGGTTCTCTGTTAGAAAGATACGAGCAATTCTTGTTATTGATGGCTTCTACCCTTGGTGGTAGCAAGTCTTGAACCCCAGTCTGTGTACTTGGCATTCCAATCGTCTCCTATTATAAATCTGTTTCCCAGCTGCTGAAAAAATGCTTTATAATCTTCAGTTGAAATTGTATGTCTGGGTGGACTATATATAGTAGCTGTATCAAAGGACCATGGCTGTTTACTGATATGGATAATTGTTGCTTGGATTTTATTTGTTTGATTTGCAGGTATGTCATGGTGCTTGATGGTGTTTCCAATAATAATTGCAGCACCACCATGGGCCGTTCCATCAAGATGATTATTGTGATAAATTGTGTATTGTGGTATTTGTAACACTGTCCTTTCGGTAAACTGTGATTCCGAAACTAGTAGCACATCAATTTTATTGTATTAAAGAAAGTTAATTAATTCAGTTTTATGGTTGATTAAACCAAAAAAAGGTCCATTAATTAGCAATTTTCTTTATGACGGGAGACAGCATGTTTAATATCATACCGTTCTGATTGAATTCATTGAGAAAAGTGTTCAGTTAAGTTTCTAAGTTTTGTTGGTTTTGCAAAGTAGTTCCTTGTAGTGCTTCAGAGTATGACTGATTGGTTCTTATACCCTGCTGTATATTTCCTGTAAGTTGTGATGTGGGACGGTTTAGAATTTGATTGTTCATATTTATAAGCCTGCCTTTTGTCTTTTGCAAATCACTGTAGACTGTACATTCTTTATAATTATCTGTATGACTGTCTTCACAGAGTGCGCATTTAGCTGGCGTATCTCTAGATTTTTGGCATAACGTAGAATTATGGTTTTCTCCGCATTTCACACATTTGTAGGGTCTTGTACAGTACGATTTTGAATGGCCGTACATTTGGGATCTTGTGCATTGTATGATGCTTTTCTTTTTATGTAGCGGTTCTACTTGGATTTGCATGTTATTTAGGAATTTAAGATCGTGTATATCTTTGTTATTTGGTTGTGGTTCGAGGTCAACGTAGAATAACATTAAAGGTAATTTGCTTATTCGGTGTTTTATATTTTTAATATTGCGGACTTTATGGCTTTTTGATTTCCGATATAGAAATGGAGTAATGGAAATTACAAATGACTACTCTGTAAGCTCCACCATTTTCCATTTGGTAGGTATGATGAACGATTTTTTCATCATTTAAGTGTCTTACAAGTTTCCTGTATGTATCTGGAGTGTTAGCATTAAGTTTAATAGTGTCGTTAGCTAGGGTTTTACTTTGATAAGTTTCTTCTGGAGTGCTCTCGTGGTGCGGTGTGGGGAACTAAGTACGGCCCGTCTTGAAAAGTAAGACGCTGAAGCCCAAATCGTCCCTTAAACGGCCGGCGCGAAAGTGGATGGGGCGGCTACCGATATCAACCGACGAGTAATTGCGAAATCGTTGTAATCGGCTTCGGCTGCAGCGGCGTTAATTTCACGGTGGCCACCCTGCTGCGATGTCTTCGTGCCTGGCTTAGCGGTGGAGTTAAATGCGGGTAAATTCAATATGACCGCACTAGCCTGGATGCGATGCGAAAGTGTCTTGCGGGGGAGTTATCTGCGGGAAGATTGAACACAACCGCACTGGCCAGGTTGCGATTTTAGAATCTTGCGGGGTGGTTAAATGCAGGAAGAATAAACACGACCGCACTGGCCGGGTTGCGGTTTGAGTATGTCGCCGGGCTTCGTGCCTGGCTTAGCGGTGGATCATTTTGCGGAAACTTTGATTCGACAGCACTTTGCGTTTTAAAAGGTGCCGCCGACGGCGTATGCAGACTCGCAGGCCAAGCAAAAAAAGCCCATATGCCGTTTTGTGCGCGATAGCAAAACGTGGCGTCATATATCAAAGCCACCAGCACACTGCCACGAGACACAGATGGTTCAAGGGCGAAAGGCCGCCACACCATAGGCTTTCAGTAATTTTTTTAAAATCTACAACTCCATAGATGAATATTGGTGGAGGTTTTGATATTTTCGGAGATTTTTCATTTTGGGTTATAGGTGTTTCAACAGTTTCGTTTGTTAGAGAGTTAAATCTGTTTGATGTTATAACATTAGATGGTCTAACTGCATTTATTATTTTTTGAACATTACTTCGCTTTCTTTTTTTATGACTTGCCATTCATGTTTATTCACAGAGGTTTCATCATCGTTACTAACTTGCATTGCTAATTCATTATTATTACTGGAAGTTTCATCTGAGGGGACAGCACTTATTGTATTTTGTTGCTGATTAGTCGGCTGAGAATAATAATTATGTTGTAGATTATTGATTTGTTGGGTGTTGAAAGGATATTGACTGTTTGATAGCTGATAGTTCATTTGCATTTGTGAGAAAGATAGCGGTGGAGCTGATTGTGGCTGCAATTTTTGTTGATAAAAGGGGAACTGGGCGGTCGCTGATTGCTGCGTTTGGCAGCACTGATTTGCATGAAGCGGATTAAAGCCGTAAGGATGGCTCATTTTGTTTGATAAGCGCTCGTGTGTTAATATTCGAAGTAGTTATTGTTTTTTCGATCACTTACTTGACAATTATAATTACTCGACCTTACAGCCACATCTGCCGTATATGTTGCGCACTTTCAATCTCAGCAAAAACAGGATTTCCGTCTAAATATATACGTTAAATTTTAAAAAATGTTTGGAATAGAATAAAACGGGCGTTTTAAAAATACCTACCGTCTCCATTTCACGGCTAAAGATGGAAATGAAATTCCTATTTTGCTAGGAAATTGTGGTCGTGCTAGTAATATCGCCTTAAAAGTCAGATCAGGCGCAAAAATGACCGAATGCATAACCAAGTTGAGGTTTCAATGCGCGCCAACAACGACAATGGCCTCTCGGCCTTTCTGACTCGGTGAACTTTCGAGTTTGAATTTGAATACGGCATCAGCCGCCGGCGCCGTGTGATTCCGAGCCAGCAAACCTAATCCGCTCGCGTAGATCAGACGCACGTTGCCAGCCTTTCAGCTCTCTCGCCCTGCGCCGCGGCGCTGAAGCCGAAAATAAGGACGGAGCTGGCGCACAAAGCCACCGTATTTCACGGGTTTAGCGTGGCCGCGCTTACAACTACAAATAGTTTTGTCTACTATACACAAATCGAGCGTCTGCCATTCAGAACTTGCGAACAAGGGGTGGCGTAAAAAGCGGCGCGCAGCCGGGAAATTTGCTAGCCGCAATCGTCGGCGTTACGGTGCCAGCTTATTTATGGACGCGGATATAATAAGGCATATTTATTTCGTTTACGACGTGGGCTATGCGGCTTTAGAGGACGATTAAGGCAGGCCGATGGGCCAACTCGCTTCGTAGAAAATTAGACATCTGCGGACAAATGAGTTTTGAAGGACGGTTCGAAACAATGATTGTACCCATTGTAATCAAAAATGAATTAGAAAATAGAATAAAACGCTTTATAATTATAATATGATATAGAGTTATAAAAAATAATAAAAAGAATAACATAACAAGAGATAATATTTGGAATGGAAAGGTAGACACATCAAAAGGCTTCTTGAGATCTATTAAACATAGAAATGCTGTTATATTCTAGTGACTTTTTTAAGCTGCCTTACTATAAATACTGCATCATTACATAATTGATCTGTTCTGAATAATTACTGATCTTGCAATTGTATTCGTTCCTTTATTTTCTTTGCTATTATTCTCGTTGTTAATTTCAGTTTTGTGTTTATAATTGGTTTATTCTTTTATAGTTATCGGGTTCTTTAAAATCACTTTTTTAAACACCAGTATAATTATTGCCCTTCGCCATTCATCTGGAATTCTATTAAATCTTACAATTTGTAGATAAGTATTTAAAGTTATTTAACCAGTCTGCTGCCTTTGTATTTCAATACTTCATTTAATATTTGGTCTTCACCTGGAGATTTTCCGTTTTTAGCTTTTATGATGCCTTTTTATACTTCTTCTGTTATTATTGTTAAGCTAAAATGTTAAATATGTAAATGATACTTAAAGAAGTAAAACAACATATAAGTTACTCATAACAATTCAAATTCATTTGTTGATGTGGTATATGTTTCACTAGCAGCCCAAGATAAGTGTAAATCCGGTGTTAAGAATACTAAAAAAATACATTGATTAAACCAAACGAATTTAAAGAGTAAATAAATTGTCGAATTTTTATATTAAAAAAGTAAACTCGTGTAAGTTTTGTGGAAATATAAGTTCGGATCAGGTAAGCGAATATAAATTTAATATGTACTTATTGCAAATCTTGCAAAGTTTACCTATAGTTCTCTTGTTTAATGCCAAATTGAACTGGAATTGTATATTTATTTGGGGATTTTAAAAATTCCTTCTTTATTAATAATTTGGTACCTTGACATTATTATAATTGTATAATATATATATATATATATATATATATATATATATATATATATATATATATATATATATATATATATATTATATAATATATTATAAAATTATTTTGATATAAAAATGATTATTAGCACCTAGGGCATGATTTTCACCTTGCGTAGCTCAACTGCAACCCCCGCACCCCTTGTTATAAGCCTTGGATGTTTTCGTACACTTTCCAACTATTTTGTAACGTGTATTAGGCTTTAATTTACTTACAACACTTCTCTAGCTCCTTCTGCAGTTTCAAGTAAGGCAGCTACCATTTTTTGCATAAACATTGATTATTGCATTCTTTGAGTTTCTATTATTTTCTAGATAATTTACTTTTATTTATTTCAAATGTTTTCTATAATTATTCTTATCTTTTACTTTAATCGTAGACTTCTCTTCCATTTTCAATATAATAACATCGGTTCTTGTACATGCCCATTCATTTCCTGCTTTTAGATTAGTTAAACTGTAAGTTCTGATGTCTGTAAATTGTGGTCAGCCAAGTTGTAACCTTGTGACGTTTGGTATCTAAATCTCACAATAATGATAAAAAAAGAGTTTTTCTTTCTCAGATATGTTGATAATTGTTGCAAAATTTGTTTGTTACTGGATTTCTTAAAAAAATTGTTTAACTTTATTTTTTATTACTTTATTTAAATTCAATGTCATTAATAACTGAACTATAAAATTTTGCTTTAAAAATATGTAGGCGTATATATTTGTAGTTTGATTTTTGATGTGTGTAGTTGCGAGCCGTCCCGTTAAGCGCTTGATAACAACAAAGTCAAGACAAGTAACAGTCAGATACATACTATAACTTCAACTGCGCAGATTATCGTAAATATCCGTTGCTGATCGGGGAACGACACCCGATAGCGTTCGTGCCAAGTGTCGTTAATCTGCAATATAGACAATCAAACAATACTATGCTCTAGGATTAAATATGCAGTTATCACAGCAAATGTTCATCTATATACAAAATTCATAGCATCTTAAGGTACATATTTTTCACAACCATAACAAAATATTTAACAAACATCAATAATTTACTACAACACATGAGATAACCTGATTTTCTTATCACAAGAAAGTGAACGGCTAGAAATTAATGATCAAAGACGATAACCCCGAAATATATTAATTTGAAAACGTACTGGTTTAATTCCCTATCAGACGTAACAATAAAAACAACAGCTGATAAAACATTAAAACTAAAAAAATTCTTAAGTAACCCCCCATGTTAATAGATCACGTCAAATATATCAAACCTCTAACAGGTACGTGAATAATAAAAACAATAATTAAAAATGGTTGCAGTCTTAAAGATCTGCAAAATAAATAAGTCAAACTACAACCAACGTCAACTAAAAGTTGTGGTATATTAATAACAATCCTAACAGAAAAACATATTGAATTTTATACCTGTCAAATTTGAACTCAAAATTCTTCAGTAAAAAATCAAAATATATTTTCTTCCATTCCTTGTTGAACTATAAGATAGGTGCAACAATAAAAATATTTTTAATATAAAAAAATTCTTGAATACAGTTGTGGAACCTTAATCCCCGCATCCTGTAGCTCAAATCACATTGTTTAACCTGCAACTAAATATCTCATGTACACAGAAATGCAACAGCAATCTGCAACATTTTCATCCATTTCCCCAACAACCCTCAATCACTAATAGCCTGGAAAACATGTTAACAAAAATTATGGAGAATATGGAGTTCCCATGAAATCTTCTTATCGCGATGATTGATAAAATGCCGTAATGGCAGAATGAAATTTAGTAGTGTATTTTCAAGTAAAGTGTGGTTATAAATAATTAGATGAACGTAATGTCCGCTTCATAACTAACATTTCATTGAAAAACCACTTGAAAAATTACAATTACTACATATGTCATACAAAGCATCTTAATGAAAAATCTGGATGTGAGTATAATCATTAAAAATAATATAAATTATTCTAAGTCGTCATCTGTAAGCAACCAATATAGTAGTTAAATATAACAATGGTAAGGTTACATTGTCTGCTACAAACCGTTCCCCAGGATACAGTCATCAAAGAACAACTCACAAAACGATTTTACATCACAAGGCCATCGTTATATATCTGTAGATTTAAACGCCGAATACGTACACTGAGGGCCGAAATAAATCTTTACAAGAGGATGACAACTATTAAAACCTGTGTAAGGAAAACGCATTCTTGCTTCAACATATTGGTCTTTATAGAAACAAAAACTATTCGAACTATTAGATTTCTGCTTATTTAAAGGCATAGCTCAAAAGTATGTAATTGCCATTTAGTTAGTTTATTAATTACAATAAGAAAAAATTCAAATGAGCAATGTTATGTTATATGTAACAAACCGATAAAGAATTGGAAATTTTTCAAAAAATTAGAAAAAACCAAATTTCCCCAAGCCTCTCACCGAAGTCTGAATATGAATTATATGAAACAATCCAAGAAGTTGCTCAGGAAGCAGCTCCTGAAAAATAAAACGGAAAGTACCGGAATTAAAGAACAGTACCTAGTATTCATTAACAAAAGATTAGAGATAAAAGAAATCCTAGAAAATGGTGGAAAATTTCAAAATCTTACAAGGATAAAGAAGAGCTGCCACAGAATTTAAAAAAATTGTACGGGAATAAAATTATCAATAAATCTAGAGATCTTTAAGTAATTGATCGAAGCTATTGAGGACTCCTTATGGAGAACAACGAGCAGAATAAATCGACCGTAGATGGATGCTCCCCTCAGCACCGAATGAGGAGACCGAGAAAAATTTGATAAATATATTAGCACAGAACCCGACAAATATTTTGACACTTTTTTTCGGAACGTTACAGAAGATCAAGAAAACTGTATTCATAAATTTCTCAAATCCCATATCAGATGGGTTTATCAATTAAAAGATTTTAAAAAGAAGAAATAGCCACATTAATTTAAAACTACTTTCTTCTACTCTTCAATCCTTGGATTCGTCGGCAGCTTACATATTAAGCTGCTATGAGAGGATACTGTGGTGGCTTCTCCTTTCCTTCCACATCGAAGTTCAGTAGCCAGTTGGATAGATGCCATCTTCTCCTACTGATATTCAATCTACAGCTGTACCAATGCATCTATATGCACCTACAGTTGATTCTACAGTTACCACTAGAGATATTAAATTCCGCTGGAAGGTTGCCTCTAGTAGCCCCTCTATTAGTATGTCGACAGAGTTTACCAAGGTGCGACCGCTATACTCTTGTGTACATAAGTGATAGTTGGGAGTCATTTGGGAACCAGTGTCTCAGAACAACCTTAGAGTCCTACAGTTCTGAGTATAAAGGTTCTATCCCTAAATAATTTTCCTACATCCCTTAAAATTATCTAAACATTAAAAAATCTTTTGGTTTCGACTTAGGTTCTAGAAAGATTCAAAAAAGAACCTCTCAGACAAAGAGGTTAAACTAATAATAAATTTAATGCATTACTAAGACCAGCTTGTTACCCGACTGGGTGAAAGGTGACCCACGTTGTTTCAATTCCAAAATCCAATAAACCACCAATTGGAAAATAATAATATTTGTTGAAGAAAATAATACCTACAAGTCAGTTTGGGTTTCTCAAGCAACACAGCACGGTTCAGCAAGCACATAGTGGTGCCATCAAAGTGAATTGTAGCCTGGAAGCCACAAGATTCTGTTCGGCTTCATTTATCGATGTAACTTGTGCCTTGGACAAAGCATTATTGACAGACTTATAAAAATTAATTAGTAATTGTCATATATCTGATATGTTGTACACAAATCATACTTTAGTATTAGGCATTTCTTAATTAAATATCATCCTTTTGCTATTTGTTTGTTACCTATCCAGTCAGGAGCTCCTCAGAGTTGTGTCTTCGGTAAAATTTTGTAATTAATATACACCGGTGATCTATCGACTACACGACAGTATTTGCAGTCTTCTCTAATAGCTTCCTACCATAATCCAACAATAATCTTACTGGTGTTGTTCATACAATTACTACATCTTTACATTTGTAATAAGTACTTCATCATCGTAAATGTTGCGGATGTTAATTTATTATTAGTCTTTTGTCATTTAGTTGCGTTTCTGTTCTGATTTTATTTTGAAATAAGAAATTTAACAGTAAAATACACCGATAGACATGTTTTTTCATTGTCTGCAGCAGTCTTGGAAGGCTTCTGATGGAATGCTTTTCAACTCATCAGTTATGCTTTTCTGAATATTCTTCAAAGTTTTAAAACAGCGCCTTTGCTTAAAACGTTTTTTTAGAATAGGAAACAAGCTGAGATCTAACAAACAGAATGGCTTGATGATTCATTAATGACGGGTATGTGACAAGGCGTTGTTGTGGGCCAGTGTTTAAGTATGTACAATAACTAGTTGTACACGTGTCACCTCTTTCTAAGTTTTTCAAATATTTTTTAATAACAAGTTTGATTGACAACTTCTTCTGGCGGCATAAATTTTTAAAAACGATTTCCTAAAAATTATTACCAATTTAATTTTTGATTTGCCAATTCTAGGTCTAGATGAAAAAGCTTACAATGTATCACTCTCGGCTATGGTGTTTTATATCTCGATCTATAATTTGTTAACTGTGACAACGATATTGAGGATTTCTCTCTTTCTCTCTCAAAGTGATATAAATGATCAAGACATACATTCCTCTAATTTGTTTGTGCTTAACTAAGAGGTTCTTTCAAACCATCTCAGTGTACTTTTCACATGCTTAAATCTCATTTTAAAATTTGGTAAGCAAGTTTACCCTAAATACACTATTATAGTCAACTTTAATCCACGTTGTTATCCGTTTCGTGCCCATATGTGCCATAGGAATGTTCATCATAACTCATAGTAAGTAACAGTAGCAAATTCACCAAACTTTACACAGAATTTGAGAGAGAAACGTTTCTAAAACGTGCCTCACAAATTTTATTTTAGACGCTTGCAAAAATTACATAGCACTTTTATTAAGTAAAAACTAATACCGAGTATACGATAGAGATTATTTTAACTGCCCCGTGAAAGGGGTTGTAGCAACGTTGCCGGTTTTCGCAGTGTTGCCAGTCCTATTATTTGTCTGAAAAACCTTGCATTCCTGCTTTCTTTCTCGCATTTTCCTTAAGTGTTATATTTAAAGCAATGTAACTTCTTAATTTGCATGGTTTTTTGTTTAATATGAGTATGCCTAATTTATAGTTTATCTTAGCTATTATTTGTGTTAGTCTCTGCGTACCTAAAAGTGTACCAAAATGATCATAGAATTTTGTCACAGAGAATTTTAAGTATTGCCTCCTTTCGAAGATATCTGCTCTTACACTTGCGTCGTTACTTATCTATGCGCATGTAGAAGATGAAATCAATGGTTCATATAAATGTAATTTGAAAAAATCCATAGATTTTGAAAGCTATATTACTGAATTTACCAAAATTAAAATGTTTTATAGACTCAATGAATATAGAACAAATTATCTTTTGTTGAGTTTTTTAGAATTCTTGAATGTTTCTTCTATTTTATCTTCTAGGTTATTAATTTGTTTCATCTTCTTATATTCAAAACTATATGACTATTAGAGGGATTTACTGTATTACACATATCGATTTTTGTTAACTTGTTGTAAGGTATGTATTGATTTGTGGCTTTATTAGCTGTACTAAAATTTCCTTTTGGTTTATGCATATTAAAATTCCTATTATCATGTCTTCAAAGTACTTTTTATACCTTCCGTTTTTAGAATAATGATCACTATCGCCATATCTCTTATTATCTTTTCTCATTTTCCGAATGTGTCCATTGTTAACACAGTCAGAATTTGTATTCTTCTGATTTATGATCTTTTCTTCCTATTCCCTGTTCAAACGACAATTTTTATTGTAATATTACTCTTAGTGCTTGCACTAACGCTTTTTTCCTTATGATGTCTGATATTGTTTGGAGTATTAGGAAAATTCTAATAAATTACTTATATCTATGTATCTATGTAAAGTATTTTTATGAGTCATCTGCCAATATCTTTGGGTTAGTTGTGTTCACATTGTTCTTACTTTTTTTAATAGAAAGGGTTGGTAATTTATTATGTTTTACCTTTTAATTATTAAAATGATCTGTGAAATGATCCGTCCATTAATAAGGATTAGATTTTTCTTGTAATTTACTGCAAATTAGAAAGAGTACGTAGTTTTTTATAATGTTTATTAGTCTTTCATAATAATTAATTTAAATCATTCAATTAAATTCAAGTAAATAAATTTGAGATGTTAAAGATGTCATAATTATTGCACTGTATGGCATTTCACTTATTGTTATTGTCCAGCACTCTCTATAATATAACTATATCTTGTATAAACCGTTTGTTACACAATTAAACATTTATTGCGCCAGTTACGTGTACTTTCAATAGTTGCTAGATAATTGATTGCATTTTTAATTATTGCTGCACGTTATTAGATATTAATTGACTGTTTATTAAAACAATTATATCTCATACAAATTTGTGCCGCTTCTATGTAATTATACGTTTTATTTTGAAAATACACATTTATTTATTGAGTTTTAATTATTGTTGCATGCTAACAATTTTGCAAATTAATTGCACTATTTCCTGCAAACTATTGGCCTTTATTTGATAACGGAAATCTGTCAATGCTTTTTCACGGTTGTAGCGTGCTTTGTACTTATAATTCTTTAATAAGGTGACTCTAAAGTACTTGAACGCGGCTGAAAGCAAACAGCGGCTGAAACACGGCAGCTGTGGTAGCGTCGATAGCAGCTACAGGCAAGCGGTTGCGTTTGGGATGTCATGCCCTTAAAGGAATATCTGTGTTTGAATGTCTATTTTCTGGGTTTCGATTTTGGTCCCTTGTCGCTTTGCGGAAGATCCTTCGGACTTTGTTATTTATTAGGATTGCTCCAGTTATATTTAAGAAACAGAATGTACATTTTTTAAAAGGCGTTTTCCACAATGCAGTAAATCGTTCCTTTTTGTACTTTCTTTATCACCTTGACTGCACACAGTTAGTTGATTACATATCCATATATTGGCTAATACATCATTGAACGAAAATAATCATCAAAAAAAGATACAATTGCTTATATAAGTATAGTTTATTACTCATTTGCCGAAATAAATCATAGCAATGAGATTTTTATAGCCGCCAAGATTCTACTTTATGGAGACTAATAAACAAACCACAAGAAAAAACAAAAATTCTTATATCCTATAAGTTACTACGAACCGGCATAAACTAGCTGCTATCAATCGAGAGGACCAGGAGAAGCAGTTAGTAAAACACTTTGACAAAAAATTGACCTTCTTTAAAAGTTTTGTTTAGCGAAAAGTTCAAGAGTTAAGAAGCGACTAGAATATATAAAAGATTTTGTTATATAATAATTCTATAAAAACATTTAATGACTGCATACTTCTCTATGGTATTACAGTTGTAATTGTACTGGGTGGCGCAAAAAGATAACACGTTTTTAAAATAGATAGTACTTATGAGGGAGAGGTCGGTTGAAACCCTCTCTATAGTGCAAAGGTTACAGTTTGGTTTCCAAAGTTGGGATCGCTTAGACTTTACTTTTTGAAGAAGAAGGAGCTACAATAACAGAGTTGAGAGCACTATATCGACATACTACGCAATTATTCCCCAATACATAATCTCACATATCAACGATCTCTCTTCGCCTCTACAGTTATTAGATTTTGCTGGTCCGCGATTTTTTTCTTTAGAATTACTTAAAACTGAAATCAGAAGTTGCAACTGCATTAGAAAAAAATGTTGCCAAATGCGATTAGAACTTCAAGAAAGGCTTTGCATGCGTGTGTAGTTAGGAAGACGCCATCTTTCCAATATAATGTTTCGTAATTAAATAATAAATGTATTTTTATTAAAGCTGTATTCGTTACGGATTGTTTTGGTGTTATAAATAATAATATTTGAAAAATATGAGATTTTTGCGTGACACTGTATAATTATTAACGCATATGAACTTTTATAGTAACTTTTTATATTGCGTAGCAACAAAACTTCCTAGAAACATTCAATTGGCAGCACAAGTGTTGATAGGTTTAAATTGTATTGTTATGTGTGGTTTATTTAGTTTAAAAGCGATTGGAAATTTTGTGTAAAAAAATTAATTATCTGACTCTTTCATATTCCTCAAAAAAATCAGTGTGAGAGGAGTGAAATATTTGAGGAAATTATATCGATTTTGGCAAAGGCTCTGGAAGACTTTTCATGAATAAATTAAAAATATGTCTTCGAAAGTTAAAGACTTTGCTGGTAGTGTATCAGTTAAGAAAAAGAATACTTCGAAGGCGACAAGGAGTAATAGTTCATAAGTAAGCTCAACAAAAAATAGAAACATAAAATACTATTTGAACCAACTTTGCATATGCAGTCGAAGATTGGTAAAACAACTTAATAACTGAAATTAAAGTTATTTTTGGGTTATGTGTAAACATACAAGTTTTACATTTATTTAAATAGAGCAAATTTGACAACAAACAATTACATTTCAAAAGAAAATAATAATAGTTTGTAGCAAATAATGCTTTGGTAAAGACTTTACTGAAACACCCAAGCGGGAACGTAAGTTTTCATTGCAAGCAAAGTTTTATAAGATATAACAGAACAGCGCACCTTGTAAATGCACTTGCAACAACTCTTAAAATGTCATTTTGTTTCGCCTTACTAGTGTGTAAAAGTTTACTACAATGCTTTTAGTTGACTTCGCTGAAGATCTAATGAACCAAATGTGTTAGTTATATGTTACTAGATATATAATTAATTTTTGCTTTATAGATTATTACATTTCATTTCAAAATTATTGTAGACATTAAGTAATTTAATTTTTAAATCGTGTAAGCTTATTGGGATCACTTATAATTTACGGGGATAAACCATATATCCATCGTGGATTTAACTTCAATATGCTACAACGTGTGTGCGAAACAATCCTATAAAAGATGTTCAAATAGGCTGCAGAAGCAATGTTAAATTCTTAAAGAAATGGTATTATACTTAATGTCATAAAAATATTTTTTTAAGCTAGACAACACACCATTTTTAACAGATTGAGAAGTTGAATCTACATTCAACAATAAGAGTTGTATCTAAGTAATATTTTAATCATCACAACATACAAAATCAACAATATGCTTCACGAGAACAACAATGACATTTTTAATAAGGAAAACTAGAACAGATTAAACCAAATAAATGGAAAATATCATATAGAGTACTTTATAACTTCTATTCTATAGACAAATTAGACCGCATATTTGTTTAAGTTGTCTAAAAAAACCTTGTCGGTCCACACTATAGGACAAAATTTAGTCGACATCCAAATTTGAAGATTTACCTGATCTGCCAAGCTACAATGTTCAGGTCATATTCCTTCCCGTGATTATCACAAAATTCGTCCAAAAAATTCAACTAGACTGGAGTGCTAGAGTTTGTTTTTTAAAAACTATATCAAGAGTTAGATTAGTATTGTTAGATAATTTTCGACGTGAAGGAATAAGAAATTTGAAAGAAATACGAGATATTTTAAGACATTCAGAAGGCTTTCAATAAATGTACACTTGATTAAGCAAGTGACTGGAAACAAAAATAAAAATCGTATTTGTCGTTGGTTTTAATATTTTCAAAGAGGGTCAAATTGAATAAGAAAAAGTTACATATGGGATCTCATTTAGTATAAATTTGTCTTATTTTAATTATGGAATCTACTAATATATTTTAAACAAGTAGAAGAATCTGTTATTTCTGGTCAACTGAGAATTCACTAACATGCTCTTTATAAAATAAAACCACATAACGCATTTCAAAAAAGCGAATTTATATATTTCTCCCTACTATTATGGCTCCACAAATCAAATGTTTGGAACGCTTAGCATCGTGGTTTGATATTTGCAAAATTTAATTGTATCTCACTCCAGTCAACAAGGGAAATGCGCAGAGAAAAAAAATATCTGATAACAATAAAAGATTGGAACGCAAGGACAAAAAAAAATTAGTAAAGAACGATATGGTTTGATAAGCTGATAACTTTCCATAAGAAATTAACTGATGATAGCAAATTTAATATTTGCGCACATACATACACAGCCATACATAAATCATCATATGAAGAGGTAAGAAAAGCATAATAGACCATATAATATTTATCAACAATACAAGATCGAAAATATAAGACGTAAGAGTATACACAAGAGTAGAGTTAGACAGGGACTTTTAATAAGAAATTTTATATTTAGAACTTCTAGAAAAGAACTAGTAAAAAGGAATCAATGTAAAAAGAAGAATAACTTAGAAAATAAGGAGAGCTGTAAAGAACTAATAATGAATAAATTAGAATATAAAAAAAAGAAAATGCAGATATGAAGTGAAAAATATTCTAAAGAACGATATTGGAAAATGCATGTGGGTTAAGAAAAATAGACACATTTTGAAAAATTAAATTTGTGTAATGAAACAAAAACTTACGTAAATAAATAAATCCAATGCATAAAGCCAATACAGTGCCCTACTAAGCTATAAAGAAAATTAAAACCAATTCTGGGCAATAATAAAACTAATTAAAAAGGCAAAAAGGAGAAAACATCTCAAATAAGAAACATCAAAGACAAGAGTAATGAATTAAAAACGAGAAAAAAATAAATAGTTAAAATATGGAGAAACATCATGAAGAAAAATTTTAGACTGATAAACTGCTAAGGGAAATAGATAGATAATTAAAGAAACAATTGGAATAACTTGAGAAGAAGTAAAAGTAACTCTTGATATTTTAAAAACAGAAAAACCATCGAAATAGATAAAACAACTTCAAAAGTAAAAAAACCTTTACGAAAAACATTTAAAAAATTATAAAAGATGCTTACAAAGCATGAACTGTTAAAAATATTCAAAACAAGTGTGAATAGAACACAATATCGTTATAGAAAAGAAACGTCAATAACTAACTTAACGAGTTATCATTGCATAGAGGGAAGGTTAATACATTTCATCATGCAAAAAGAGATTGTTGACTACTAAATATATCACTTATTTGAGGAACAACATATTTGACTTTTATATACATACGTATACTTTTAAATCTAATGTTTGTCACATTAGCGTCCCTTATGATTTATCTCTTGAGCACCCTTATTTTAAGATCTTTAATTTTTTTGCCAATTTGGCTTTTTCTATTAAAGTGATATAAGTTTATGTGGTTTCCGTTTAAAGACGCTTTATATTTTTCTGTTCTATAATGAACAGTTTTTTGAAAATAGCATTAGCCCTTATTTATTATTAAAATTGTTTTATTATTTTCTGTTGGATAAAATAAAGGGTTGAAATTTATAAAAAAACTTTGAGTGTGATAGCATATACACGTACAGATGGTAAGTTTTTATAACTTTATAGCAGAATCTAAAGTGTGTTATGCTCTTCTAAAATTAATCAGAATAATTGTTTATATTGGTATTTTTAATTTTACAATTTTTTTGTCATGTAATTTATAAATATGTCAGATGCATCAGATGTATGCATGTGCGTTCTAGCTTTAATTTTCATTTAATTATTTATATTCAGCTAGCTTAACTTTGTTTATTTTGTATATATTACAGTTAGGTTACACAATATTAACGTATTTATTTAAATTTTATTTTATAATATCAAGAGCCAAGCAAAGCTTTAAATATTTACATGTATAGCTTACAAACATAAATAAAACAAAGTTTGTTTATTCCGAATTTTATTTTAGTAGGGAAACGTACTGAAAGTTACTTTAAACAATAAAATTTAAAGTATCAAAACAAAAACATTTTAATACAAGAGCGAATTCCCGACATTTTCGAATTACTAACCGTAACGCAATTATTTTATTAGCGGCAAAGATGGGTAGAAAATAAATAAACATGCGTGTATACATTTCTTTTTCTGAGTTGATCCCGAGGGTTCAACAGCGGGGTAAGCTTCCACTCGGACAGTATCTTGGCATTCCTGATGGAACCAGTAATTTGCTCTATCGTCCGTGACACTTGCACCCTCTATCGATCTTGCCGTCCATTGTTACATTTATTCATTCTTTCGCCAACTCAAGTGTGTAGATGTTTTATGTAGACATTGTAAACAATACTTTCTTTCTTTCGCATATTAAATTTAGGATTGCGGTAGTGTTAATCCTAGGAAAACTATTAATTTTATAATTACTGATAAATTTCACTTTGCATTAAACTTTTGAGTGAGTGACTTTGGAGCGCTTTTATATATTTGTGTGTTTAATATCCCAATTTTTAATTTATTGACAATACAAAATTAAATTTACTTTTTATTTAATTCACCAGTACTATAAAATAATTGTAAAGCTATTGAATTTTAAGTATTTGAAGCAGCAATAAGATTAAAGAATTTGTAAGAATTTATCAAGGTTTTGGGGTTAGTTCACCTTTACCGCGATAACTTTATTAACAGATAATGTATACAAATATGCTTGACATGCCATTTATTAAAGAATGTTCTTCTACTAAATTATTATGCCTTTTAACATTGGTACGCCAACCCTGAACAAGTTCCTGTATCCCTGAAGAAAATATTTACTGTAAATGTCCGTGATGCACAACTATTTGCACTTCCTCATTAGTGTAACTCTATTCCTTTAGCTCTTTCTTTAGTTTCAAAAAATTAAATAAAGCGCTAGGGGCGAGATGTGGACTGTAGGGCTGGTTCAGTAAACGTCACAAAATTTCAGCAGTGTAAT
Source organism: Sinelater perroti (assembly GCA_036346155.1). Taxonomy (NCBI): domain Eukaryota; kingdom Metazoa; phylum Arthropoda; class Insecta; order Coleoptera; family Elateridae; genus Sinelater; species Sinelater perroti. The sequence goes on along the minus strand of JARFIY010000369.1, from coordinate 3,504,561 downwards.
GCTTTCTGACTTTATCGCCTGCAGTGAGGATTGGCTTTGCTATGTTGAAGAATTCCTGCCAGATTTAATTCTCTACGATTGAAATCGTAGTCTTGAAAGTATGCACATGCTGGCTGGAGTTACTAAACAATTATTTCCGATTAAGAGAGGGGTTTTACATGTACCTTGTTTTCGGGGTCGCAATGGTGTACCCAGAGCTCGTCACCAGTAGTCATCCGGTACAGCCATACCGAGCCAAAAGTTGCTGGAAAATCTCTTTTTGATTGTGCTTCATTTCAGGAGTCAACATATGCGAGACTCATCTTGCATAAACTGTTCTGTTGCTAAGAATGTTGTGGTTGACTTAAAAAAAATCAACAGTCTTAGTGCTTCTTGTAGCGATTATCACCAATGCAATAGCAAAATGTGTTATCATAAACGGTAGTCTACGGCAGTAGATTAATGTCAATAGGGCCACAATACTCAATAACAGCGCGTTGTTCAACCAAATGTTTATTTTACTTGTCATTTTGATCACTATATTAGACCACTTTATACTGAAGAGAAACATTAGTGGGTATCGTAACAGTGAATAGGTTAGAAAATAATATTTAATATGTTTTAAAGCAGTTCTATCAAATCCAACATAGTATAAACTTATCAATTTTTATTTATTTGTAGGCGTAATACATTAAATAGAAGGAATTTGATGTGGTAAAGCGCTACTTTCATGTAAAATGTTATAAGTATAAATTAAATTACACTTATATGCTATTTAACATGTTATATCCATACCATAAAGAATAAGTGAATCAGTTAGTGTCTTTCAGTAGGATGAAATTTCTTTGGTATATCAGAATGGAAACTTTATTGTCTTGCACGATTTACAGACAACAACTCAAACATTAAGGATAAAAGTTGGAGTGTTTGTTAAACAGGTATTGCTTCTTTAAACAGCTGGCAGTCGAGGCAGTAAGACCAACAAAATAGGAAAGAAAGGAGATTAATAACGTGAGCAACAAAAGTTAGAGTCGAGAGCAACGTAATCAGCAAAAATTGGAAGCTGAAGTAACGGCGTTGCAACTGTTGTCCTAATCAACATTAGGACGACGGAGTACGGTCTCTTGATCATAGCAGTGTAATACAGCCATACATAATGCGGAGAAAGCAGATTCAAGATTACATTTTAACTTATTTGAATTTTAATTAAAATATTTGATGAATCAAATAAAAATGACTGTAAGTGCAGATTACAACCTACTCGAATCGTTATACTTTGATCGTTAAAATTGTATATTTTGAAACACACGCTACACAAATATATCAAGAAACGTTCTGTAAAATACGGAATTCTTAAAATAGGTCATATATGCGTGCAGTAATACAGGTTATGTTCTATAATTTATGGTTTTTATGTATACTACAGCATCAAAAGACGCCAATAATACTGCAACGTATGTGAAGTGTAAGTGTTTTCATGTCATTTAATCTGTCTAAAAAAGACAAAATATGATGCACATGTGAATGAAATAAAAATCGGATTTTTTAAATTTATTGAAGCATCATACATATACAGACATAAAGCTACAGGGTGTCTGGTGGCAGATTTATATTTTCAAACTTAAATAAAAAACGTAATTATTGACACAAAGTTTTATTAAGAGCATTGAACGATAGAATAGAAATGCGGATTTCATTTTTTAAAAAGTATGTCATCCAAATGTCTTCCGTCGAGTTGCACACACTGTTCAAAACGAAGCCTTGTGTTCTGCGCCACACGCTGCAGTAAACTTGGTTCAATTGAGCTGATTTCTCGACGAATATTTTCCTTTAAAGCCACAAGAGATTGGGGATTGTTACTATAAACCCTCTCTTTGAGGTAGCCCCATAAAAAATCCATGGGAGTTAGATCGGGCGACCTCGGTGCATGGATGTCCCCAAAGCGACTGATCAGTTTTGGGGAAATTTTCCTGAAGCAAATTCATCGAAGCTCTGGCTGTGTGTGCAGTCGCCCCATCCTGTTGAAACCACGTGTGAAGAGTACGATGGATGAGCTCGCAGGTTTGGCAAAAGAAATCCGTAATCATGCGTCGATAATTTTCACCATTGACATTCGTCGCCTGACCTCGAGAATTTTGAGAAAAATGGTCCAATTATCCCATGCGTGGATAAGGCACACCAAACAGTTACCCTGGAGCAATGCAATGGTTTTGATGTTTCAATCGAGGGTTGCGGGTTTTGGAGACCAGTAACGGCAGTTTTGCTGGTTGACGTGGCCGTTTAAGTGAAAATGAGCCTCGTCGCTCCAAAAATGGATTTACAGTGCGAAAACGCTCCAACATCGTTTCACAAAAATTTTGAGTAAATCAAAGTCACTTCTTTCAGTTCTTGAACGATTTGAATTTTAAAAGGATGGAACTTCAGATCCTTTCTTGAAATTTCATGAATAATCGCTCTTGAAGTCCCAGTAAGGCTGCTCTTTCCGTATTGAAAGTCGCGGATTTTCACGTAAACTGCTTTCAACCAGTTCAATGTTTTCAGGAGTCCTTAAGGATCGACTGGGCCCTGGCCGTGGGGCATTCATAGCCGAGGCAGTTGCGCGGAATCTCTGCACCCACGAACGAATTAAATTTACACTCGGTCCATCACGTATTCGCCGAATACCGAACTTTGAACAAAATTGTCGACGGGCAATTACGTAAGAATCATTACTCTTAAAAAATGTCTCTACAGCGAACGCGCGATACTCACTCGACCAGTGCGACATCGTGACTGACAAATCCGCACGATCGGTGATTTCAACGGCGCCACCCTCACCCCGCACCGTTTATTACTTTTTGAAATAATCGTATTTAAAAATTAAATCTGCCACCAGACACCCTGTGTTTTTCTTCATAACCTTCTGACTTAGGCACATATTTTGCCCAATAAATAGATCGTTTTTTAATTACGCTATTGTAAAATACAGGTGGTTGTAACAGCGACATTGTCGGCATATTTTTGCCCTTCAAGTACTTATTTAATAGTCCAAACATACAATAAGAGTAGAGGTATAAATTTAAGTTGTAGAAAAAGTGTTCCAGTGTAACCCATAACAAAATCCTCCACTTTTTGTTGATTGTGGAACTGTATGGGACCAGGAGTTGCCGAGCAGCAGGATTTCGGCAAGCATTGATCGGCGAGCATTCTTAAAAAAGCGGTGGATAATACAAATATATCTTTTTAGTTTCGCTAGTTTTCCGATGATGTTGGTGACTTTTATTTCAAATGTCTCAAATTTTAAGAAGATTTTACGCTTTCTGTCACCAAAATGTGGTAATAATCGGTTACGTAACGAATGTGGGCATGCCTTTCTCTGAAATGTTACTGCCTAAACAAACAGTAGTGCAAAGTATTCGTCAGATATAGTTTGGTTCAAGTATTTCAATCTATAAAGTTCAGTTGCCGCTTCCCTCTTCGTTCGCCTTACGTTGCGTAAAAATTTTTGTTTATATTTGGTTCACCCTTGTAAAACCAGATTCTGCAGATATGTTAGAAAAGCTATAAATTTTTTAAACGAGAGCTGCCGATTTTCGCAGATAAGTGACGATTTAAATAAATTACGAAGCTACACAGCAAGTCCATTAGTGAAACCAAAAGCCCACAACTTTTCAAGTAAAAGTTTGTGACAAATAATAAGAGATGCCTTACCTGGGCCTATTTATACAGTGTTACCAATTTTCAATATTATGGGATTACTAAGTTCTCTGGCCTCATGAATGTAGAAAAGCTTTACAAATAAAGAATTAATAAATCTACAACTTGTTATAATAAATTTATCATAATAATTAAACAGGCAAGCGTGTTAAATGGCAAATAAATTTCTTTATTTAAATTAATAAAAGGAAGTATACATCCAGTCCGATAGCATTCCAAGTAAAGTTAAATTTACTGTTTGAAAGCTTCAAAACTGTGGTTTCAAATGATACTACATTGATTAAAATTGGACATATTCTGACAGAGTTGTAGGTCGAAGAATATGTGTCACACAAAAGAATTGAAATGGGAAAGAAAAAAAATTAAATCCTTAGTTAAAATTAATTTAATGATTTTTCAATACATGGTATTACCACCTTTACCCCTAATTGCAGTTTCTAAGCGATTACAACTGGATCGGATGACTTTTCCTATGCTACCTTGAGGAAGTGCTTCTCACTCTTCAATTAACGCCGCTCTCAGTTCCATCACGCACCCCGGTGCAATATTTCTGGCCCGGACTCTTCGCTTAAGCTCATCCCAAACATGCACAGTTGGATCCAAGTCTGGGCTACACGGAGGCCAGTCCCTTTTTGGTATACCGGGTAGGTAGTGGTCACTCGCTAGGTGCAGCATCGCACATTGTCACGCATTAGCAATGCGCCTTCACAAACAAATCCCACAAATAAAACAACATGTTCCTCTAGAATGTCCTTGATATAGCGGTCCGCTGTTAAACCTTCTCCGCGTTCATAAATAGGCATGAATACCAACTCAGTTTTATGGAAATGCTCGCTTAGAACAAGCAACAGTCACCTCTATATGCGATAGTTTCTTGATTACAGCAATAAAAAGAATCGTTTTTCTGGCCTTTTATAGACCCTACATCTTTTGTGTTGAACTTGTCGGTGAATAATATCTAACTCCAATGGCCGAGGTGGTAATCCAGATCTTTGCAAGCTTTTTTGGGGGTCGGATTGGCTGCCTTCAGTCTTCTTCTTATTATCCAAGCTTTGGCGACCACACCTCTAAGCACACCTCAGCTCTTAATTGAGGTCAACGCCAATCGTATGTAAATTTCTGAGGAAAATTGAGACGAAAAATCAATCGTCTCTCTCTCTCTGTTGTCACGCGTCTTCTTTGCATGTGCCGACACTACACTCTCGACACAGCTGATTGATTCAGATTTAGTCGATTTGCCACGACCCTCTGACTGAGCCCCTTTCTCAACAATGCAACTGCCTGGGCTGCTTCGGTGGTTGTGGTATCCATTTTCTTGCGAATTACTCGAGCACTTACGTCATTTACTTACTTACGTTCGGATAAGTAACTGAGATAATTACCGGACTTCAAGCGTACTTACGACCAATCACAGTCATTGCGTAAGTGCGTTTCAATTAGCAAGATTCGTAAAATCTTGTTAGTAATGCATATTTTTTTGAATGCATCATCCGATGAATGCAATAGCAACAGTTTTTTAAAGCTCAATAATAAAGATCCTACTTGCACGTTAATGTTTTTATTTTCATTTTACTTAGACTGAAATAGGAGACGAAAATCTGTGTGCAGCTAGTAGGTCGATTGTTTTGCTCTCACTTGTATATGTAAGCTACATTCAAGCAGAATCCAAGATATTTTTGTTTTTATCTTATTTTGTGTAAGTTTGCCCTTTCTTTTTATTTTGTTCTGTTAATTATGTTTTTCTAATAATTTTATGTTTGCATCCAAATTGTTTGGTTGGTTCATTATTCATTATTTAAATTTGGTTACGAGGGATGGCTACTGTTTTGAGGCTATTAATTTCTGCGCCTTTGTGGCTCCGTTGTTTTACTATACTGTAAAAAAGTACTTATATTAAAAAGCTAAGGTTAATAAAATATCTGATAATTTAGGATTAGTTGCCGACTTTAACGTCTAGGCAATAAGATGGTTGCTTAAAAAGCCTAACGGTTTCGTACGGTATCAGCCTTAATTTAAATTTGGAAAGTAAATCAACATACTCTGACTACTTATGGCAGAAGTGCTTATTTAAACTATTATCACTACATTTTGAATCGCTTGTTCAAACCCTAGTTCTTCTAAGATTCACTATCAAAATGTTGATAGTGGGGGTGATAAAGTCGGCTGTATTCGCTTATCGCACAATCGCATGACCTTTTTATGAGTAGTCATAGGTGCAGCGCATGCTTCAGTAGCAAGTTACAGTTAGGTACATCTGTTTAACATACCAATCGGTCAAAATTTTGCACATTTTTATCTAAATGGCAACATTTCTTTATCAAAGTTTATAATTAGAGGGTTCGTTGGTGTGTGATGCCATTTTAGTGTTTCTAATTGTTAGTTTGTACAAGCTACTAATAAAGGTATTAAAAATAACCAATAAGCCATTTTTCAAATTCCTTCTGCGAAAGGATGACTTTATTAGTGTAATATTAGTGCTGACTTTAAATATGTAGATATAGTTTTGATAAAGAACTTTGTTTGAAGCTTGTGTAATTAATTCCACCACTAATAGAAACTGTAAATTGGAAAGAAACAGCTTGTGTTGAATAATATTGATTTATACGAGTAACTTTAAAATTAAAGTAGTGATAAAGCTTAATGTGGTGGTAATTAAAAGAAATAACCTTATACTTTATCTATGTGTAGAACTTTAAATAAAATAAACTTAATATACCCGTAAATAGTTGAATCACTCTTAGTACACAAACTAAAGGCATCGGTGGTATTAATAAAAATTTAGTTCTTTGAGCACTCTTAAAATAATAGCAACATTCGGATGCAATCCTTAGTGAGGAAAGAAGTAGATATCCTTCTGCGCAACTACTTTCAAGTCTATGACAACGAAAGTGTCTGCGATATACAAATTAACCATCAATCAGAAATAGTCTCTGCAATGGTTCTACTAGTCATTGCACAAACTATATGGTAATACGGAGATCTTTTAGTGAACCTGAATCCTACAAAATTAAAACATCTCATGAACTTTACGAGCAGCTTTCATGTTTGTGAAAATACGTTTGGTCTAATAGAGGAACTTTCTGCCTACTACCTATTATGTAGTTTCCGATTACTGCGCTACAGTCTTAAAAAAATAGGGTCATTGAAAAGTGTTACTATTGTCAGAGCTTATTTCATTTGATAGTTGTGCTGCCTGTAAAGATTACACCCGCTTTACTATTAAGCTCATACGCAATAGAAAAGAAGTTTTTCCACTGGTGTTAAAAAAGAGGATAGGCGAAAAGCATAGACATCCACAAAGGTTTTTTGATAGTCAGTAAAAGTGTAAACATTTTTGAAAGTCTCAGAGAAAAAATAGAAATCCTTATAAATTTCACCTAAAAACTAGTCAAGTACTTAATAAAAGTGCGACCCTACTAATCTAGGCAAAGAACGGCATCTTCAATACCGTCATGAATATTCAAAAAGCTCTCACAAAGCAGTACCAGTACTATTCCTTAGGCGACCAAGCGATTGCTTTAGCATTTAATAGTGTAAAGAGATATGAGCTTTAATATAGAAATGATGACCATTGTAGACAGAGGTATGCAACTAAAAATTTTATTAATTTACCTTACGTTAATATCTGGCACTTTCAAATATCCGAGTTTAATAATCGAAAAAATGCACCTTAAAAAGGCACAGAGCTCGTATAATTCTTTATTAAACCAATTTCAAATTTATTTTATATTTTTCATCATCATCATCATTATTCAGCGTAAATTATTCCATTTTTGGACAAACGCCTCCCCTAGCTGTTAATGAATGTAAGTCCCGTCCACTGTTTTCCTGCTGTTCTCTCGATATCGTCCCTCCACCTTGCACGTGGTCTACCTCGAGATCTTCTACCAGTCCTCGGTCTCCATTCTGTGATCTTCCTGCTCCATCTATTGTCCTCTTTTTTCATTGGGTGTCCAGCCCATTGCCACTTTAATTTGGCGATACGAGTTACCACGTCTTCTACTTTTGTTTTGTTTCTAAGCCAGATATTTGTTTTCCTGTCTCTTAGTCTAACTCCCAATATTGATCTTTCCATGTGCCTCTGCGTTACTTTTAGTTTTTCCAGGTTAGTTTCAGTGAAACTACAGGTTTCGGATGCGTAGGTAAGTATGGGAAGTATGCATTGATTAAATAACTTTGTTTTTAAATGTTGAGGGTATGATGACTTAAATACGTCTCTTAGTTTTCCGTACGCTGCCCAAGCGAGTCTTATTCTTCTATTTATTTCGGTTATTTGGGAGCGTCTGTTGTAGTTAGTTTTTGGCCTAGATATATGTATATTCCGATACTACTTCTATTACTTTGTTTGATAATTGTTTAGGCACTGCGTCGTCACAGTTGGGCATTATCTTAGTTTTCTCTATATTAATTTTAAGTCCTACTTTCATTGTAGTTTGGTTTAAATCTATGACTAAATCTTGTAATTCGGCCATGTTATTTGATAATAGTATTATGTCGTCAGCGAATCTCAATTGTGATAAATATTCACCATTTATGTTTAAACCTTTCCGCTTCCCAATCTAGGATTTTAAAAACATTCTCTAGTAAGTTTGTAAACAATTTTGGGGAGATGGTGTCCCCTTGTCTAATGCCTCTTTTAACTTTAATTGGGTTGGTTTTATCCAACGTGTGTATAGTTATAGTAGAGTTTTAGTAAAGTTCTTTAATTAGTTGTATATACCTATGATCAATTCTCATCGGTTCAATGCATTTACCAGAGTCTATATTTCTATTGTATCAAAGGCCATATAGAGAGGCATGTTATACTCGTATGATTTTTGTTTGTTTGTAATTCTGTTCGTTATGATTCTTGTCATAAGCTTATATAGGTGTGGCAATAACGGAATAGGATGATAGTTTTTATTCCCTTTTTTATATATTAGGATTACCTTTGCGGTCTTCCATTGTTCTGGTATTTTTCCTTTATCCAAACAATGATTAAACAGTTTCTCTAGGCAGTTTAAGATTGGTGTTCCTGCGTCTTTAATAATTTAATTTCAATTACTATGTTGTCGGGTCCTGCAGCTTTATTATTTTTCATCTGTTTTAGCGCAGTCTTTATTTCGTATTTTGATATTGCGGCCGGTCTATCTCTAGGGCTAACAATTGGTTGTTGTATTTTGGAAGAGGACAAGTCCGAATAAAATGTTTCTATGTATCTTAAGAGTTCTTCCCTATTTTTTATAGTTTTCCCTGTTTCGTCTTCTAGGTAAATAATTTCAGTGTTTCCTATTTTGGTTTTATTTCTGAAGACTTTTAGGCCCTTATTTGCTTCTATTGTGTCTTTGATAATTTTTTCGTTGTGGGCTGCTATATCCGCTCTTACTTATTTATTTGTTCATTTTTTAAGTTCTTCAGTTGTTATATTATTCCTTGCCTTGTTTTTGTTTGCTATTAAATCTTTTGTATCTTCCGTTAATTTACTAGAGTTCTTTCTTATGGGCATATTTTCAAGAGTACTTTTTGCCGTTTGTATTGTTATATCAGTGATGTATTTATTCAGTTCATCCACGTTAGCATTTTCATTCATAGGGTTGTTCTCAATTGCCGTGTCTAATTTAGTTCTATGGGTTTCTTTCTTTGAAGACAGCAATTCGATAGGAATATTTTAAATTTTGGAGAAATCAACTTATTTCTTTCTAGTTTCGTATTTACCCTAATTCGTGCTCGTACCAATCTATGGTCACTATATTTTATTGAGTACCGTTACGTCCGTTACTGTATTTCTTTTATCTGTAATAATAAAATCTATTTCGTTATTGATAATCCCATCGGGGCTATCCCACGTCCATTTTCTATGTTGGTTTTTGGCAAAGAAGGAATTCACAGCTTTTAAACTGTGTTGTTCTAAGAAATTGACAAGTGTTTGTCCCCTTTCATTTCTATTTCCAATTCCATGTTTCCCAATACTTGTTTCTCCTATTTGCTGTTTTCCTAGTTTTGTGTAGTACGTTTTGTTTTGTTGCAGTGCTCTCTCTATGTCTTTATAGAATTCTTCCACTTCTAGATTGAAGTAGGAGCGTATATTTGGGTTAACTTCAAGGAGTACCTCTGTGTAATTTTAATAGTAATATATGCCACTCTAGATGATATTCCTACCATTGAATTATCGTGCGTGATCCATTTATTGTGTATGAGTATTCCAACACCATTTCTGCTATTGTCATGTTCGCCTTTGTGGAATAGTAGCTTCCCAGATTTTAACTTCAGAACTTCTTCTCCTTTCCTTCTTATCTCGCTGAGGCCTATGAAGTCCCATTTAATATCCTTTATTTCTTCTTCTAGTAGTGCTATTTTGTCTTCGAAGTTTAATGATCTTACGTTTAGGGTACATATGTTCATCTTCATGAGGCCTCTTTTCTTAGGTTTGGGGTTGAACAAGTTTGTGCACCCCCCCCCCCCCAGAATCCTTGAGGGCAGGCCGATTTATCGGTGTGGGATTGTGGATTATTTTGGATTATACCCACCTGGGGTATCTGAGTTTTAAAAATCGCCATTTCAAGTTTTAGGGGATAATTAGCAATTAAAACGCCGCGCTTGCTAAATGCGTGTTGCGAATTTTATTCAGCCGCCCAATCTGGGTAAAGACGCTGTTGGCAACCGCCCAATGTGGGAACAAACACTGTCGAGCCTGTTGGTCCGAGGGAGGTATTTTATTTCCCTCCTACCCTGCATATCTGCAGAGCTTTCCCCTATCCGCCGCCTGGGGACGCGCCCTCTAGGGGTTACAGGCTCCCCCGAGAGCTTTATATTTTTAGCACAGACTATTAAAAATTTCTACAATATAGAAAAATTTCTCTAGTATCTCAACGAGTTAAAACAAATCCTTAATATTAGCAACATTGAAAACAAGGGCAAATTAAATATAAAACGAAAATGCATTTTTAAATTTATTAAAGTATTATAAAAGTATAATACATACAAAGCCATTTTTTACATATTCTCTTAATCTAGAAATACAATTTTCTAATAGTTTTCTAATAGGTAGCTTCGTAATTCTGCTATCGTAAAATGAAGGTGGTTCTGACACCAGCCAATATAGCTAACGATGTTTTGACGGTAACATTATCAAATCCCTGTACTCCAAGCGTCTCTTTCAGTAGCCAAAACAAATAATAATAGCAACCCAGAGTGTAAAGTGGGCATTCTATTGTAGTCTAAAATAAATCTTAATTTTTTGTCACGTTTGGACAGTTTTATAAAGCAAGATAACGTTTCAGATTATTATTATAGTAAATTCTGACCTTGGAAGCAATTTTGACAACCAAAGATTGATGGTCATCTTTCAGAAGACGGCCAACAATATGAATATTTTTTAGCTATTTTGGTCTTCGGGGACGTCGATGGCCTTTATTTTTAACTACTCTTTGTTTTTTAACTGTTTATTCTACACCTACATTTAAATTTTCTTAAAAAATAGTCCGATGCGCAATGGACGAGGGTACCTTTTGCTTTAACATCATCTTATTGAATAAAAAAGTCCTAGTGCGAGGTATCTTACAAAATAATTTTCTTTATCTATCCCTGCTTACAGCACCTATCCCATTCCTCCTCTGTTTGCCTGGCGAGGGATAATTTACTTTTGATTAACTTTCGTGTGTTTATGTATTGCTTCTCTTTTTTAGTCAACGCTCTTATTGATATAGCTTTGTTGTTGGGTTCTTCTGATTCTTTATCTGTTTTGTTAGATAACGTGCTACAGGTTTTTAATGGGGTTTATGTATAGCAGTTGCACCTCTCAAGATGCGCTCTTTGACATGTAGCACTGGTTTTCATCAAAACAACATTTTTCTTGATAATAATGTTATTATTAAAGATTTAAAAAAATCAATCACTCAAAATTTTAATGTATTTGGCGGCAATTACAGTGAAATCATACAAAATTAAACGCAATCTGTTACGATACAAAAATGTGTCCAATTCTCTCACATTTTACAGTTTGCTGAAGAAATTTATCATTCGAATGAGTGGTTGGATATCTCTATATCGGGTTTGATTACCGTCAGTAAATTGGCTTTTATTAGAAAAACGACGTACCAGAAAGTGAAATTCCGTAAAGGGCACATCTCTGTTGTCCAATTTTATTGGCGTCTTTTCTGTAAAAGCGTCAGTAAAAGTATCTTCTAATTATGTAAATAGCTTTTTCCGACACCTGAATTAGTTCGATGATTTTATTCGAGCGTTTTTCGAACAGTTTCCATTATCGTAAATTTTATTTAGTATTTCTAAAGTTCCCAGCTGGCTGTGTTTTGGCAATAGAATGTTAATTTCTACTTTTTAAATATGTTACGATGTAATATTATAAAGTTTGATTTATCATCGGTAGAAACTTCTATTCACTTAAAATCTATCATCAAATGCGATTATTGTAAATTTAAGCTAGGTATAAACTTGAAATGCACAATTTTGTTTTGTATATAAAAATTATTTAGATGAACCTACAATAATAATTTTTATAATAGTTCGCTTTACAATAACTCATTGCTATAATTATAACCAAATTAATTATATATTTTAAGGATTTAAAATCGTCCTATGCACAAATAAAAGGAAATGTAATGAAAAAAAGATAACATTGCGTTTTGCAAACAAACTTTCAAGTGTTGAAGTGGTTAGCTGCACAAAACGTTGGAGGTTGGTGCCTCGGCTATATTTCTAGAACTATGGATTGAAGAGTAAATAATTTTTGAACTGGACATATTAGACAATACATGTCCAAATTAGTTTTATTATAAGGGTTTTAAAAGATAACCTATTTCTTTAAGAAGGAATAATTTTTTTCCTATTTCCATTTTAGCTTGGTCATTTTGAAGTCTATTTCTAATTGTTTCTATGCTTTATGTAATATTCACCTCTATTTATCATGTAGTTCTAGTTTGGGGTGCTAAAACTTCTGTGCCATGTGGTATATTTCAACAGTGTTGGATTTCTGTTTGATTTCTGATTTGTCAAGTTATGGTGGAAGGACATTTTTACAGGTGTAGATTGTTTGAATTACTTGGTGGCTATCTAAAATGAATATTATTTCCTCAAGAGAGTAGTCTTTGTGAGTTATGCGGGTTAAAGTTGCCATTACATGTTTAATAATTTTCAGGCTATATAGAATCATTTGTGCCAAGCTTTTATCCTTCTAAACCATTGAAATAATTTGTCACAAAGTTAAATAAAGATTTACTATTTTACTTCTTTAGTTATTGCAAATGCAAAGATCACACACTACACGTACTCGCTTCTATCTACACCAGTCGATAAAATAGTCCTCACTCAAGCTTGCGCATTATATCTGGTATTCAAATACTGCTTCAAAATCAAACCTACCTTCACTCTACGCAGCATTGAGATATCTATGAGTTTTACATATCGTTGCAATTATCAAGTCTTAAAGTTGTAGGTTATATTGAGTTTCTTGTCAAGTTTGATTATTTACTAATGGAGGGGTGACAAAAATACGTGTTGATTTAGTAGCATTACATAAATGTGGAAAAAGTGTCGTCTTTAAGACCCTGTAACCTTTTAGCATTAGCCGTTTGTTTCTGTATTGAGTCTAACATCTGGAAGACCATCATGTTCAGTTCGAACTGTTTAGGCAGTCAAAGCCGCAAATGCGAATTAAACGAAATTTTCTTTTGCAAGATGCAAATTTCCAAAGCTTTAATGTCTCGTATTGTTAAGCAAGAACTAGGACTAGCTGCTTATAAAAGACATACGGAAATTTGTTGATAGATGCTTTAAAGAAAGGTGTGAGAAAAAAGCAAAGGAGTTGTTGACGGGGTACGAGCATGATGTCCACAGAAAAATTTTGTTTGGGGATGAAACAATTTTTACCATGGGGGAATTTTTCAACAAACAAAAATACAAGGTATGCGTTAAATAGTCAAAAAAGCATATTGGCTTCTGGGTTTAGAGAGACCATCATCTACCGGCCCAATGATTAGGTAGGAAATGTGTTATAATGCAATGACCGATATTAATTTTTGTGAAAAAGAAGTCAAAACTTAGGCCGCTATGTATCAACAGTTAAGACTTTTCCAATGGATGTAATGCGTGCTGGCGTAGACGAGAGGCTCAGATGTTTTGTAGCTTGCGTAGAGAGGCTAAGGGTGTCTATTTTGAATAACTCCGTTGTATACTTACCAATAAACATTTAATAAACCCTAAAAATAGTATGCAAAAACCTAATCTGTAATAGTATTTATGGATATAAAGAGTGAACACAGCATAATTAGAGTAACGAAGTTGAAACAATTTACACAAAACATTCGGAAATATATTTACTAGACTATATAGTTTTTAAACAAATTGCTAGATCTTAAACTACATAATGGTTGTGTTGCTCAGAGTCACTTGGATTGGAACCCTTTAATGGCTTGGCTGTTGTGCCTGTTTTATTCAATATTTTCTTCACGATGGATCAATATTGCTCAATGAGCCTAAGTTCTGGACGATTTGGTGGATTAATTTGTCTTGGTACCTAATCTATACCATTAACAGTGTACTATACTCTAAGACAACTAAAGTGTAGTAGAGTAGTGGCACGTCGCAAGATCTGACTAAAAATAGGGTTTAACATGGTGCTACTTTAACAGCAAAAGACATTTTTGCAAACACTCTTTTCGATAGTTTTCAGAGTTGATAAACCTAGTGGTAATAAAAGCTCTGTTTTTTTTAAATGTAGCTGCATATGGCTTACCAGACAAGAAATTTCTTCGGAATTGTGCCTTTTGCTTTCTTTTCCAGTCCTGTGGAGCATCTTTCCGGCTACAGCAGTATAGTAATCTTGCTCAGCGATATAATTGAAGTTGGCGAAGCATTAAGTATATCTTATCCTCCATCACCACGCACTGACATCGAGTCAATAGATTTTTGTACAGCTAAGTGGAACGGGACTGAGTTGATTGATTCTGTTTCGTATCTAGATCAGGGGTTTAAATCTTAGAACTTTTCAGACACTCTCTGTGTCTTCTTCTAAACTGTCATTTTATATTCACCTCCAATTCCTGGTCTCCTTTCCACTGTAAGTCATTTCCTAAACTGTTTTGGCATCCACGCAACAGTAGAACTAGGAACATTTGCTTTTCGAGCAAGCTGATGAGTATTTAGGTTGGGATTGTGGACCTGTTTGTGCAAAATTAATTTGGAGTGTTCCATTTTATGCAACGACATCGTGGCGACTGACTCGTCTAGACAAGTATTGCACCGATTGAACAGTCTGGTCATTTAGGCGGCTTATAAACCGATGTATTTATAATGTTATATACAATTGTCGGTGGTCCAATGTTGCCATGCCTACCCTTACTATGTAATCCACGGTTATCACCTGTCAAGTACCATTATGACGGCGCAAACTGTTCAACGTATCTTTGAACATGTTACGGAATTGATTAAGTCAGTTATTGAATTCTTTTTTGCATTAGCTTGTGTTATTCGTGTGTAAGCAATTTTGTTATTATATAGTTTAGTAATTAATGTGTTATTATAATATTTTAGTCGCATGTGTTATTTATTTTATAGTTCATGATATACCAGTTTTACCATCGCATAGTACGTATTTTGCATGGATATTCTTTGTTCTGTTACAGGATTTTGAGTGGTGTAATCCATCGCATTTAATATATACGTACCACCTATTAAAGTAGCTTTTTGTTTGATTATACTGCTGACATCTCGTGTGTTATATTAAGTATTCTTTTGTGAAGTTTCAATTGAACTAACTTTATTATCAAGGTGTTTTAGGTTGTAGATATATTCATTGTTCACGGCACGTCCCAGTTCCACATAAACCGTCGGAAGTCCTATTTCCTTATTATTCCGCTTTCTGATGTTTATTGTGTTCCTAACAGCAAGACCCTCCTTTTTTAAGACTTCCTTTATATTATTTACTGGGGCTCAAGGGCGTAAATGCTTGATTATCACTATATAAGGTCTTGTTTTTTTCAAGGATGTATAAGGTATAATATTCGTTCCTGCATAAATTTCTACATACGTTAATTTAAACCACGTTTTTATTTGTTAAAAAATTAATTTTCTTCTGCAGCGGCTGGCAAAGATGTCAGTATTTTTTCATAACTAATCGCCCCGTCGAGCAAAATGGAATACTGACTTTATTGAAACTTTTTATAAATTTTCTGCATTATCATTGTTTTATTTTTAATATTGATATGCATATTTGTTTGCTTAAATATCAAAGGGCTCATTTATTTAAAGTTTTTCTTTATATGGTATATTATATGTTTGAAAATACAATACTTTTGAAATTGTTGTTTTGTGCGATTTGGTTAAAAGAGGGATATACCTATAATACCTATAATGTTACATTACCAAAATAATAAAAAATAATAAAAATTTAACGCATATTGGGCTCAGCTTTATTAAGCTGTTTAGTTTAGTTTACCGAAACGGTAATATTTTATGTAGAAATAAAACCTTCATTAGCTTAAAAATAAAATACGATTACTCTAACAAGGAATGTCATGGAGTTGTTCTGCTCCGATCGTTATCAAATTTGGTATACAGTATGATATGACTGAGGGATGAATACATGTTATTGCTTTTTGCTGTGTGACTCAAAACTTTAGAGATACGAAGTATGAAAGTTTACCGCTTAACAATAATGCATATGAGAGATATCATTAGTGTTAACTGCAAAAAAGTGTTGAACACAAAGATACATTTGCAACGAGCACATCTGATGAAGCATAATGCATTGCATCGCTCGCCCTCGATGTCCTTCTGACAATTTTCGAAGGTTCTTGGGAAACAAACAGTGGCAGAAGTTTCAAATCGGGGAGGTCTCTCTCGTATGTATCCTGCCTTAAAGAAGGAATATTTGATCATGTCTACAAAACATTCTGCTTGAGATTGATGCATTGAACATTTATGGGGTTGGCCATCTTGATGAGAATAGAAGAACACTTGTTGTTGACACGAGAGAAAAAATAGTGATATGGACAATGTACACACAACACAATGTATGCCTGATGTTTCGTCACTTTGACCTTTCTTATCTCGTCTGTCTTGGGTCACACAGCAAAAAGCAATAACATGTATTCATCCCTCAGTCATATTATACTGTATACCAAATTTGATAATGATCGGAGCAGAACAGCTCCATGACTTGTAGGTTTTTATATTTTACGTAAAATTAAGCAACACTGTCTTTTTAAGAAGATTTATTCGAATTGTTGTGTCGTTTTTTGGAAGTAACGAAAGCAAGCTTTTAAGTTTGGTTGGTTTGATAGTGTAACCGAATTAACATATGATGATAGAAATAAAAACAATGATTGTAGATATAAAGTTAATAATAACTATTTGATAAAGACGATGTAATATAATCAAATTGTGAGGATGCTTTAGTAAAATTATACAGTAGGAGCACTAATAATAATGAAATTTTCAGCTGAAGCACGTACTTTGATTACCTGCTTACAGAATATTATGCAGATAAACATGGCCGTGATGACATGCAGCGCTTGCAGCTAAAGCGGTAAATGCACTGGCTGTGCAGCAACGTACACTAAAACGTTAATGCGTTTTATACGACGCGAAAATTGTTACATGGCGAAGTAACCCACCGAGATTTCCATTTCAGCTTTGTAGTGGAGAAGTAATTTCCAACACACGTCGGGCAAACTCTGAAATCTCTCGTGGGATATAAAGTATTAGAAACAAACCCATAACTATGCGAACTGCCTTTCTGCGTTCGCAAGCGGGCCTTAATGGCATATGTTGTTAACAAACTTAAAATTAATTCAGCCGAAGTATTTGCATTTTGAAGTTGGCGATGGCTAACGAATCTTGTAATATGCGTGGTTGCGGAACAAAACCACTTTGTGTTGTATTGCAAATAAATCTCTGGGGAGTAACAGCGGGCATTTATTTTCGGAATTGACGTTTTGTTGTACGCCTGCTGTCAGGCGCGAAGCGTTTTGTTATAATACGTGCAGAGATGCTATCACTAGTAAATAGATAATTTGGCGTGGCCTTTCATTAGACGTGCTATTGTTTCGAACGCTAATGAAAATAGTCTACTTTACAATATCCCTGTCAGCGTTCTGTCTGAAATGTACACCAATTTTGAATTATTCAGCAGCTTTCTGCCGATGTAGATTATGTTTGCCGAACAAAGTAAACAATTTGGCTTTTCCCATTATTAAAAGGAGGACTGATTACGTTTTGTGATTTTTAAGCATAAGTGGATAACAACAGATTTATAGAAACTGTAAAATTAATTTGTAATAATAATTATTTATGTAGCTCAATTGATCGCTCTAAGATTTAAATTTTAAATTTTTAGGACTAAAAAATTATATTTTTGGTTGAATTTTAGCATCAATCTTTAGGAATTAAAAACAATTTTAATTGGGTGCTTTTATGGAGTTCATTTGTAATGGATTAATAATATGTTGCTTGCAAATTTATGTAAGGATTGGAACGAAGAGAGTTTGCTTTTATTTTACATAAAAATATTTTAGTATCTGTATGGCTGTAGTTATAAAACTTTTAAAAACTGAGCAGCATGTTTAGGAAAATTTCATTTAAAAGTAAATAAACAAAGTTTAAATAAACTTTGTGGAACAGAAACATCAGGGTGAATAAAATAGGCAATACATCATACACCAGTCATTTATCAATATAATACAGGGTCCGGCAGAAGAATTTTTTGAATTTACCACCTTGTGCTATGTATTTGTAGATGGCGCTCGAGTCGTACATTGGTATACCATTTTAGTGTTCATCATGGCGTGAAGTGGTGAACCCATTATAAGACCGTGTTTTTTCAAGAAATACAACGTGCAGTGATTCTCACATCTATGTTGTGATATTTCTAGATCTCAAACTCACGAAACATGGAAATATACTAGTGTAGTTGCAAAAATATGGGGCTTTTGTATACAAAGAAAAAAGTTTTGATACAAATATTTCCAGACCTCCTCATATTATTAAATGGCGACGTTTCATGATCCGTTTTGTTACCAGAACACTTAAAGGTTAAATATTTATAACGTAGGCAACGTGCTATTGAGGAATTAAAACATTACTGTGAAAATGATTCGCCAAGCAACAAGAAACTTTGTGGTGGGCTATATGAGCTCGTGTGGGCAATGACGATATCATCCTCAAAACTAAATATCAAGCATTGCTCTGTGTGATGGTACAATAAAACATTAAACAGATTTTATGTTGTACTTTTTATTGCTGTTTCAAAAGGGGAGATCATTCTGCCAGACCTTTTGATTTTATAACGTTGTTCTACGCTTGCCGGTTTCTATTTTCCATTTTCTTCGGTCAGTTCAATCACTGGGAAACAAATTTCATTCAGACAGTGCTCTGTGTAGCTTTAGGTAGACCCCCCTTTCTACGTTCTAGCGGTGTCCACAAAAGTACCTGTTTGGGTGTCATGTTTTTATACATTCCTTAGACGTGAGCATATAAGCACAGCTGTTTCTGTTTTACGTCTTACACTACTGTTTTTTGGACACCCATTTTAATATGTTCATTCCGAATTCTATCTAGGCATGAGATACTAGCCTATCTTCGCTAGAAGTTTATTTCTATTTCTTTAATTTATCTTCTGATGCTGAGTTTATTTACTATACTCAACAATAAGGGTTTGCTAAATTTTACAGTTTGTATTCTTCTATTAATTTCCGACTCATGTAAAGTGGAGAGTGTACAGAGATACGTTATTAGTTAGGAAGATTTCTATACCATAACATTTGTTTCTCTACTTTTGTAGTGAATTGTTTAAATATACTTTAAATGAAGTAGGGAATAAGTAGCAACTTTATCGAAAACCTTTTGTTATTCGAAATTTTCCAGATAACAAATTTCTAATTTTTATTCTTGACACTAAAATTATGTATCAATATTTAATAGCTTAAATTGTTGTATTGTTGGTCGCTGTTGTTTTAATATTTGCCGTAGTTTATGTTAGCATAAACTTTAGTTAATTCAACGGAAAGCAAATAAAGTTCTTTGTTAGTGGCTAGCTTCTTTTCAATACCTGCGTTATATAGAAAATATTATCAGTAGTAAAGCGACCTGCGCTAAATTCAGTTTGTAGTTCTATCTCGGTTGGGCCGTACTATGCTTCTAGAAGATGCTTTAAAACTTTTCCGTAAATTTGACTTAGTGTGCTTGCCCTGTTATGTATCTATAGTTTTCACATATAATTCTTTGGTCGTTTTATATATATATATATATATATATATATATATATATATATATATATATATAAGAGCAATTTAGCCTATCTTTCAGTCTTCTGGAACGTTTTCTACATTTCAGTATCTTTGATAAAGGTGTATCAACATTTTTGTTAATTTCTCGGGTTCATATTTGAATAATTCTGCTGGCTTACCCTCAGACCCATATGTTCTTCTATGTTTTATATTGCATTTTTACCTCCTTTTTAGAGAGCGTAATTGGATAGCCATGTGTTTGGCATATAAATGGGATTGTATAAGATATTTTGTCTTTGTTCAATGAGATTTTGTTTACAATGCCTCTGCCCTTTGTTTATATCTATCACCGATATACTCAATCTGTAATATTTTCGACCTTCGTATTTCCGATAAATTTTGATGATTTCGTTCCTCCTAAATGCATTTCTATTTCTAAGAATTTTCCCCAACTTTTGTTTTTTAAATTTTGCTAATTGTCTTTTATAATTAGTTTATCTTCATCCGATGTTGAGGAGATTCGTCTGAGGTAAAGTCTTCATTTTTATATTTTCTGCATATTTAGTTCATTGGTACAAGTGAAGTTTTCCTTGTTTGTGTTTTATTGGATTTCACTTCCTTACCAAGGATCTCTTTAACTACTTCTTTAATAGATATACTTTAAGCCATGTGCTTGTAGAGGTCGTTAATGTCAGTAGCATTTAAGCTATTATATTTTTGTTCTAATATGACCTTACACATTTCTTGTGTGCTGTTTTATTTTAGTAAATATGTTTTATATTTAATTTGGTCTAATACAGAAGTTGTTGCAGAGTTAGGTGGAAAGAATATGTTTGAGTTTAGAGGATAGTGATTTGCGTCACATTTATTTTCTTTGAATACACGTGTATAATAAATATTAAATAGTGTTTTTTGTATTATGATAACATAATCTATAATAGATTTAAGATGTCGGGTTTTTTGATTATACGTGTATTTGTGTAGTTACAGTTTTTTATTGTGACTAAAGCTGATATAGATTTTGTTCAACTTAAATACGACTTGATAAACTTCAAAAAATTTTAATATAATCAATTTATCGAAACAGTATTGTAATTTCCAGTGACATTGCGTATTAAATACATATCGTTGCGCAAATTAAGCATTACGTCAGTATAAAAATATCACCCTGTTTGGATAAAACCAGTATTTAGTTTTAATGAGACAAACGTTACCAATAACAACGTATATTGCAAAAAGAAAACAAATTCAAAGTATTGTGAATTAAGTGTCGAGTGCTGAAATGGCAAATTAGTTTAAAGGGCGAGAAAATCAGAAAAATTGAAGCGTTTCATGGAAACGAAACTAATGAAAAGAAAGTAGGTTATATTCCTAGGGTTTTCATTAATGATTCCATAAATTAAAAAAAATTAAACGAAGTACAAGAGAGAACCATGGGCTATACTGAGCGAAGCACCAAATTTCCCATTAACGGCTGCAAAAATTGCAAGAAATATGAAAACAAATTATACGATTACACAAATAATTAAAATACGAAAATATATATCACATTATGAGACTGCCGTACACATAAACATCTTACACCTAATCATACAAGTTAAGATCAAAAGCACTTGGACTTTGAAGGAGAAGAATTTCATGGTTGAAAACCTGAGATAATGGTTTGGACAGACAACAGGATCACTTTTCAGAGGCAACAGTCAACAAAGTCATCATAGTCAACATGATCGCCAACATTTGTTAACGGATTGGGTACCCTAAGAAGAAAAAGTCCAAACAAATCCATTAGTAAAAAGTTCAGAGGTTAATTAAGAACTGACCATTACTGAAATATTGATCTGCTTTAAAAACGTTACCTTGAATTGCATCTCTCTGATTTGAGCATGCAAATATCTGTTTGGAGCGTGGCAAAATTTTATTTTCAATGAAAAAGAAATAGATTTCGATAAGAATTGGCATTATCTATGTAAAAGAAAAGTTACTTTGCCACAATGGCAAACTAATAATGTCTTCGTCATGGCATAAGACAATTTATTATAAATAAGACGGAAAGGTACATGCAATTTCTGGAATAGGTAAAAAACAAGTTTTCAAATAATATGGCCGGTCAAGCATTTATCTTTCAACAAGGCAACATCGGTATTCATTCCGCACGCAATCGTAAAATTATAGTGTATCATAAACTTAACATAAGCCGTAAGAAAAATGTTGAAATCCTTAGAAATTGCCTCCCTCCTTACTAAAAAAACTACTATAATTTTATTTGTCATATAGATTTCTACTCCAATGGTGCCTTGGAAATTATTGAAAGTTCACATATTCTACTATAATTTATACGTTGTGTAATTTTGTAATTATTAAAAATAGTAAATCGTAAGTAAGACTATTAGCAAATACAAAAAATTAAATACTCAAAAGTGTTAATTTAAAGTACGTGTTTTAAAGCATAGCTCTAAATTTCCAAAATACTTTGTAGACATTTTTAACAAAAACGCTTATTTTTGATTAATAATTCTTAGGCTTTGATTACTTTTATTATATGTAAGTTTCTAAATGCACTAAATACTGTAAAATAAAAGGTAAACATTAAAAGCAGCAATGGCGAACCTTAAGCAATAATAAAAGTGTTAATTGAACCATAATAGTACCAGGTACAAATATAACTTATGCGTTTTTTTTTTTATAATTTGTGCGTGCTATCTCCCAATATTCCCAATATATACAAAAAAAATAATTTTTGGATAATTTTTTTTATTACTTGGTTAGTATATATCTGGTTGGCATTGATAGGAAAAGTTTAGTATAAACAGAATATTATCGAATACAAATAATCTCAATAATATAAAAGTACAAAATGGCTGAAAAGTACTTGGGATGTTAAAAAATTACTACACTACAATTTTTTTTGATAATTTTTTATAATTAAGAAGTGAATACACATTTTATTAAAGATATGTCTCTTCAACGTCTATGTTTAGCTATTTCAAACCAATCTTTGAATGTAGCACGGCACCAGTGGGGGTAACGTACGCTAGTTTGTCATTGGAAGATAACTTCTTACTATGCGCTGCTCGACACAAGACCCGGAGAATATAAGGTGTGAGGAAACGTAGTCTATCCGAACGGTATGACGACATACTGCATATTGTCATGTTGAAGAAACACATCGAGTCGTCATTTTTTGTGGCGGCTTTACCCAGTACGTCACCAGTATCGCTGCAGTAAATCACAACTTTTAAGAGGGAGAAGTCAATTCGTTGCCATTTGTTTTAAAATAAGCAATTTCCTTTATGACTTCTTGGAATGAGGGCTACTAATGTGCTGTAGTCCCAAGCGTTCCTTTCCGGCAACATTTAAAAAACGTGTCCTGATCCACGCTGCACAGTTGCAACAACTGCTGACTCCGAACGCTTCAGCTTCTGCTGAGCTGTAGTAGTATGGGGAACCCATAGTGCGCAGACCTCGTCATCCTCAAGTCCTCACTGATAATGTATGCAAAGTCCTGCTAGACAAACCTGTTGCATCCGCCAGTAAATCGAATTTGATTTGTTTCGTTTTCTATTGGTAAGCCGAATACATGCTGGACAATGAATAGTTTGCATGAGTTTGTCAAACGACTATTACTTTTGGCTTTCTCAGTGTAAACCTTGCTACTTTAAACTTTGACATAAAATAAAGCATAATGCTAAGGCTCGATAGTGCGTTTACGCATTTACAAGTACGTGTGAATGTCTAAAGTTATTATTTGCGCCCTTCAAAAAAACTGCCCCGTCTATTGCTGCCTAGAATTGTTTGATTCCATGGTTTTTGGCTTTGTCCATAACTTCATTTGCATCATTGCATAAATGACTCACTACGTAATGTTATCTTGTAGCATCACGTGACACACTACAGTCTTTTTTATGCATACATTGCTAGTCATATTCAAACAATCTGAACATATTACTTAAAGATATCTATGGTAATAGTTGGTTTGGGCCATTGGTTCGTGTGTGTGTGGGTCTGTCAGTAAACAGGATATCTCTAGAACCGTAAAAGCTGGAGACTTGAAATTTGGTATGCAAGTTACTTGTAGGTAGGGCACGCAGTGCGAAGCTTTTGGTAAAAATCGGCCTAGCCGTTTGGTCGCAAGATCGCAAAATCGGTCGAAAAGCGGTCGCGAATCTAAACGGTCGAAGATACAAAAAATTCATGAGAATAAAAATGATTTGTTGTGATGAGAGAAACATGAATTTAAAATAAAAGTTGGTAAAATAGGAACTCGAAAAAAAATTGAAGCTCAGGATTTATAATATACCGGGTGTTCATAAAATGTTTCGGAAATTTATATTACCGGATAGATCAGACCGAAACGAACTAAAAATTACAATGAAATTTTTTGATCCGAGCTCAAATAAGTAAGTTATAGCCGATCAAAAATTAATTAAACGGACCAATCACAGCGCGCTTGGAGAGCTTCCTGGCCTACTGCGGGAGGACGGTGGGGAGCGCTTGACCGCTAGGAGGGAGCACGCAGGCGATAATGGGGAAGGCTGTGCGGCCGAGCTCGCACGGTTACCAATTATTGTCTTGTACTGTTTATTTTAATCAGCTTTCGAGTGTTGGACTCGCGCCTCGTCCTTTTTTGAAATAAGAAGTTCCGGGACGAGAGCAGCGCAGGGCCGAGACGATGGACCCGGTATAATATATAATAATAGGATAAGGAAAGTCGTGTGATGTTCACACCAGATTTTTTTGTAATTAGCATCGCATGAATTTTGTAATTGCGTTTCTGAAGCGCAAGTTACAAAACATTACAATCTAATTTTATATTTATCTAACATAAACGAATGAGTAAATGGTAAAAATTAAACATAGAATTTATTGCTTTCACGTGACTCACTACCCAGTATTGGGAAAAGTTATGAAATTACCAAATTGCAAGCAAAGTTTCAGTTTAAAAAAGTTTTTACATTAATTATTGCATTTGTTTTGCAACATTTAGTAACTGTTAAAATACAGTGAAATTTAAAAGAGCTTTTTGATTAGTGTGCGGCATATCCACAATATGAATTCTGATTATCCCACAAATAGCAAGAGTAGTTACACTTTCAAATAATTACTTTTATCGATTAGCATACAGCACGAGCGTTTCACTTTTACAATTTTAATTTCCCCAGAGTCGCGCAGTATGCTACAGGTTACATTGCTGTTTCTTGCTTTACGAAAATGAAAAGTGCCGCGTTATACACGGACTCCAATTTGCTATTTGTAAAGGAGGCTTCGTATTGTCGCTTTAATAATACACTATAATGCTATTACATAAATTTCCATATTTGTTGTTAACAGTTTGACATACTATTATTCTATTCAGTTCTAATTCGCTGTTTTAATTAGCTGCGCCATTCCTGTAGATTGTTGTAAACATTGTGGCCCTTATGATTATGGGTTTTTAATAAATCATTCTTCACTACAACAATCAAAAGAATGAGCTCAGACCAACAAAAGATAATGAAACCTACAACAACTGTTTCCACAAGCATAAATTTTTTATTGCTAAAATTATGGAAGTGAAGTGGTACTTAAACATCATTTTATATTCTTAGTTGATTACACGAGTTACGACGTGCTATACTGTTAAAAAGGAAATTTCTAAAGGAAAACTTTAGCGTGTCTAATAACACTTGGCATATTTTATTTAAACATTCGCATACAATTTATATATATACCAAACATTTAATGTGTCTTTTTCTGATCTCAATAAATTATTAAAAAAATTTGTAAAATTAGCAGGCGACCATATAAAATTATATTCTGTACCTTCAAGTGAAACAACCAAACAAATGTATTTAGTTTAAACTTGACAAACATATATAATAGATTTGAGCCTTTACACTTCTAATAACTCCAAAGACAGAAGTCACAAGTTCTGAAGTTTTCCATTGACAATATTCACATTTACTCTCGCTATGTGGCTGGTAGCACCGTCTTGTGGATATCATTTCTCCCGCTTACATCATACTAAATAAGTTGTGGGGCAAAAAAGTTATCCAACATGTATACATACCACTTCAAAGTCACGGACACAGCGTTTCTAAAAGCATCCTCAAAAAGGTAGGACTTTGTGATCGCTGATGAAGACAGCGCACCATACAGTAACTTTCTCGGAATAGAGAAATTGCTGATGGAGTTGTCGAGTGTTTATATTATTTCAAAATGTAAGGTTTTGTTTATTAATATAAACGGAGAGATGAAAAAAGACCTCGTCGCTCATCCATAAGTTGTGTAAGAGGTTTTCAGCTTGATCGATCAAATTCAAAAATACTTTGCAAAAACGTGTTCAGGTAACGTAGTTTGCTTCATTGAGAGCTTAAACGATATGAATTTTGTACGGGTGATGGTGAAGATCATTGTATAAAATATATGGTGTTGTTTTGGTGAACATTTGAAGTGTGGTGCTATAAGGGCGAGCCGAGCTTACTATTATTTTTCTAGTCGTTTACGAAGTCTTCTCAGAGTTCTGAACCTATAATTTTATCGCAAGAGATGTCGGCGCTAGGTAATTCCGATGAATGAAAACCTGTGCACATTTGTAAGAGTAACCGTTTTGATAAAACTCTATACAGTTGGTGACTGGTCCACCGTTTTATCGTAACTAAATGCTGCAGTGTGTAAAGAGTCCTTTCCCTTTTTGTGTTAAACTCGCGCATTTTGCCAGTCACTATAGTGAAGTTTTTTTTCGAGTTATCACACAAATTTCTATTAAATTCTCTAATCTGTTCTTATTTGGTTTTACAATTTTGCCAGTGGCGCTTTGAAACGATTTAAGCTTTGGCGGTTCTTCTAAAGTTTACGTTAAATATTAACCATTTGGTTGTGTATCTTTATTTGGAAATATATTTTTTTATATACAGTTTCATAAGACGATTTTAGTCCAATTAGTTACAAATTGATTTCACTTTAAAAAGCTTGTCGACTTTTTTATTGTTTTTGTATCCATAAAGAGAAAATTGGTTTTCTATTGCTGTTCGCTATACTTATCTGCCTACTTCCAATATAAGAGCTTCCTTTGAAGTTTTGAAACACTAAAATGAATAAATGATATTAGTATTCAGATCTCAAAGTTCAACCAGCAACAGTTGCAGAAAATTATCCAAATTAAATTATACATAGTTTTGACCAAATTGGGCAGAAAAGTTCAGTTCCATATGGGGACATAGTTATGAAATATCATAAACACGTTCTTAATAATATTCTTATGCATCCCTTTCGTTTATTGCTAATTTATTTATATTTTTATTTTTATATCAAGTCATTTACGCCTCTAATAGTTATTAGAGAACCCGTTTCTTGTTGAACGGAGAAGTTTTAAACATTAACGCAGCACGACATAATTACTATAACTGCCAAACAATAAGAGATATTATTTAAATTTTTTTGATATGATTTTAACATTGTTTACGGTGTGAAATAAACTAATAATTTTCAGTTTGACCAAAAGTAACTACATAGAGGTCTGATTTATAACATAAAAGAGTTCACTGCACAAAATCTAATTGTTTTGGAAAATTAGACTTATGTTGAATTAGTTCCCACATTAAGTCATTAAAAATAGTGATATTTTTGTAGATACAACCTTCGCTAGAAAAATTCTAGGAGGAGAGTTTTACGTCTTGTTAAGATAGCCCCTTTTGCTGTCTAAGCTGCCACCGCTTCTGGAGGTCGTGGAAGCAAACAGAGAAAGCTTATCTTCACAAGCGTTTGGATTGCTATAATACCTTTATTACTCAGAAATGTGATATTTGACCAGATATTGTTAGACTGATGCCAACAATATAGGGCCTTGCGTTATTGTCCAATAAGTCACTGCCCATATGCTTACGCCATTCGGCCGCTGGCCTCGTAGATGAGTGGATGTGTCTGTGACGCGCGTGTTATCTATGCATGCACTCGAATGCCAGTGACCCGCATTAATCAGTGAGTTTATTTTATTTATTTTAAATATGTTTCCGTTTCAACCACAAATGCCTATTGCTCAACAACAAATTCCAATTTTTCAACATCATTTATTATATCAAAACCAACCATTAACGGCCTACACTAATCCTCCTACGCAACAACATATGTTCCATATGTATCTTATCCTACTAATATTCCACAACCCATGTACTGTCCGCCACAAAATCCTAATAACCAGCATTCAGCACCTGAAACGACCGCAACAAACGATGACCAACCCCAAACGAGCTCTCATGAGTGGCAAGTAATGAAAAAGAGAAAAAGATGCTCACGCTCCCCTGATAATAACCTCGAATTACAAAGCCAAATCATCGATAACAACAGATTTAATTTATTAAATGACATACACGAAGATAACGTAATGGAAACAACTAGAGACGAACCACAAGCTGCAGTTAAGAAACCCCCTCCAGTATATATACACGGAGTAGAAAATTATAACGCAATGATTACAAATCTGACAAAAGTATTAGAAACTGAACAATACAACTCAAAAACACTAGCAAACAACGTCGTCAAGATAAATACTAATAACCCTGAAACATATCGAAAACTTGTGAGACATCTTGATGACGAGAAAATTATTTTTCATACTTATCAGATTCAAGAAGAAAGGGCATTTAGAGTTGTAATCAGAAACCTTCACCCAACAGTCGATACCGCGTTGATAAAAGAAGAATTGAAAGAGAAAGGACATACTGTACGCAATTTAATGAATATAAGACACAGGGTAGACAAAACACCACTTCCTTTATTCTTTGTTGACCTCGAGCCTGCCAGTAACAACAAAGAGATATATGAACTTAGATCTCTATTAAATATGATAATTACAGTTGAGCCACCAAGGAAAAAAACCAATATCATCCAGTGTACTCGTTGTCAAGCATACGGACACAGCAAAACTTACTGCAGAAAAAGTGTGGTGGTAACCACAATACCCTGACGTGTACAAAGCCAAAACACACTCCTGCTACATGTGCATTGTGCAATGGAGCCCACCCAGCAAACTATAAAGGATGCTCTATCTACCAACAACTTCAGTTAAAAAGAGGAAACAACACCGCCAACCCTAGGAAGCAAGCACCACAAGCTCTAAAGGCGGCCACAATTCAACCAAACACATATAGGGCAAACAGGTTTCCAACTAGCTATGCCGCAGCCGTGGCTGGACAACAAAATTTCATAACAACGTCAGACTCATACAACACTCAAAATCAAAATCAAAACAGCAATGACATCTCCCTGTCTCAGTTCCTTTCCAAATTTGAAACCATGTTTAGCCAGTTAATGCAACAAAATACTATGATGCTCAACCTACTCACTAGCCTGATAACCAAAATCTCCCAATAATGGATACCCTAAGAATAGCCGTATGGAACGCAAACGGACTTCTACAACGCCGTTTAGAAGTAGAAGCGTTTCTAAACACCCAAAAATCGACTTGCTCTTGGTATCTGAAGCACACTTTACTAATTACAACTACCTCAATATCCACAACTACAGAACTTATTACACCTGTCATCCCGACAACACAGCTCACGCTGGAACGGCAATTATAATCAGCAGCAAATTATCACACTACGAAATGGAGAAATTTGAAACATATCATATACAAGCCACAAATGTCAAAATTAAAGACCACGTTGGAGACATAACAGTATCATCAGTATATTGCCCTCCGCGGCATTCAATAACGCAGAACCAGTTCGAAGACTTCTTCAGGACGCTAGGAGACCGGTTCATAGCAGGTGGTGATTTTAACTCTAAACACCCTTATGGGGTTCCAGATTAATTAACCCAAAGGGAAGGCAACTATATAAAACCATCTTAAATAATCATTATAATGCAGTAGCCACAGGTAAACCCACATATTGGCCAACCGATCTGAATAAACTGCCGGATGCATTAGATTTCCTTATTACAAAAATTTCTCGCCCAACTACATCGATGTTGCTGACTGCTACGATCTAAACTCGGATCACTCTGCTATAATATGCACGTTGAGTAGCTGCATAATCAACAAGCCTGCAAGGCCCAGCCTACACAACAGTCTTACGGATTGGGACATTTTTCGACAATATATTGATGAACATCTATCGATTCCAGCAGTACTTAACACTTCAAATGAAATTGAAACGGCAATAGAACGACTAACACAAACCTTACAATATGCTTCTTGGACAGCTACGCCCATAAAACTACAACATAAATGTAACAAAACACTAACAACTACTCCTTAGAAATTAGACAAAAGATCAGCGACAAACGAAAAGCAAGACGGATCTGGCAACAAACAAGACACCCAAGAGACAAAATAAACTAAACACTCTCACCACACAACTAAAAAGATTAATCAAGGAACAGAAAAACGAAACGTTCAATGATTACGTGCGAAACTTATCCCCAGTCAACACCATGACTACTCCTTATGGCGCGCAACTAGAATTTGAAAAAGCCTATTATCCCTATCCCTCCTATTCGTAAAAATGATGGCTCTTGGGCCCGATGTGACAAAGATAAAGCGGTGGTATTCGGCGAACACTTAGCTGCAACCTTTCAACCGCACGAATCAGACAGAACTCCACAAGATGATTACGAAATTCTCGAATTCCTCAAATCACCACTCCAACTCCATTTACCCATTCGACACTGTACACCCAACGAAGTCCAAACAGAAGTTAAATGTTTAAAACTGGCAAAGCACCGGGATATGACCTAATTACGTCCGAATTACTCCGTCAACTGCCAAAAAGGGATAGCAGCTATAACACGTATATATAATGCCATCTTAAGAACTCAGTACTTCCCAATCCAATGGAAATTTGCCGAAGTAATTGTCATTCAAAAGCCAGGAAAACCAGCTCAATTACCAGCTTCTTATAGACCGATTTCGCTGTTACCACTCCTCTCTAAGCTCTTTGAGCGAATTCTACTAAGAAGACTTGAACCCATTATAGAAGAACTGCATTTAGTTCCGGAACATCAATTCGGTTTCCGCAGAAAATACTCAACATTGGAACAAGTCCATAGGATAGTGGATAAGGTAGAAAAAGACTTCGAGGAAAACGGTTATGCCTAGCAGCATTCTTAGACGTGGGCCAAGCTTTTGATCGAGTTTGGCACCCTGGCCTCCTATATAAGATCAAGCAAACCCTACCGCAACAGTACTATCTGCTCTTCAAGTCGTATCTAGAAAACAGATACTTTCGGGTCAAAATCAATGACAGCCACTCGCCAATCTACTCAGTCGAGGCAGGTGTACCACAAGGTAGCGTACTGGGACCGACATTATACCAGTTGTTTACGGCAGACCTTCCTGTTACCGACAATGTTTTAATTGCTACGTTTGCGGACGACACGGCTGTATTATCTTCACACAGAGATCCACTTCAGGCATCAATATACCTGCAAAATGCGCTGGAAGCTTTAGAAAACTGGATAAAGACCTGGCGCATCAAAATCAATGAAAACAAATCGGCTTCAGTGGTCTTCACCCTCCGCAAGGTTGTTCCACCTCCTATAATCTTCAACGGCACTAACATACCACACAAAGAAGATATCAAATATCTCGGTATCCATCTCGATAGCAAACTAAACTGGAAAAACATATACAGACTAAGCGAAAAGAATTAGATATCCGCGTGAAGAAGATGTTCTGGCTCCTCGGACGAAAATCCCAGCTCAGTTTTCCATTGACAATATTCACATTTACTCTCGGTATGTGGCTGGTAGCACCGTCTTGTGGATATCATTTCTCCCGCTTACATCATACTAAACAAGTTGTGGGGCAAAAAAGTTATCCAACATGTATACATACCACTTCAAAGTCACGGACACAGCGTTTCTAAAAGCATCCTCAAAAAGGTAGGACTTTGTGATCGCTGATGACGACAGCGCACCACACAGTAACTTTTTCGGAATAGAGAAATTGCTGATGGAGTTGTCGAGTGTTTATATTATTTCAAAATGTAAGGTTTTGTTTATTAATATAAACGGAGAGATGAAAAAAGACCTCGTCGCGCATCCATAAGTTGTGCAAGAGGTTTTCAGCTTGATACTTTGCAAATACTTTGCAAAAACGTGTTCACGTAACGTAGTTTGCTTCATTGAGAGCTTAAACGATATGAATTTTGTACGGGTGATGGTGAAGATCATTGTATAAAATATATGTTGTTGTTTTGGTGAACATTTGAAGTGTGGTGCTATAAGGGCGAGCCGAGTTTACTATTATTTTTCTAGTCGTTTACGAAGTCTTCTAAGAGTTCTGAACCTATGATTTTATCGCAAGAGATGCCGGCGTTAGGTGATTCCGATGAATGAAAACCTGGGCACATTTGTAAGAGTAACCGTTTCGGTAAAACTCTATAGAGTTAGTGACTGGTCCACCGCTTTATCGTAACTAAATGCTGCAGTGTGTAGAGCTCAATCAACAGATTTCTAATTCTCTCCTTTCTTTTTTTTAAATTGCCCTTTATTCTGCCTTACGCTTTATAAAATACAAATGGAAATTACTTACTAGATGTATTTAAATAGTGAAATCTTTGCTCCTGCACATTTGCATGTAGCACATATTTTGCTCTTATAGTTTGGATTACCTTACCATTTAGATATCTTGGCTCTTTGCAGAAATGCAGGATCTGAATTTTTGTAATTTTTCTTATGTCTTTATATTTTAAAGATAACTTGTTAAGGAGTCCTTTTCTTTTTTGTGTTAAACTGACGCATTTTGCCAGTCACTATAGTGAAGTTTTTTTTTGAGTTATCACACAAATTTCTATTAAATTCTCTAATCTGTTCTTATTTGGTTTTACAATTTTGCCAGTGGCGCTTTGAAACGATTTAAGCTTTGACGGTTCTTCTAAAGTTTACGTTAAATATTAACCATTTGTTTGTGTATCTTTATTTGGAAATATATTGTTTTATACCCAGTTTCATAAAACGATTTTAGTCCAATTAGTTACAAATTGCTTTCACTTTAAAAAACTTGTCGACTTTTTTATTGCTCTTGTATCTATAAAGAGAAAATTGTTTTTCTATTGCTGTTTGCTATACTTATCTATCTGCTCTCAATATAAGAGCTTGCTTTGAAGTTTTTAAACACTAAAATGAATAAATGATATTAGTATTCAGATCTCAAAGTTCAATCAGCAACAGTTGCAGAAAATTATCCAAATTAAGTTATACATAGTTTTGACCAAATTGGGCAGAAAAGTTCAGTTCCATATGGGGACATAGTTATGAAATATCATAAACACGTTCATAATAATATTCTTATGCATACCTTTCGCTTATTGCTAATTTATTTATATTTTTATTTTTATATCAAGTCATTTACGCCTCTAATAGTTATTAGATAACCCGTTTCTTGTTGAACGGAGAAGTTTTAAACATTAACGCAGCACGACATAATTACTATAACTGCCAAACAATAAGAGATATTATTTAAATTTTTTTGATATGATTTTAACATTGTTTACGGTGTGAAATAAACTAATAATTTTCAGTTTGACCAAAGGTAACTACATAGAGGTCTGATTTATAACATAAAAGAGTTCACTGCACAAAATCTAATTGTTTTGGAAAATTAGACTTATGCTGAATTAGTTCCCACATTAAGTCATTAAAAATAGTGAAATTTTTGTAGATACAACCTTCGCTAGAAAAATTCTAGGAGGAGAGTTTTACGTCTTGTTAAGGTAGCCCCTTTTGCTGTCTAAGCTGCCACCGCTTCTGGAGGTCGTGGAAGCAAACAGAGAAAGCTTATCTGCACAACCGTTTGGATTACTATAATACCTTTAGTACGCAGAAATGTGATATTTGACCAGATATTGTTAGACTGATGCCAACAATATAGGGCCTTGCGTTATTGTCCAATAAGTCACTGGCCATATGCTTACGAATTGCTTGATGTAAACTTTTCAGCCCTTCTAAGTAAAAGTTTTTGTTTATCGTTTGTCCTTAAGGCAAATATTTATGGTGCACCAAGCCTCTAGTATTAAAATGAGGTCAATATGGTCTATGTTTTTAAAGATTGCTTCTTCACATTTCTGATGAACTATGACGTCGCCATTTCGCTTTGGTGTTTCTTTTAAGAATCATCTTCGATAATAATGTTGGGCGCAATTGTAGGATCACTTCTGTCCATTTTCAACACTTTAACACCTATTATTCTGCCTGTACCTTTGCCAGTGTGTCGAGGACTATTTTTGCGTTAATTTTCATTTTCCTAAATATTCGTATTAGATTTTGTAACCAATCCTTATTCTGAAAACTGCTCACTCATTTCTAGAGGTATGTGATGCTGACAGGCAGCTGACATTGGGATCATTTTACATTAAATTTTACCCTCCCCTCCTCTTCAAAAAATTTGTGTGCTACTCAAAGACGCGGTTCCTCAATAATGCTTGGTGTATCATATTTTATGTTTTACTAGGGTTTTTTCTTTTTAAAGCAAAACTTAATGTTAACACTCTGCTGGAAATAAGCATCTATCGAATAAATACGCCAACAATCCGAACAGTGGGTTGCCAAGCGCACCTCTTTCACCTAGTTCCCAAAGAAGAATTTTCAAAGTTATATCTGCGAGAACGAATATTAAGTAATTAAAGAACACCCACTTCTTATGTTTGAATTTGGAAGTAAATAATTAAAAATCAGTCTTAGACTTTTGCGATAAAAAAGCGCATACAAAAGTTTTTATGACTTTTATAAACATATTCTTAAGGTTACTTTTAAAATTCTTCTAGTACAAAAAATAATAGTATAAATATAACTATAGTATTTGCTAGACAAAAAAATAAGTCGGTTGGTAACGTCGAGCAACACTTAGATTCACTTTGGTTGAGAATCGCTAAAAGAACAAGATCTTTATGTATTAAAAAGTTTTCTTCTGTATATTGCCTTCAAATCTAGTCTGGAAAATATACATACTATATAGCAGCTTAAAGTTGCAGATGAACTCGAGATGCAATTAATCTTCTTCTTCTTCTCCATCATGCTTTGGATGTAATCCGTTGCAAAACTACGATTCTGTATTTTTATATTTGCTCCTTCCATCTTCTTTTCGGTCTTCCCAAGCTTTGTCTTTCTTTGGTCTATATCTATAGTATATTTTGGGTAGTCTGTCGTTTTCCAAATGTTCTTTCTATTGCTGTTTTTAATATTTTATTTCGTCCATAATGTTGAATATTTTTGTTTCTTCTTTACTTTTTTTGTTTCTTTTCCTGTCTTTGAGGTTGTGTTCGGCGGTTAGTCGCAATTAATCTGTCAAAAAATATAAACGTCTCACAATCTTTGAAAAAAATGTATTCATAATCTACTATTTCATATTTTTTTTATAAGCAGATGTCAGGTTAAACATTACATACAACATTTTTAATAGCAATCAATATTACTGTAAACACTAATTACAATATTTTCTGTTGCAGCAGTATCTCAAAAGTACCGTACTATATCAAGGTGCTCATCTGGAATGAGGTTTCAGTACAGAATAATTTACTAGTCGTAAAGGATATTACACTGACGTTTTGAGTATAGTGACCAGCACATTTCCTTTGCTGTCCAAACGAAGAATCGTGGGGTCACTCTAAAAAAGTTCTAATTTGACTTTGAACTCAAATAAATATTTGAAATTTCATTTCGAACATGCATTTTTTAAATTATGCTGATCCAAACTACTCTCTGTAACTTTTAAAGTGTGTGAAAAAATCGCGTTGTATGAATTTTAATCTCAGTTGTTGGATTTACTCAGAATAAAGAATATATACTGATAATGGAATATATTTAACTCACAGAATTTCAAAATCTTTTATAGATCTGCAATTATACCCAGATTTTTTAACTTAAAGCAATGGTATGCTAATTTGTCATATATATTAAGAACTACAGTGTCAATCAAGGAAATATAACTTAAAATTACTGCTTAGCAACAAGTCCTTTACCTTTATACTCTCTCTGCTAAATCTAATAGTTTATATTAACGATTGTTGTATTTAATTTTTTTTTATTTATATACAAGATTTGTCCTGAAAATATTATCCAATGTTAACACAGTAAAGACAATGTATACAATCTATAAGAGGACTAGATTTATTGGATCAGTTAGGAATTGAACACCAGTGATGCCGTACGTAGTGTGTTATTATCGAATTTGCGAGTAGACTAACGAATTTGCATCAAATTACAGCTGTAACATTTGTCCCAGAAACTATTTAGATAGCTTTCAGTAACGATGTAATGAGCGCAGCACAAATACAGAAATGGTACAAATGATTCAAAGAAGATTCTAAACATCTTAAAAGTAACTCACGTTCTAGAAGACCAACAACGAGTAGATTACCGGAAAATGTTAAAAGTATACGGACTACAATCAACAATAATCAATGACTGACACTTCAAGGTCTAAATGGTGAACTGGAACTCAAAAAATAAAAGTGTGTATGAGACCTGTCGTAACAAAATTTATTCCGTGGCTACTGTTACTTTAGCATAAGAAACATCGTCCTGAAGTCTGAAATCAAATTTTAAATAAAAATAGAATTATGGCAGTACTCCAAGACAGTTATTTGTAATTTTGAGAGAGGTCTTTGAAAATGGTTTGAACCTTGCAAACGGTACTAGCAGAAGTTTGTGTGACCTCAAGTTGCATACTTTGGAGGCTACGTTTAATATTTCTTGTATCTTGTACCAGTTATACTAAACATAAAGATTTCTTTGTAATTGTAATTACAATTTTTTAATATATAACTCGATATTTTTGGAATAGACCACGTAGATTTGCATTATTGTTAACAGACTTTCTAGTAATTAGTTGATGTTCAAATTTCAGCTATATGTACACATAATATCGTCTTCCTATTTTATCTTTTACATTCAAGAAGTGTTAAATATTAGTGTGTTTGTGAAAATTCATATATTTGCAATACTATGCTTCTATTAATCTTACTCACACTTATTTCAGTTTTTTATCCTTTTGTTTATCCACTTGTGTAGTCTGAGTGCATAGTAGGTATTTGTAGTCTTGTTATTCTACCTGACGGTCCTCTAGTTCGAGTTCAATTCACCTACCTGTTACCGATTCTAGATTTACCAAAAAATTTCGTTTTTGGAAATTTAAACCTAGTGTTAGCGAAATTTAGGTTCGAGTTATTTTCAAAATTCCGGTTAGCAAATAATAAAGTGCAATTGAAGAGCCATTCAAACTATGTCTTAGTTTTGATTGTTTTAAAGACATATAAAAAATTTAAATCGCCTAGAATTTGTTATAATATTATTCGTGTAGGTAATAAAATTTTAATTTGTTAGTTATCCTTATAAATTGATATTTTGTAATTATCATTGTGTTTTGTACCTTTTTATTGTTTCCCATTTTCATGGGATTACAAGTAGCTCAATGTTTGTGACACCACACTCTAATTTTTATCTGTAAAAAGTTCAGCTAACTAAAGATTTTAAACTTTATTCGGAAATTACTATTTAAACATCTAAAAACAAAAACAAATAATAGAATTGTACAAACCTCTTAAAACTTTCATTATTTAAAATCAAATTTAAATTGAGTTCGAGTGAAAACAGATTAGAGTTTTGTTTACCACATATTGTTACGTTGTTTTATTGAAATTAGATGACAGAAAGCTTTCAAATAAGAGTAGACACTTTGGTACGCACTTAAGGGTTCAAGCGTTGAAGTTTCTTGTAAATCAAATATTTATCAAGTTAGAAGTTGGAATGTACTTTACTTGAGCGAAATATATACATTTTACATTTTGTCTGTAAGTAATAAGATATATTTACGTTAATAATGTAGAAAAATCGGTAATAGGTTTATCCAATGTGAAAAATATATTTAAAATAATTAATAATTTTAATATTAAATGTCGTTCTATATTGCGTTATATATAAATTAGAACTATTTAGTAAATTATTTGTAATAGCTAGAGAGTCAGCTGCTTGCCGGGGGTTTAGTTGAAGCACCGATCTCCACAACTTTGATAATTAAATTCTTCACCCTCCCCCCACCTCCGAGATTGCCTTAGTTATTATTATGTGGCCGGGATAAAAGTTTGTTTCTGCAATAAAACCGCTGCTCGAAGGCACTAATTTAATTTGAGCCAGATAAAAAGCTGCACTTCGTCAGGCGATTA
The DNA here is from genome assembly GCA_036346155.1 of Sinelater perroti. Lineage (NCBI taxonomy): Eukaryota > Metazoa > Arthropoda > Insecta > Coleoptera > Elateridae > Sinelater > Sinelater perroti. The sequence continues at coordinate 3,466,526 of JARFIY010000369.1, read as the reverse complement.
AGTTGGGCTCAAAGCTCGTAGCTTTCCGTAGTGCTGAAAACTTGCTTTTGAATGCAAATTTCTGTTTAACATAGAAATAGAAATATAGCCGCGCTCCGCTTTAGCAAAAAATTGCTCGGACTGACAACGCGTGCCTCCATTTCGCTTGTGTCCGAAATAAAATCGATGTCCAGACAGAAACCTCGATTTAGTGCAAAACTGGGACAGGTCTAGCGCTTCGGCTCGGAGCCAAAAGCTTACTGGCTGAAAATTATTAATCTTCGTCTTTGGTCGCGATAATTCCAGTGTTTTTCATGCGCTGCTGAACTTTAAAAATTGATTTTTTATTTAAAACAGTTTTCACTTTGAGTTTGCCTAATATGTTTCAGTTGCAAAAACTAAGGTCGCAGAAAATCATTTTCAAAGCTGACGCTCATCGAGGTTTGATTACTTGTAGGTCGGCGGAAGCGAGTTATATAACGAGTTCCACGGGCTTGTGCCACATCCAAAAAAATATAGAGCTCAACTTTTGATAGCTTTCCTTTAAATCGCTATTTTCCGCCGTAACGCGGGAAGTTTTTTATAGTAAACATTTTAATAAAACGTTTAATATTTCAGGGGATAAACATGAAGACGCTTCCGGCTTAATCCTCTTGGCGCCTTTGGCACTGCGTATGTTTTTATTCTCTACCCACAGAAAGCGTTAAATGAAAACTGATGGCGCGATTTGCTTCGCGTTCCCAAAAGGTACAGATTTATAGGAGGTGTAAACTTGAGGACCTGCTTGAGAAAACGCGCACGTTTATGATAAGATCTATCTGAAGCTTCGTAGGGTTGAAAGCGAGAGGAATATTTACAATATACGTGCTGTGAGCACGACGAAGAAGGCGTGAATAGATGTGTAGCTCATTTTGCGATTGTTGGCTATAGCTTTTAATTCAATCTTGTTTTAATTCTTTTGTATGCGATTGCTTGCAGAACTACATCTATAGATTAGCAAAGAATTTAAGCAGACATTCTAAATTTGTACAAAATTGAAGATAGTTAAGTGTTCTGTAAATATTTTGTTGGTGTTTACAAACTAATACAAAATTATATTAGAAAAAATACAAAGATATTTATAAGTATTTGAAATACCTAAAAAAATTGCAACAAATGGAGTACGCAACTGACCATGATAATTTATACACTAACAGAGAAACCCTTTAAGTATTTTTTAAATAAACCTACAGAGATTAGACAACAACAATAAAAGATATAGCGTTTAGTAATCTTGAGCATTAATTTTGTATTTTGGATTGCGAAAGAACTTCGTCCGTTGTAAATATGCAATGACGTTCTCAAGCAGAATTTCAGAACTACTTTCAACAGCATCAAAAAGTCGTCTCTGGGTGTGTTATTAGTTCCGGATTGTCACTTTACTGGCAGCCACACGAAACAGTTCTGATGTTAACCCGCGCCACTCTTTAAGGTTCTTCAGCCAGGAATGTCGTTTTTTCCTAGACCCTTCTGCCCTAAGTTTTTTTCTAAAGAATAAGTTATTTGCTGCTTCTCACAATGCATTTAATCTTAATTGTGGACTTTTTTTGTTTTTGTAGTTAGTCGCCTTAGCACTTCTTTGTATGTTATGTGTTCTGTGTATGAAATCTAGTATTCTTTTGTACGTATACATCTTAAAGGTATTTACCCTGTTGGTTATTTTTTTATAAGTTTTCGCACACTACAGAAGGCAGGAAATATTTTAAGAGTTAAATTAGATCTTCAGATAGAAATAATGTTTTCACTTTTATAAAGGCTAATTTTGTTTTCTCTGTAACATATCGCACTTCTGATCTGCAGTCGTTAAATTGTTTGTCCGTTAACACTTAGAACTCTAGAATTACGTCTTAATTTTGATATATTTAGGCTTAGTCTTTATTGTTCAGAGTGTATTTTTACTTCTGTTAGTAGTTATTGCAGAGCTTCTAATGAGTGGGCCATGATAACAGTGTCATTTATATATTGTCGATATATTCCTTATTGATTTTATTTTTAGTTGATCTAGTAATTTCTGAAAGATTCTTTCCGAGTAAAGATTGAATAATGTCATCAATTTTATTTTTAGCAGTCTGATTTTATAAAGGTTAGCAATCACTTTTATATCTTTCTCATTAACGGTTGTAGTTCACCACAATTGTAAGACCCATGTTATTGTTTGGTACACTACTATGGTGGCCAAAACTTGAACAAAAAACGGTCATTAAGCTAACTAGGGTACAAAGACTAGCATGCTTGTGTATCTGCGGCACATAAAATGAAATCCACCGGTACCTAGCATAGGTACAATGAAAGGTGTGGACACAAACGGATACAGAAAGTGGTCAAAGGTAATATCATCTTAAGGATGGGTACTGACCACACCCTACCGATTTACTCATTTAAAAAACTTTTCAATGTGAGTTACGATCATGATTGGACAAAAGGCAACCTATCACAACTCAGAAGTGGGTTGGTCTGTGATAAAGACAGATTCCGTACTGCCCAAGGAACATGGGCAGGTTAAACATGACATAAAACCAAAGGTAAACCTTAGCTTACCCTTAGGCAAATACGCCACAGTGTTTAAAGCTAAAATATTTGCGATAATGCAATGCATAATAGAGAATACTAGACGCGGATACACTCAACAACGCATTAGTATCTTAACTGATAGCAAAGGTGCCCTTAAAGCGCTCATATCAACTCCAAGCTCGTAAAAAACTGCCTAGCCGATCTGGTCACCCTATCTGAGGATAACAAGGTGAATCTCATCTGAGTACCAGGCCACTCTGGAGCGGAAGAAAACGAAAAGGCAGACGCACTCGCAAAAAGTGGTGCTGAAGCTATTTTTACAGGACCGGAACTTGTTCTAGGCATACCCACATGTAGCATACGATCGGCGATAAAAGAGTGGTTGCAAGGACAACACTCATCTCGCAGGGATGCCACACAGAGTAGGAAAGGAACTAATTGGGAAACCTTCCTGTAGGCTAAGTGATGATGTATTTAAGATCAGACGGGTAGTAGGACTTATAACAGGACAGTGCCACCTCCATAGAATAATAAACAGAGGTGACAAACTCTATAAATTATGTGAAGAAGAGGAAGAAACATCCTCACACATAATCTTCGACTGCACAGCACAATACCGCAAAAGGCCGGAAATATTTAGGGCAAATCTCCGTGGCAATCCACCCAATCACGAGAACCTCATAAAAAACATCCTCAAATTAGTTAATTTAGGAAAAGGGGCGCACGAAAGGCTACAGAGTCGAAGCGATAAGGTGGGATCGTAACCTACGATTAACCTCAATAACAATCAATCAATCGGCGGTTGTGGTTCTTAAGATTTCAGTTAACTCATCATTCTTTACACTGTCAAAAGCCTTGTTGAAATAAATGAAACAAATATGTGCGTTATAACTTATATCCCGGAACTTGAATTAATAATACGACTTCTCTTGTTTATAAGCCATCTCTGGACCCAAATTGAATTTTGCTGTTATTTTTATATTTTTGTATATTCTAAGGTGTATAATTTTCAAAAAAATAGTTATGTGGTTTATAAGGCTTATTAGTTGGTTATTATTGCTTCCTTTCATTCAGACTTTGCTTTTTTAATATAGCAAGAAAAAATGAAGTTATAAACTGTTGTATGTGTGGTTGAATAATCTGACAACTATGTCTAAGAATTCATTGGAGTCACTTAACAATTTGTAGATTTCCGCAAATATGTTGTCTGGTCCCAATTTTATTGCATGCTCTACTTTCTGTTTTCGTATTGGAGAGCCACTGTATGTCACAAAGTTGTCAATTTCGACACGCATATCATCAAAAAGTCTAGTTATGTATTTACTGCATAATTCTATTTTCTTGTTGATTACGGTGGTTATGTTTCCATTAGGATCAATCAGTGTATTCAGTTTTTGTTTCCTTCTAGTTTTCATTTTTTAATTTTCTTGTGCTTGTTTATAATGTCGTATCAAAAATCTTATATCTTGACATTTATTACCAATAGAGTTTTTCTTTACTTTCTTTATTTCATGTGTAATTTGGTTATCAATTTCTTTATATTTTTGCATATCTTTTTACTTACTCTTCTTTCATTCATCAACTGAAGAATTTTTTGTCATCCAGTCTTTATGCTTTTGAATGTCTTGTGCACATTTTTTGCATATTGTTTGAGTAACAAGTACGTTTTTCCTATCTTGTTTCTGGAGGTATTGTCTTTGCAGATGTTCTGTTATGTATCTGTTTGTTGTTGTGCTCATTGTTTGTTTGATTTGTTCATCTTTAAGTTTATCTGTGTCGATTTTCGTTTCTGATTTTATTTTATTCTGTTTTTAGATTCAATTTTTTTTAGTGATAACTAGTACATAATCCGACAAAATATCTACATCGAGGTAAGTTTCGGTTGATCTAATTACATTGCAGCAGAGTCTGTTTATAGTGATAAAGTCTACTTGATTTCCTACAACTTTTTCTGTTTATTCCATGGGAGATATCCAAGTATACAGTCTGGGGCAATTTAAACCATCTATTTGTTATTACAGAATCTTTCTTCTTACAGAACGGAACAAAATAATCTCCCCTTTTGTTCACCATATCTGAATTCCTAGCTCTTCCAAGCATGGCATTGAGATCTCCCATGATAGGTAGATTCTATCTATTTTTCGTAGGCATTCTTAACAACCCTTGACTATTTAAAGTTTTCCATGGATTAAGAACCGTTGAGTTTTGCCTCTGTGTCATAAATGTTTTCTTAAAAGATCCTTATGGATTTTAAAGTGGTCATCCCTATGGATTTCCACATTTTTATGCCGTTTATTGCCTTAGCAGTACTTAAACCTGCCAGAACAATTTCTCAATTTCAGTGTCATTACCTCAATTTTTAGGTGTTGACAAATGGAAGGGGATAGCTTATATTGGCGATGTCTCGGTGAAATAACTTACTTGTTGGAACCATTAATTTTGTCATTCAAAATTATATTTCTCTGTATCCGTTATATCTAGCGAGCATTTCTCTATCCGTCACCTAAGCAGGCACCAAGTTAGGGACTAGCAATTCAGCTCCTTATCAAGAAGTGATAAATTCCAGATAAAAGCTTCAGTCAGAAAGTAGAGAGCCAAGTATAAGCTCTTGAATCGTGTTAGAGGAACTTACCAGCGCACCCTTGTCAAGTCTGCTACACTTGTAAGTTTAAAGTCGGGAGTCAATAATATGGAGAATTTTCCGTAAAAGACTGATGAAGTGTGTTTCACAAAATGCAGCTGCACCAGTATCTCAAGGAAAATGGCAAAGCAAAATGCAAAACAATTTTAAAATTAAAAATTTCACGTCTTTGCTTATATTTAGCAACTAACCAACTATACATCTGTCTGTAAAGGTAAATCGGCACAACGTACCTATCTAGGAGATTGGAAACTCTCTTTCAGTTGCAGAAATGTGCAAAACTTACCTAAGATAAATGCCTTCTGCGTTATTTTGAAACAAAAGATGAACCGCTTTTCTTTGGAAAACCCACTGTCACTTAAATGACATATTATTGGGAGCAGTTGGAAAATTGGCTTATGCCACAGTTGAATAAAGTCGTTAATGGCTGCATTTTTAAATAAAATGGCTATTTGGCTCGCCACCGCAGTGACTTGTAAGAGTATTTTAATCGAAATGTTCTACAAAGATGAATAGTACTTATATATAGAAGACAAGAAGCCTACGTGTTAGTGAGGTAGCTGTCTCGGCCGCTCGATTAAATCTCTTTGTAAAAGAGGCCGTCTTTGTACCATTATCACTCTTCGCAATCATATAACCGTTGCTGTAGTTCTGATCAACTGTTATATACTGATACGCGTGTGGAATGAAATGGATTATTCTACAGATGTCTGTTGTATAAATAAATGTAAACATTTTGAACATTCAGGAAATGTGTAATAAATTTGGCAAGATTATCTGTATTTCAGTGTAATAAAATTTGGTATCTATTGAGTAACGAGAATACAACCATCAAAGGATTGTTCTGTTTGTTTGAATATTGTAATAAAAATATTACCTATTATGTGAATTTGCTATTCTATGTAAAATCTGTCGGTCTGTTTATTTATCCGTCTGTCCGTTAGTTTGCCTGTTTATTTATCCGGTTGCTTGCTGGCTGTGGCTGTCTTTCTGTACACGATGTCATAACACAGTTGCAATTTGCACATTTAAAAGTGAGTGAGATCAGTCACATTTCACTTATGAATGACCTTGTATACAAGGTTTTCCGAAAGTTAATATAATACAAAAACAGTTAAAGCGACGGCAATGTATTCTGGCAGCCGATGAGAATGGACTGTAATGTGCATAAGCGAAAAAGGCTAATTCACTGGCTTAAATTCTGGTAAATAAGCAGCGTAGTGTGTGATCGTTGCACATGTAATGACTAAGTGAACAGAGCAGCAAATTTTCAGAACCCTACAGAAGTTATTTAGATTATTTAGAACTCTTTTAAAAACGATGCAATGAATGCAGCAATTAAAAACAATTCAAAAATGGCAGGAGTTTGCTGAAAGTGATCCACGTTCTGGATAATATTGTACGTGCAAAGACTACCAGCAACAAGGATCGGAGATTGGCAGTACAGAAACTAAAAGCTAAGCTGGGGATTCTAAAAATTAAAGTGTGTAAAAGTCTAATGAATATAATTCGCATGAAACATGTCGCAACAAAATTCGTTCCGTCGCTACTGTTGCCAAAGAAAAGGAATGTCGTACTGCGGTTAATGACTTGCTTTAGACTGCTATAAGATTTAGGCTAATAAGGCAACACAAGCTATGTGGAATATCTTTAACAGCGGAAACAAAACTGGAATTAGTGCAAGAGATTCCTAGGGAGTTACTTTTTACTAAGTATATATGACAAAAATTGTCGACGTATCACCGATGCACAAATGGAGTTTGAATTGTCGGTTATTATACAGCAAATTTCACTCAAAAAGGACAAGGTTTAAGTTAAAATTGCGAATTATGTTAAATGTTCTGATTGTGCTGTGTAAAGTACTATAAAAGGTATTAGCGCTATTATATCACACGTAAATTAAGAGAGAAAGACCGAAAGACGGTAACATATGAATGCGAAGATCAAAAATTAAATTGAGAATATCTTAAAAACCGCGCGCTGTCACAATGTCTGCAAAAATTGGCCAATTTGGTACTGCTAGGATCGTGAGAGAAAAGTATAAAAATCGAAAAGACCAAGAGGCTCTCAAAAAAGAAAAAAGGTCGTTTACAATAAATTTTACGACGATTTATTTGGTTGTCAATCTAATTTAATTTTGAAGAAAATTCAATAAGGAATTTTATTATTATTCTCAACGTTTAAATCACAATGTTAAGTTTATTACTTGTACACACGTGTAAAATAATACTTAATATTGGTTGTTATTCAGGTGTTTGCTATTTCCGGTGTTACTATGTGAGCCGACGCGTAGGTGGACATGGAAAGGGCAGCGTGTTGATTTGGGGCTACATGGCGGCCGTTGACGGCGTGTGAGAAATGATTGTTTGCGAAGGATGCATGAACACTGAATAGTATTTTGCGTCAGAAGCAGTTCTGCACCCTTCGTGTATATGGTTACACCAACATAACAAATTTCAGCAAGATAATACACCTTGCCACAAATCTACATCCAGTAGCTTCAAAGCAATAAAGTGCAGCTTAACCGTCAGATTTAGAATCTATTGAGTATCTCTAGGGCAAATTGAAGCGAAAGATTAAGAAGCATAACGTAACATCAAGATACGCCCCAAAAAAATTCCACAGGAAAAATGTGGATTAATGTTAGAATGTAATATCATTTTCTTTAAAATTCGATGGGTTGTCCATTTTGAAATTCTTACTTCAAGATTTTTGTGAGGATGAAAGAATAGTTTCTAGCAAGTTGATTTTCTTTTACAAAGACGGTAAATGGTCTGAGTCTTTCCGAGCGTTGCTTATAAACGTCGTAAATAGTTTCATTTGTTTCAAACTGATCTCTGATAAATGTTCGTGTTATTAGGTCTCTGTCAACCTGTTTTCTTGCATTTCTCTTGTGCTTCTAGAAACATATTATAGCAAACTAATTATGAAAACATTGTTTTTAAGCAAATAAACACTACACTTACACTGCAAACTTTAGAGTAGGAGTATATTTTTTGGAACACCCTGAAGTGCTTTTTATTTTATAGAATTTTGAATGCTATGATTTTGAAATAAAATGTCAACCATGCTTAAAATGTTATGATATGCTTCACGAACGTTCTTTTGTAAATACATAACACAAAACCTATGGTCCACATAATCACCTTTTTGTGCTTGCTATTTGTCAAATCGTTGAAAAATTTAAAAGGGATCTTACTTTTCACGATGCCAAAATATCAAGACGTATAAATGCAAGAAATCTATATTTTTCCGTCGTGGTCAAGAACTAGGGCTTAGAAGAAAGAACAACTTGTCGTATTTTGCAAAAAGATTTGGATTTACATCCGATCGTGTAAAATTATATTGAGCCAAGACCTGAAGCCACTGAGCCTTCGTAGGCGCCGTAACTTTGTTTTTTGGGCTTTAGAGTAACTTGAAACGAATCATAATTTTATCTTCTCAGATGAGGTCATTTCTGGTTAAGTAGATATGTTAACAAACAAGATTGTCGCTTTTGGTGTGAAAATAATCTACAAGAAATTTACAAGAATCCCCTTCATCTGCAAAATGTTACTGTATGGTATGATTTATAGCATAGTGACATCATCGGACCATTCTTTTTCCAAAACGAGGTGGGAGATGCAGTTACAGTGACTGGTGAGGTACCGGTTGATATTAACAGATTTTTTGTAGTCCAAATTTAAATGAAATTCATTTGAAGGACGCATGGTTTCACCTTGAAGTTTGATAAAAAGATAATTTCAAGAAATGCAACTATTAGTTTGCTCCCAAGAAGTTATGACTCCTTTAGATTACTTTGTGTGGGGTTATTTGAAATTTATAATCTATGCAAACAAACCCCAAATCTTTGAAGCATTAAGAATGAACATCAAACGCGCATTTGTAACATTAGACCCGAGGTATTGCACAAAGTTATTAAAAATTGGGTTCGTCGAATTTGGTCCTGTGCACAAAGTTGAGGTAGACCCTTAAATAATGTGTTACTTAAAACATAATGTAATAGATTATGCTTTACAATAGTATAAAAGATTTAGTTGTATCTGAATAGATCTTATTTTATTTTAAAATCATATCATTCTTTCTTTATTAGTAAAAATCAGAAGCTCTTTATGGTTTTATTAAACTGTGGAGCATTCTCTGATAACTTTTAGAAATATTAGCTGCGCATAGTTGTGCTTATGAAAGTAGTTTTTTGTCAACTAATATGAAGTTGAGACACGCAGTGAATGTGTATACTTTGTTTTGCTAAAAGCATGAAGTTGTGACATGTGATTATATCGTTACGTTTATAAAGAATTAATTTATAAATGAAGAAGCACTTACTAATAAAACATAACCATTGCGCAAAAATAAAACAATCATTTGATTTTCGTTACAAGAAATGTATGCTTACAAGTGTTCGAACGTCATCTAACAATGGATAATGGGACAGTGAAGCTTATGTGGCGATATAATATTTGTGCTGCTTGATAGTCAGAAATGAAATTTTTAAAGGGGGTATGAATGTTTACTATTAAATGCAATATATTATCATTGCAAATATAGACACGCAGTGTCTTCAGTGTCTTTTTCATGATACTTATAAATAAGAGATTATTTGTTTCAAGAGCTTGGTAAAGATTGAGTTGCAGTTCAAAAAACAAATTCTTTTGCAAGTAGACCAGTAAAAAAATAAAGAAAAGAAAATTAATACGCATATAGCATTCGTCAATTTAGAAAAAGTATACACCAACTTCCCGACAATAAAAATTTGGCCAAAAACGCGTGAGCTGCAGATCCTAAAAATTATTCACACAAAACAGATGTACGAAAGCATAAAACTAAAAGAAAAGACGGAAAACTAATGGCTCAAACAGGAAATTGATATGTGTAGAAAAATAGATGTAGTTGGAAAATAGAGAACGCTATACGCTATTATTTGGGGACAACAAAGTGATCTTGACAAAAACGAATCAGGTCATGAAACATATGATTGAAGTATTAGGGATAAGTTCAAAACACCACACCATTACACAATGTAATACTTGAAAATGTCTAGGATGAACTATAATTAACAAGTAATGGCACAGTAGAGAAAAAATATAAATAAGATGATCAGAATAAAAAAATAGGCAATAAGGGCATCAAATGTATATGGAGTAAACTTTCAAGTAACCAAACAAAAGAAAAACATATTTATAAAAGTATTGTACAAAGTATAAATAGCGGAAAACGTGGCTTATTACTATAAGAATTAAGGACAAGACAAAATCAACACAATTAGAGTTTCTGAAAAGAAACTTGCAAGTTATCAGAGAAGGCAAGTGGCGTGCAGAAAAAATATAACAGGAAATGGCAATAAAATAGTTACTTACCAGGAATTAAAACAGCCACACCTAAAAATAGTATGGACATATAAAGAGAAAGTTGGAAGAAAGATGGCTGAAAGTATACTCTATTGGACACCACAAAAAAACGAAGGAAAAAACCATTTCTAAAATGGAAAAGATACGTAAATAATATCATGGACGGTCAAAGACTGGGAAAATAGGCAACCATGGAAGCTGAAGTGGACAAACCCATAATGGGAAGTAATCGAAAAGAAGAATAAGTAGATGTTGTCTAAGGTTATAAAATATTAAACAAAATAATACACGTCGTCTGTTGTTTGATCACATATATTGTATTTCTTCTATGCTTATACCATTTGGTTGTTGTTAATCTTCTACATTTATTAGTTTTTCTGCTTTTAGATCCGTTATTTAAAATAAACTTTTTGAAATATCTTTTACATCTATGTATTATCCTTCTTCGTATATTAAAGCTTATTATCTGCATGTTTAATATTTCTCAGCAAAATATTATTTTTTCTTCTTTTCTTATTATTCTAAAGAACTACTTGTAGTTTTCTTTTAGGCCGTTTTCATTTTTTCCCCAAAAAAACAGCGCAGATCTGTTGGTCTGTTTTAGTAGTTTGTTGGAATTTTTTCTTTCAGATTTATGTTGACTATAATTTTTTTTAACATTTGATGCTTAGATAGTTTCCATTTTTTTTCTTTTAACTACTTTTTATATTATTTCTGTCCATCAATGTCTTATTATATTTTGTTTTACAGGTTTCTTCTGCACTCATTGGTATTATACCACCGAATTTATTCCATAATATTTCTATTGTTTCTTATCTCCGTTAATTTTTCTTTCAGATATTTCTAACACCTTGTTCTAGTTTTTGTTTTTTCTCAATTAATAGCATTATATTTTACTGTTCCTATTTTTTTGTTTAAATTTATATTACAGATATCCCATTTTATTATAAATGGAAAAAGATTACCACCTATCTCCAACCTTCAGATAAATGCTTATGTCTTTCACTTTTCCAGGTACTTCCTTTCCTACTGAAAAGTAATCGATTATTATTTGCGTTGGAAATAAATGTTTAGCACAAATAATTTATTTTATATGGTGAAGTGTAGGATCCTTTCCCCGTGTTTTATATTTACCATTTGCCACTCCATTCCTTTATTTTTGTTTTTATTTTTCTATTTAGGACTTCCATTGTAATGACATTAGTTACCTTTGACTAGTTATAGTTGCGGATTTGGGAAGAATTGCTTTCTTTTTTCTTTATTAGCGTCTTTTTTGGCCATTTTTAACACAATCAAGTACACGTTTTTGTAGAAAACATGTTGTAATTAAAAAAAGACCAATACAAATAAATATTCAGATATTTAAAACAGAGATCACCCTAATCCCAATATGAGTCTGAAACTTGAGTCTTAGCATAAAACCAGGAAAATATAATAAAAGGCACAGAATATTGAGAGAAAAACGTGAATGGATAAAATAAGAAAGACTGTCATTAGAAATAATATGAAAATTAAACTAAAACTAAATACGATAGAGGACAGTTAAGAGGGCTGTATTATGGAGAATATAAGACTATAGGAGGAGTACTTAAAGCACAAACGTGTAAAAATAAAACGCTGGGAAGATCTATGAAAAAACGTAGTCGGTAAGAGTGGTATAGAATGGAGCAAAGTGGAGTGTAAAATACAAAACAGAAAATCATGGAAAAAAGCATGGAGACAGATACCACAAACTCACTCTATTTTATGTAAATAATACATTTTTATAGGCTTAAGGGTTATTTAAATTATTTTAAATTAACCTATGCGGATTTATTCAAAAATTTTCATTGCATGAAGTTATTTGGTCGACAGTATACATTTAAATAAATCCCTATCGAGTTGTTTTGAGTAGTGTGTTTGGGAATTAAAACTGCGTAATTATATAATAATGATGATGCTATGCATTTTATGAGGGAGCATTATATGTGACGGGCGATATGTCAAGCACTGCATTTTAAACGACTGAATCGTTGTAAAATAAATTTACATCTATTTCTTTAAACATTTTCTGATTACATTGGTGAATATAAAAATTGCTCACCAGAAACTCACTATCTTGCGTTAAGCTGCTTAAATGCTATAGTCAAAGAGCGGTGCTAACGTAATTATAACTAGGTTTTTCTATTTTTCCGGGCGGAAACGATATTTTATTCAGTCATGTTACATGAAGCCACGCAACAGGTGTCACTTTTGTTTTGCTGTTGTAGCTTTTTCTGAATTTTATACTGGGCCAATAGAACAGCGGTTCGATGGGGCGACAATCATCTTTGTTACAAACAGACCTGTAAATCATTATATATATATTATTATATATCATTATATAATAGTAAAACAGTCCATTTTTAATTATCTAGGAATAATTTTCTAGTGATTGGATTTTACTAGCCAATCAATCAATTATTTTCTTCTCAACCAACTCTATATCGTATTGTACATTTTATTAAACTTTTCATGTTCTTCTTTGATCTGTGAAAGACGTATCTCTCATTTAATTCTAACAACAGGCCGTGATGTCTTTACAAATCACCCAAAATAATTAGATTTTTACGTAGAAAGGTTGTTGGTCTCCATCTTGCATTTCTGTAGTTCTTTGTTAGTCTAGGTTGTTTTAGCTCATTAATTACTACAAATGTTTGTTTAAAATTTTTAAAATTTATGAAAAATGATCAAGAAAGCACTTGCTTTTTATAATTTTTCTATTATATGTAGGTCCTATATAACTTCCTTACTATTTAGAGCAAATTATTTGATAGAACTTTGTTTTATTAAAATCTAATTTGATTTATTTCCATCTAATTTGTTATAGGTTAAAAACTACATAGTTGCCGGATCTTTATAAGATATACTTCTAATGCTGCTGCAACATCTAAAGAAAGTCTACAGTACTGTAAAGTTGCTTTATGTTTATTTTAAATTAACCATTTTAATAACTATTCTTTATAAAACTTGTTATTTTTAACAACTGTTACATAACTAACAAGCTACTTCCAAATATAAAAAATCTATACACAGAAATAATCAGTAACATTCTTTAATAAGGAACAGTTCCGTTATTATTTGCTCTAGCGGCTACAAAATGTTTACTTTTATTTAAAAAATAACAAATACTGTGACTGAAATTAGACTAGTAAGAATAATATCAACGCCTGGCGTATAATTTAACTACAATCTATAAATATCATCTTCAGTAATTCGTATCTAGTCTTCAAGTTTGATAATACAGCTAAGGTAGACGATGGTTCTGCAGTTTAGTATATGCTCACACTATCAATTTATTGTTTTAACCAGAGAAATTAAAACACACAATACGCACACATAGAGGCACAATTTTGTTTACGAGTTGAATTAAATTGCTTATAATAAGAATATCGATGATGTGGTGACTGCTTTGATGGCATTATTAAACAAATTAATCATTTACTCCAGACGTATTGTCTTATGAAAGCTATGAGTTTTTGAAGAAGACTGTTGTATGCTCTGCTTCATTGTTTATTCGTTTAGAGTTTGGCGAAAGATGCACTAGTTTAGAGGAAGTTTATTTGTGTTGCATAAGGGATCCCACACGTACAGTTTTATTTTCAGTTTTAGTTGCACATTTAATAATTGTGGTGAAAATTTCGTACGTTTGTGCCGTTAAAATTTCTGGACTGTGTAACTTTCAAAACGGCAGAAAATTTAACTGCGCAGTTCGTTTATATCTTTATTTTTTAAACCACAAGTATCAAGTGCTGGTAAAAAAGATATTATGGTATTACAATACACGTTTTTTCCCGAGTGACCAAGAAGCGAGATCAGGTATACAAAAGAGGAAGAAAACATGAAGATAAATTTATTTTTTATTTTACTGTTATGTAACATTTTATTTATAAAATAAGTAAATTAATCGTAAAGGTTTTCGCTAAATTACTTTCTCTTCATTTTGTTTAAATATTCTACTTAATGCTTTCATCTTTTTCTGTCAGTTCATGGTTTCTGTTATTTTCCTATTTCCGTGTTAGCAAGCTTGGCGAGTGACTTTTTAACTTACTGTAACTATACCGTTCTCTAAGTCTTCAACGTCAAAACATTCGGTTGGTGTATCAGAAAATATTTTGCGTAAGAAATTGTGCAATACACAGCTAGCCCATTTAGCACATTTTTAATGTCAAGCTAAATAATAATATGAGTTTTTTTCTTTGGGCAAAACAGAAGCGGCTCATTCTTTCTTTTGTCAGTTACTTGCTACATTGTTAAGCTCTAGAAAGCGTTTTTCCAAACTAAACGTCGCAATAAAGACATATGACAGCTTCCTTCTCTTCATATCAGATAAATTTGGAATTTTCAAACATGCATTCTGTAATTTGCCACAAAAATCTGTATACTCGAAGACACTTCATTGTTGAAGTAAATAAGCTCATAATGTAAATCTGCTGTTTCTATGAGGACTTGATTGTTATAACCTTTGTAGCTAAAGAAGGATTATCCAGCTCCTAATGCAACTGTAGCAACATGCTTGCCATTTACAGCACTGAGATTTTGGAAAAAGTTTCATCTTACTTAAAAACTTTTGTACATTTCTTTCCAGCCTTGTTCGCTTGTTGGAAATTGCAAAATATAAAGTGTCGTATATTTAGTACAGGAAAACTTTAGATTACATTGCTATAACTTGTTATTCGGATTTTTTATGTATAGGGAAATTGTTTTTAAAATGTTCAAATTTTAGCGTGAACAGAGAAGTACGTAGCCAAAGATTAAATTCGTTAGCCCCACTGAGTCCATCGGTACTGTTACGAGTAATCGCACAGCAACACCAAGCACATTTTCAAGAAAATAAAGAATAATAAAGAGATGTTCGAAATAACTAGAAAATGTGGTTTCAAAATTAAAAATGTTGATTGCAGAGCAAAGAATAATATCCGTAAAATTTATAAATGGTGAGTTAGATGAAGAAATTTAAGATTAATAGTCATCCTCACAGATATACTTTTCCAGTGACGCATTCACATTATGGTACTAAATCTGTGGCCATAGAGTCAACATAATATTTACACCTTGGTACTAAGCTTGTGAGTGGCGAGTTAGCACAATACCTACAATATACGACTAACTCTAAAACTTAGAATCTGCACTACATACATAATTTTCAGCTTTCACTCGAGTTACTGTTCAGTAATTTTTAAATTTTAATAAAATATTGTTACACGCTACCTATAAATGTATATTGTTAATCATGTTTTTGACAATATATACTCTTACCTTATAATATTTCTTCGGCACTTTATAAATGCCAGGGCAAGTCTCTAGTATAATTTTTCCTAGTGCTTATAAAGACATTACAGTGGAAAATTTCAGCTCCTCGTAACGTTTTCTTGTCGAAAAAATCTTAAAGAAGCTGCAAGTTTCTTGTGAGGTGTTGTAAGAAATTATGTCATTCCTTCGGATGAAATCTTAATTCTTAACTTGAAAAAAGTGCTGTTGTTTTAACTACCAATTTTTTCTTGTATTTAGTCTATATTTTCTGTCTAAAACTACTGTGCTGAACAGCACAAATTTACTGAGCTCTAACATCATTTAGATGTTTGACACTCATCTAAATTACAAACTGAACTTATTTGTACTCTACAGGTTTAACTGCGCGTGTGCAATAAAACCTCTTACAGTTTGGGCTGCGCAGTTACAGCTGAAAGTAAAACTGTACGTATGTGGGGCCCTGACATAATGGTGCAGAATTATTAAGGGTTTTGATTTGTGTCTTGAATTTTGCCATTAGAATAATTGTGTTGGTGGAATGGGATATTAAAAATATTTCTGAATTTGTGATGTTAATTTTGTGACCTATCTCTATATAGAGCTTGACAAGCTTCTTCATAGTGACCATAATGTATTTCATATACTTCTTAGGATTCGTAAGTATAGGGATTCTTGTATATTTTGCCCGTAGTGGTAAATATTACAGACATATATCTCATATTAATAAGGCAAGACTTATTAACATAAGATATATTTATAATCTAAGGTAGGAACGTTTTTTGAAAGCTGTAAAGGATTTCTATTTTTGTTAATATTTTTGATTTACGATTATCTGTTTAGGGAGGTGATAAAGCTTTTAAGTTCTATTATCGCAGTCTTATTTATTTTATGACAAGAATCTTTGCAACAGTAGGGTAGTAATGGGCTTTGGCATTTCAATAGTGATTAGTCTAAGTAGAATTTTTCGTTATTGGAGTGTAAATTTGATGTTGGAATGGAATTTAAATAAGAATAAAATTGGAGTAGTGTATCAAATAATCAAGGTGCACGGCAGTGTGCCAGGCTAAGTTCCGGCCTAACGCATGCAGTGCCCATTCGCGCCAATTTTACCTCCTCATAACTTTGCTTTCCTTTATGATAAAATTATTAAATTTGGGATATAGTTTAAAGGTCATTGTATGATATTAGAAAATGTTTGACTATTTTTCCTTTGTTTGCCGAATGTATTTATTCAGTGACATGGAAAAATAAAATAGCTAAGTTACAGACTAGAAAATTGTTGCTAGGGTAAAATATCGTAAAAATGATGTAAAAATTTGAGTTGAACAACAAATACGGAGGGGTAAATACACAAGAAACCAAAAGACGGGTTAGGTTTACATGGGAAAGCCCTTCTGGTATTCAGTTGGACTCTACACCTACACGGCTTGGCCTTAATTGGCTTAGATCTAGCAACTTTTATAAGCTGACATTTTATTTATATCTGAAGGTCAAGCTGAAGGCCAATCATGTTATATTATTTTATTAAACAAATCTTCATTAGAAGAAGAATTCAGATAAAAGGATCAAAAGTGGTTGAGACTTGCGTTTGTGTTGTTTAGCAGAATTTGCGACGCAATTTTGCAGACAACAAGCGGTGATTCGCCGAATGAGAGTAAACAAGATACCTTCAGAACCGTTTCGGGTAGACTGAATTGATAATAAATTAGATGCAGTTCAATTTGTTATCATCCGCATTTGGTCGAAAATCCAAAATCGATCTTTTAGCGCTGGGTAAATCTAAACGTGAATCCATTTTAAGAATAAAATGATTTGTTATCATGAGATAAACCGGGAATTTAAAGGTCCAAATTGGTAAATGAACTGAAAAATTGAAGCTATTTTTTAAATATAAATTTCATAAAATGTTGGAAATTTATATTAAGGATAGATCACGAAAAAAAAAATTACAATTGAAATTTTGACCTAGGGTCAAGTAATAAATATCGATTAAAATATCTAATTAAACAACAATTGACCTAGTGCTTTGGAGTAAAATAAACACTGTGGACCAACCAAGTAAATCCAAAATAATTATCAGACCGGCCCATTCGATTGCCACCTTTTCCAATCAATGCAACGATTTAATTTTAAAGACGTAAAAATTTTATCTGATATTTATATCTTAAAGAACTTTTAAAAGCGTAATGAATACCGAATCACTATTAAAAATTAAATTTTTTAACGAGCGCGAGAGATGAAAAAGCGAATAATTTTAAAGATTTAAAGTATATTAAGTATAACAAATCCAATTAGAAGGAAGAATATTCGATTTAATGGCATGTTCAAATAGATGAACCGAGAGACTTGACACGTTTAGGCGATGTATTTAGCAGAATTTGCGACGCAATTTTGCAGACAATAAAGCGGTGTATTACGCCGAATGAGAGATACAAAGCTACGCGAGCTGACCTTTCAACCGTTTCGGGTACGCACGTGCATGAATAAATAAATTAGCATGCACGCTTCTAATTTGTTATCATTCTCGTGTAGCAGCGCTCATTAACAGCCAGCTGAATCTTTTAGCGCATGGGTAAATAAAACGGCCGCTTTTTCGCTTTCCGCTTTCCGGGCCATGTTTTTCGTAATAGTAATCCGCCGGGAAATTTTACACAAGGTCCGAAATTGGGCTAGTAGCTTGACTGATATATAGATGAAAGCAGTTTTATTAGAGATGATTGAAATTTATGAGGCCGTAGGCAGTAGTGTGCCGTGCGTGAGTCCATAAAATTAATAGAAATAAATAACAATTACTCAATTTAGACGAGAATTTGCACCGAAAGAGGCTTGCAGTAGCTATC
This sequence comes from Sinelater perroti, assembly GCA_036346155.1. NCBI lineage: Eukaryota > Metazoa > Arthropoda > Insecta > Coleoptera > Elateridae > Sinelater > Sinelater perroti. The sequence goes on along the minus strand of JARFIY010000369.1, from coordinate 3,447,897 downwards.
AAATGTAAAAGTGATCCTTTTGCACGATAACACTTGACCTTATAGTGCTTTGGCAGTAAAATAAACACTGTTGGACCAACCAAGTAAATCCAAAATACACTTATCAGACCTGGCCCATTCAGATTGCCACCTTTTCCAATCAATGCAACACGCAATTTTCGTAATTTTAAAGAAGTATAATTAAAAACATTTTTATTAATGTACCAAATTAAACAAAGAACTTTTTGAGAAAAAGGTAGATCAGAATTAACCAGAATAACTAATAAAAAGATTTAAATTTTTTTTAAGTCCTGTGCTACGAGTGATTAAGAAAAAGCCGAATAATTTGTAAAGCATTTCACGAAGTAGTATTAAGGCTACTAGATCATACCCAATATAAAGGAGAGTTCGCATTTAAGTTTCGAAACGAAAAACGTGTGTCCTACAATTCGAACGATAAGTGCTAGCGCGATGACCTTTTGCCTGGACGGGCAGTGATAAACTTAATCTCTTCATAATTTTAACACAATAAAATTGTAAATAAATTGATAGTGACTAATACTGCATATAATCGGGAAGCCGGTTTATACCGGGGATAAACAACACACATTGAGGTACAACACTACATTGATTTCATACAAATAAAAGAAGACAACAAGAATACACGCGAGTGACTTCAACTAGCGAGGAAGAAGATAGTACTTATACCACCCAAGCTAATCCATATCAAATAGTAAAAGGAACTAAAAGAAGTAAGAATAGGATTGCCAAAAACAATGTAGACAAAGAGTTACCATTAAATAATGCATTCGATGCACTAAAAGATAGCCAGACAGTTAAAATTAATAAAAACATTACAAACAAAGATATACCTAAACCCCCTCCCATATATGTGTATGGTGTGGTAAGTTTACCACAAATGATCTCAAAATTAAATAACATAGTTGAAATAGAACAATACTCAATTAGAAGTATGGCCAACAATACAGTAAAATTAACATGTCAAAGTTCAGATACATTTAGAAAGTTAACTAAATATATGAAAGAAAATAATATAATTCACCACACATACCAACCTAAGGAGGAAAGATCATATAGAGTAGTAGTTAAATATTTACACCACTCGGTTGACGTAGAAGACATAAAACATGAAATTTTAGAACATGGTCATAAAGTGAGAAATATAATAAACATCGAACACCGAATATTCAAAGAACCTATTAATATGTTTTTTGTTGACCTAGAACCTGCAGAAAATAATAAGGATATATATAAAATTAAAAAAAATGTTTAACAATGTTATTCAAATTGACCATCAAGAAAAGTCAATAATTTAGTGCAGTGTACTAGATGTCAACTATACGGACATACAAAATCTTACTGCAATCGGCCCTATCTATGTGTTAAGTGTGGTGGCCAACATGCCACAGCAAGTTGCAAAAAAAGTAAAAGCACGCCAGCAATATGTGGATTGTGTGGAGACGGACACCCAGCTAACTATAGGGGATGTGAGTTGTACCAGAAAAATTACAAATCTAAAGCAAACAGTTATCAGCCTAATCAACAAAGCAACACAACACAACCAAATCATCTGATGCCAGAAATTGCAAGAAACCAAAATAGAAGCTACGCACAGGTAACTAAGCCGCGAAATTCAACACAAGAGGACAACTCGACCATAATGCTCAACAAATTTTTAGAAGAATTCAAGACAATGTTCAACCAATTAATTCAACAAAATAGTACGGTTCTCAATATGTTACCAATGTTAATTGGTAAACAAACTAATGGCGCTAACAAACTAATAGCACTGTGGAATGCCAATGGCCTGGTTCAACATAAACATGAAATCCATTTATTTCTAAAACAAAACATAATAGACATTCTTTTAAATAGTGAAACTCAGTTCACAGAGAAGACCTACTTCAAAGTACCTCAATATTCCGTATACAACACAAATTACGCAGATGGTTCTGCACATGCAGGTACAACTGTAATAATAAAATAAGCAATAAGACTACGAATTACCTAAGTATGCTGAAGACTACCTACAAGCCACCTCTATTTGTATATATTCAACCATGTGAAATAACTGCCAGTGCAGTATGTTATCCTCCAAAGCTTAATATAAGAAAGCATCAATTTGAACCATATTTCAATACTCTGGGTGCCAAATTTTTGGCAGGTGGAGACTATAATAGCAAAACCACTTTTCGGAGATCCCGAAAAACTACCACAGAAGCTAGGGAGCTATACAGTCTTATTCAAGATAAACGTTATTCTTATTTATCTACTGGGTTTCCAACGTACCGGCCAGCAGACATAAATAAATTGCCAGATCTACTAGACTTTTTTGTCACCAATGGTATTTCTTCAACTTACATGGACATCACACCCAGTACTATCCATCTACAGGACATACCCAATATACATACAACCTGCACCTAGGCTACATAATACAAAAATAGACTGGGACAAATACAGACACAAGCTGACAGACACAATAAATATTAGTCTGAAACTTGCAAATCTAAGTAATATTGAGGAAGCCACAACTAATCTTATTACCACCATTCAAGAAGCAGCCCAACAAGTTATTATTAAATTAAGATATTAGTGCGTGAAAAACGAAAAGCAAGAGCCAAATGGCAAAGAACACATGCCTTACCAGACAAAACTATTCTAAACAGACTTAGCAACAAGCTTAAATAAAAACTTAAAGCTCTAAGAGAAGAGTAGCTCAAAACTTGCCTATCGAATTTGAACCGATATGATAATTCTATATGGAAACCGATCAAAACAACAAACAAACCTATAATAAGTATTCCTCCTCTAAAAATTGGGCAACCATCACAGGAATAGTGAGCAAAAAGTGATAAGGAGAAAGCAGAATTATTTGCAACATCCAGATTAAACAATGATCACATTCTTAGAGTCATCAATGCCAGTAACTCAATCTATTAATTCCGTCACACCTAAAAAGGTAAAAGATGAAATAAAGTTCTTGAATGCAAAGAAATCACCAAGTATGGATCTAATAACAGCAAAAATGCTAAAAGAACTACAAAAAAAGGTATAGTACTCCTGACTTATATCTTCAATGCAATTCTCAGTATTGAGTATTGGCCGGAAGCACTAAAGACCGCAAAGATAATCCTAATTCTCAAGCCCGGTAAAGATCTCAATAGTGTAAAATCTTATCGACCCATAAGTCTCTTGTCGGCCAGTTCAAAATTATTAAAAAAACTGGTTCTTAAAAGAATTGATACTGAATGGATTTCCAATTACCAATTCGAATTTAAGCATGCTCATTCTACCATACAACGATGCCATCGCATAACACAAACCATCCTCTCTAGTTTTAACAACAAGGAATACTGTATAGTAGTATTCTTAGATGTAAACCAAGGTTTCGACAGAGTGTGGCACCAGGGTCTCCTATATAAAATCAAAACACATCTACCAGCATTCTTCCACTTACTTAAATCTTATCTAAATAATCGACAATTCAAAACAAAAGTAAGAAAGAAAGTTTCCGCTTTCCTTCCAATTAAATCTGGAGTACCTCAGGGATCCTCTATTTTATCTCTTATTTACCTCAGATCTTTCAGTTTCATCAAATGTCACAATCGGTACATTCGCTGATGACACTGTCATCATGACTAGCCACAATGAAGTTGTTCGAGCATGCACTCTAATCCAAAAATATCTGTATAGTCTAGAGCACTGGCTTAAAAGGTGGAATGTAAAAATAAACGAAACAAAATCTGCACATCTAACATTTGCCCTACGCAGAGACCCATGCCCACCCATTTTTCTTAATAACATAGAAATACCACAAACTACAACAATAAAATATCTAGGGCTACACTTGGATACTAAATTAAATTGGAGAGTACATATAAAAAAAAGACAAATCAGCTGGACTTAAAATAGAGAAAGATGAACTGGTTGATCGGATGAAGGTCCCCACTATCTATTGATAATAAGCTATTGTAATACAAATCAATTATCAAACCCATATGGATATATGGAGTGGAACTATGGGGATGTGTCAGTAAAACGAATCTCGCAATCATTCAAAGATGTCAATCCAAAATACTAAGAATCATAGTTGACACCCCATGGTATATAAGCAATGAAATGATCCACAATGACCTGAAAATACCAACTGTACAAGAAGTCATCCATGAGAGAAGTGTTGCTCACCGTAAAAAGTTAGAAATACATACAAATCCTCTAATGCAGCCCCTATTGGAAGACCCTGCAAGAAGAATCAAAAGACAGTGACCAGCTGACCTATAAAATGAAAGAGATCCCACCGTTGGGTGCGATCTCATCATGTCTTATCTAAGTCTAATTGTATTAGTGAATATATATATATATATATATATATATATATATATATATATATATATATATATATATATAAAGAAAGTTAAAATTATTTGCACTGAAAGAAATTTAAGACCTATTTAAGATTTTAAAGATAAACAACTCACCGGGCAACGGTCTTATGGCAAACAAAATGCTAAAAGAATTTTCCGAAAAAAAAGCTTGTCAAACTTATGTACGTTTATAATGCCATTCTACGGCATGGTTAGTGTCCCAAATAATTTAAGGTATTGTAACGAATTTTCAAATGTCGCTATAAGGGCACCGTTACCTTGCGAAGTTTTCGGCTAATACCGTGGTCACTGTCAAGCGGTGTACGTAAACGTGTGAGGGCTAGAAGAACATGGAATATTCCAGAAAGTATTTCAATGTTCAATGCTACAGAAATATTCCAGAATAGGTGCCGGATGTATAAATAGCACGCAGTGAAGCAGAAATCAAAGTCAAGCTGCCTGAAGAGAAATGAACTGTTCTAGTGCAAAATAGTGTAGATAAATAGAGTGTGATTTTATATTAGTAAATCTCTTCATTAATGTACATAAATATTACTCTTTGTAAATAATTCAATTGTTGCAAGTCAATTAAATAAATAGTTTTAAATAAATTTGAACTCTTTTGTTAACCACTTTAAGAGCTAGAACAGCATACAGATAATATAAACCACCCGAGTTTGAAAAAAGTCTGTATACTATTTCCTAATAAGCTTATTAGTTGCTATCTTAAAACTGTTAGAAAAACTCATACAAATTAAATATAAATCAATATAATAGAGTCTCAAACCACCAATTTAAATTCCTCTAGTCCTATTTAAGGGTGCAACAGAGTTATGGGATTTATAATTAATTAATCACGCAATGGAAATTTTAGTATTGCATTGCAGTAATTTTAGATAAAAGTTAGGCTCAGTATGTGAAACTTGGGAGTGCTATACAAAATCGGAATAATTTCCCCTAAAAGTAGCTATAATTTGATAAAATTATATTTTATATTTAATTTTATATTCATATACCTTATTCATTTGATATTCCATTAACCAAAAAAAAGTGAATAAATACGTTCACAAATTTTATAGTCATATTGGCGATATGACAAGATACTATGATAACCTAAATTGTCTTCTAAACGCACTTAAATATCATAGAAATCATTCAAAAGTTAAAAATATAAGTCAATTAATCTAAATAATTGCCTTTATTATTTACACTTTGGAATGATTATTTCCCCCAACCACCCTAAATCAGATAGCATGATTTTAAGACAATATCACCAAACACTTAGGACTGCATTTGGATTCCAAGTTAAATTAAAAATATACATACTTGTAGAGATAAATCCGGAAATTGGATAAACGACGACATTAAAATACAAGAAAAATTAAATTTACTTATATAAAACTTAGTATAATTAAGGTAAATAGTATTAAAAATCATATTATTTAATGTAGTCTTCATCAGCGACCACGACCTTTTCAAACAGAGACGCAATTTCCCCCTTGTCCATATGTGTCACTATCTCCATAAACTCTTAACCTGTCCTACGTGTTGTGCCCCTCACTGACCTTCGCCTGAACTACGCCCCACACGTATTAGTCAAGAAAATTGCAGTACACAAGTCGGGGGACCAGTGGTAATGCAAATTACAGTATAGCCATGCCTGGGTCTTTTTGCCTTGTGGGATAGAACAGAGTCTTGCTGGAACATGTATTTCCGCTCAGCGACCACCTCCTCTATACAGGGCTTGATAACTGCTTCCATCACGTTAATACAGCTGTCGCAGATCTCCCTCCTTAAAGGAGCGGGGCGCGATGTCACCCTTTTCACTTCTCACAAGTCCCAGCGCCACCACAGAAGCAGAAAATTTTTATACTTGGCGGCAGGCACTTCACAGGTATATTTGCATATTTAGCATCCTGTTCTGGATAAAGTTCTTTTCGCCTGCAAAAATATCAGGAACTCAACGCGTCCGCTCTTGATGTCGTTCAGCAGTGGTTGGACCTTTAAGTTTCTGTTTATCTTGTTCTTCTTAGTCAACAGTTGGCGGTTTCTTAGCATAAAAGACTTGTAGTGTAGGTTTTTCAATTTGTACCGTCAGCAGTTACCTCCTCCTGGTGGTCAGATTGCCTGTATTTCTTAACTAGGTCGTAAACTTCAAATATGCAATAATTTCTCTCGATAATATGTGTGTAGCAGTTTTGCTCGTAGTTTTGGCACATTTTGTCGATAACCGTAAATTGTTGATTATATAAAGCTGGCTTGTGTTACCTAATAAGAGATTGCGCATATGCATAAAACAGTTTTTTCGAAATACAACATAAAAAAATCTGGATTTACCTCAACGACCCTACAGTTACCAAAAACAGTCAAATCGACCTATGAATTAGGAGAATTAATTAACTAATTGGGCAAAAATCTCACTTTGGTTTGAAAATAAGCTTGTATGATAGTGTCTAATATAGCTATAATGCAATGGCTACAATCCATAATCCTTAAAATCACTCCAAATGCTCCCTGGTATATTCAATTAGATATTAAATACCGACTTTATTATTTTGTGTGTAGGTGAAGCTATCAATCAAAGAAGCAATACACACTATAACAGATTAGAAGTTTATCACAACCCGCTACTCTATTCCACACTTAACAGAATATTAAAAAGTTTTGATACATAGATCTTCACTGAATATAAGATGGTATGATTGAATGAAATCTTCGCTACGTCACTCAGAAGAAAAATAATAAGTTTTAAAGCAGCACATTAATTTACATAATTTAATTACTAATTACTAATAAACGGGAACATAAGGGAACAGTTATGTTACAGTCACAAAAACAAGGATATGAAAGAGTAGCAATAGAATTTTACAATTTTAAGTTGTATCTATATATGTTCACTATTAATCTTTCGTGTTTATCAGTACATTATTTTTGCTAGCACTTGTCAAATTCAATTTTTGTAAATTTATGTAGAAGTAGTTGGTGTAGTCATATGTACGATGACATACGGTTCCATATCTTGATATTTTTTCCTGTTTCAGGCTATTTACGCTATATAAATTAGTTTTTTAGATGCTAGTTACATAAATTATATATTCTAGATCGATTTGTAGTAGGTCTCAGCACTGTACCTTTTTAAAAAAAACTAAGATTTGGGAAAGAATGTCAAATACATTAGGCCAATTGTTGGCCTTAACTCGTTTAATTTTACCTAAATTGTATTATATAGGAGAAAGTTATATGTACACCTTAATTTGTAAATTGTATTGTATATATTTTCTAATGAAAATAAAAGCAGCAAGAGAGTGACAAAATATTAGTAAAGAAGAAGCACGTTATAAAGGTGTCGTGAGAAGTTATATCAGCATTTAGAAGCTTCCAGCGTTTATCTGATATAAGCACTTTTTGTATTTGGTTCTAAGTAATCATATCTTATCAACGTTCTAAGCATTGCCGTGGGATTCTAGTGCCGTGGGATTCCGGTGCCGTGGGATTCCGATTTGTTAACAATTTATGTATAAATGAGGTCAACATTTAGAATAGTAGTTAGTAAGTAATAATTGTCTTTAGTAATAATATCGGCACTTTGTAATTTCGAAATAAAATTTGTTTTAATAAATTCTTTAAATTATTCGACTTAATTATATGTACGTAAAAAGTAAAAATTACGGGAGTGCATTATGAACGAGCGCATAAGCTTTGCATTGGTTCAACTTTACGTATTACGTATTTTTTATGGACGGGTTATGCTTACGTCTATTACGAATGGGCGTCAAATTACGTTTCCAATTCAGGGAAAAATCCGATCCAATTAAAATTTTACACGTTCCACCCTTGCAAACATTTGAGAGAAGGGGGGGTGAAAAATTGTCAGTCTATGACGCCAAAAATACCCTTTTGGCGGGCAACTCTTTGTAAAGGTGTATGTTACAATAAAAAACACTTCATGGCTGCACTAAAATAAAAAAATAATAAGTTCGAGTTTAACCAGAAACACTTAAAAAATTTTAATTTTTAATCAAATGAAACTAACAAATATTTTACACTAAATAAACCAACAGTGTGTTGCGTGCAACTAACGGGGATTATATTTTGTATGAATAAAGCATTTTAAAGGCGAAAATGCATTATTAATTAGTTTCACGACTAGCAAAACAAAGCTACAAAGCAATATTTCAAATGCATAATTTGTTAAATAGTTGCACAGTTGATTAAATATTAACTAGCCGATTTGGTGTTACAAATTTGTTAAATACACTTTGAATAACATACTACATATTATTATAAATTACTGAAATAGCAGGATGTAAATTAATCAAAAGGTTTTTTACTATTCGATAAATATCTAATACATATATTTTGTTTTGGATCAAAAAATATAAATATGTAATTTAGAATTATTAAAATGTTGTAATGTTTTGTTAAAAATACGGTTATTATGAATATATTTAATTATTTGCATTGTTAGGTAGATAATTTTATAATTAGATAACACTAGCTTGTAATTTAGTTATCTAATGACTCTTTTACACCCCCATGAAGCATTGAAATGCCTAATGTATTTATTAGTTCTGCCGTAAATTACTGTAAAGTAAGCAAGAGTATTTCGCTGCTCATTACCCGAGACTGGCCAGTTCCACAAATTTCCCCGAAGTTTATGTGGTAATTAGCACGCTTGAAAGAGTACAGCAGAAATAACCAGCTACCTGCCGAGTTCGGGGGGAGGCAGTTCGAAAGTTGTTCGCGCTTTCGAGGGAGAACTAGAAATTACTCAATTAACGTGATGGGGTATTAACGCAAGATATCATTTCAGGTGAACGTAAACGAAAATTAGCACATTGTACTTTTAAATGCTATGCAATAACGAATTGTCTTAAGAATATTTTCTCTTACATTATTCTTCAATTAGAAAATATTTTACAGTAGCATTTCTGAAAATATTTAAATGCTAATGTAATTTTCATCATTTAAATACTAATAAACCCCTCTCTAATAAAATGTAACATAACAAGGACATTGTTGACAGTAAAAGAAAATTCTTAGTGCATTGTCTTTGCCACACAAACAGTCTGCCCCTTTAGAAGTTTTGGCACAAAACCCAGCAGAAAACTTGTCGAAAGCTCATTTAAAACTTTAAAATCCAAATCAGGTCGGAAGTTCTTGCAAACATAATCATAAACTAGTGGAAGCAATACCGGCGCGGGGACGTCCCCCCTCCATAAGTCTTTGAACTCGAGTTACGCTTGGGGTCGAATCCGCTTGTGTTTTTATTAGTTCGTTCGTCTTCTCGCGAGGTTCCTTCCGGCTGCAGACGGCTCCCGTTCGTGGGTTATTCCAGATTTATTCCGGTTTACGCACGTGACTGCTGCGTTCAATGAAAGCAGAAGTACGGGATATCAGCGGATTAAATAATCAGCAGTCGCCAAATGAAATTACGTTGTATTCGGCCCCAGCTCGCAATTCATGTGTTATTTATGGGCCTAATTTAAAGGTACTGAAAAATGGAGGCAGCGCCGTGCATGCCTTATGAATATTGCTTGTCAAGCGAATACCTTTTCCCGCATTAAAGATTAGAACGGCGTAAGATGTAAAAAACTTGGCCATTACTTCAGGTTCTGTCTGAAAAATTACAACGTGCCGAGACTTCTCAAAGCTTTTGTGAACTGCACCCTGCCGACGTTAACAACATGAAAGTAATTCGTGAACCAAAGTTCGGAATTCGATTGGTCTATTGACATTTGCCGCAATATTTTAATTACATGAACTAAAAGTATAGACGTTATAGATTACTATTAGTAGCACTTTTGTTATTATTATTTATTATTAGTCAATTACCTACATTGCCATTTTTTTACAATAAAAAGATATAGTTATTTCTTTTATAAATTGACTAGGACATTTAGATGCGGGGTAAGCTTTCTCTTATCGTTATATAAGTATGAAACAGGCCGCGTAGGATGCTCCTCGACAGATCGATTTGCAACATGCCATAAATACCTTGTCAGGTAACGAAACACAAATAAGGGGATACTGTAAGATGTAATTTGCTGCTAAATTTTATTTTGTAAGGATAACGATTACGTAAACCTCGACTACGACGTCGCATATCTCAAATAAAATTAGTGTCTGCCTAGCAAACATATTGCTAAAATCTGGCGTGTACTTTCAAACAAAGATATTTGTCTCAAAAGTGCACATAAAGTTCTTACTAAATCCCTATTTTAGTGGATTTTGAGATACGCATTGTTCTTTTTTAAAAGAAGGCAGGGAAGCAACTAATTAGCCATAGTGTAAGTTTTGTACTCCATATTTATAAATACACAGGCTGCTCAAATATATATCGAAATTATTTATTTTAATTTATTAAAGAATTATAAAACTGTAAACAAGTAACGTTATTTTTTAGACAACCTTTCTTGAAGGGATAGGTGGTTGTTTGATACTGGTATTATAAAATAAAGATGATTATGTCAAAACTCTATTTTCCAGGTACTCTTATTAGTACCCCAAGAATGATAATTGCTGTAAATAAAATCTGGTTGTTCCCGTGTAGTTCAAAAAGGTCTAAAATTTTTATAAAACTTCAGCAGACGTATAGGGCTCACCATTGTAAAACAGAACAACGTCTCAGCACTGCTATAGCTTATTTTGACCTCAGATCACTTTCATCAACCCTTGATTTTCATCTTAGCATGCAAATATTCTCTTAAGATACGCTAATCATCGGGAGAAATTAATGGCCTTTGTTTTAACTGGCCCTTATCTTCTCAAAAATTATTTATGCTACTCATATAATTGCGTTTTCTTAAGGGTGTTGTGCTTTCAAACTGTTTTATGACCTTTGCCTTGTAAACCGCAAGGAACAAGGATGTCTTATGCTTTGACACTTTGATACTAACTAATAACCTAATAAATTAAGCTCTTTATGATTATTTACTTTTTTGATTAGTATTTCTGGCACTTGAAATAATAAGGAAAAATATTTATTATATGTAGAGTGATAGTTGGCCTAATAATAAATTCGTTGAATAAATATGGAAGATGACTTATTAATGTATTTTATAGTACTTATAGAAACTAAAACAATAAATCATTTAAAATATCCAAAGCTGCTTAAAGATACATATACAACAATGGTGAAATGGTAATAAATAAATTTAAAGATTCAATCTAAAACCTTAAAAAGTGCCAGATGTGAAATAAGACGTAATAGGTAGCTTTTTTATTATAATAAATAGCATTTATTCCCTGATGGAAATAATTGCAATAAAAATAAATATAATTAGTATAAAGTGTGCTAGTGGGTAAAGCTACATTTAAAGAATTGCATAAAAGTCTAGTTAGGTTTGTAGCACAGGAGCAAAAATGCCGGTATCACATACTATACTAGCAACACTGAAATGTACAATAAGTACGTGAGGAATAGTTTGATCTCTCTCTTGGATAAATTGGTAATTATATATTTTGGTATGAAATGTTAAAAAGATATTCCTTACATTTGTCGCGAAAAATGTATAAAATATTCCGTACTTGCTCTGCGCTATAATTTAAAATAATAGAAAAAACATATAGATGAGACCAAACTCTGTCAAGCTTAGTCAAGCACATGCATAAAATCTAACTTGTGCCAAACTTAAAAAAAATAGTCAATAAAAATAAAGGCTATGAAGTTTGGGAGAATTTTGGAGGGAAAAATTCCGTTTTACTTCATTTTAGCTCTTCCGTTTGAGTTTCAAGCGTAAAAGGTCGTAAAGAGCAAGTTTGCAGGTAATCGAGCGGTGCGACAACTCTTAAGTGTAAGAAATATTTTAGTTTTAAAGTAATATTATTTAATAATATGTGCAATTAAAAACTTGTAGTTTTATTTATGTCACAATAATATGTAGTAATTAATATATACACAATCAGAACAGTTTCCAATAGCATATAATACACAAATAAATTTAAATTCACTTTTAAACAAATTGTACTTTTTAGCATGCACCAAATTATTCTAAATTAGTTAGATTGAGAGTGGACTGCAATAAAAGACAAAAATATACAAGAAAAGAGGAAAACGACAAAACGATAAATTATTATTTGAATCTGGTTGTATCAACATCGTATAGCTACTGTGTGTTAGACAGACAATATTGACAATAATACCACTAATATTTTTATTTTACACTACTCTCATTAATCCACTAATACAATTATTAGAGACAATAGCTAATAGTGACTATGACCTTAAAGTACTTCACAATGAAGTTAAAATTATGCCAAAGGCATCATATGACTACCATACTATAGTCAGAGTATTAGAGAAAAGAACAAAGAATTTTATACATACCAATTTAACCAAGTGGACGCCTTTAAAGTAGTACTCAGAAATACACATTCATCCTTTGATTAAGGAAACTAAGAAAACAGTTACAGGAATATGGGAATGACATTACTAATATTTCGAATATTATAAGAAGAGAAGCTGAAAATATACTAGGTTTGTTATTATTTATTAATGAACAACGATGTATACAAATTTAAGAAGCTTCTACATTCTGCTGTTAAGTTAGATCTACCATGTGTAAAACAAGAATTTCTGCAATGGATTCCCAAGAAGTGCAAAGTGGACAGTGCCCGGTGTCAATATGGAAGAAATCTAAGTGCGTAAATTGAAATAAAAATTTTCATGTAAATCAGAAGGACCGTAATTTTTACTATGTAAGAAACAATTTAAAAATAAGCTTTAATATTTAATTTAGCTACTGCGACAAATTCATTATAAACAATTTTTATCCAGAAGAATTATATGATTGAGTTAAGAAATGGGAATAGAGCATATAAATGTCACAGATTTAATTTTTCAATGACTACAATATCAAAAAATAAACAGTAGTATGGAAATTTGCCATCTTGATATAACAGAAATAAGAACTGGAATACTTTCTTTACCTCCAAAATATAGATACAGCAGTGATAACACATTACATCGAACATAGGTAACTATAGGAATATTCTTAGCTACCCAGCGCATCTAAATAGTTCATACATTGTTAAAAAATAAACATAAACATTAAGAAGCTGAAAAATATCATTGTAAAAACAGATAATCTACCCCCACAGATCTAAAAGATTGGACGGGACATACAACCCATTCAGCGAAACATAATAATAAACATTAGAAATTTATGTAGACTACCAGAGTAAGGTCTAGAGCTAAACTGATCGCAACCAAAAACAAAGCTCCAAATGAAGCTTTAAATTAAAAATGGGCTGATCTCTATGACAGTAAATAAGTTCCAGTATTCCAATATTTACTATATTTCTACATGGTTAATATATTAATTTAAATTAACTCAAAATTTTAAATTATCAGTTGATGATTCACATATAATAATTACAGTAGGTATTAATGTTACAATTAAAGAAATATTCCCACGGGTTTGAATTGGAATCTACACAAAGATCTGTTTATCAAGTTGCTACATTTAGATCACCCACTTAAGTCAGAGTATATCGAACGGGTGCAAGTAGCACATTTTAATAAAGTTATACATAAATATTTTAAAAATCTACTTCTGAACAGACAACACTTGTGCTTAATGTATTCATCACTAGAGAAAAAGGAATAACCTAACAGAGAAGGTTACGTAAACAGTGGCAGATAACAAAACTTTCAAACGTAAATAATAGATTAGTTAAACTCCAAAATTTTGTTTTAAATATTAAAAATCGATCAGCTCAAAGATTTTAAAAGTCCACCATCTACTAGAAGTTTTTACCCGACTTATCTTCTTCACCACCCACAGTAATATATTCCAACACTTTTTACTGTTAATAATGGGTAAACAAGGAGAAACGAATGTTATTGCATTTATTTTTGGTTTTCACACCTTATCATCAAAAGCAGCTGCAGAAGAAAAACTCCAATTTCATTATTATCTTTGAGGTTTTCCGACAAAGTCCTCTAACATCGACATACGAGAAAGCACCTGGTTACCATTTAATAAGAAGTAAACTACTTACAGCCTGAAAATGACTTCAGATTATTCATATGCTTATTTTATATTTTTCTAACCAGTGAAAAATAAAGAGAACTAAGGAAAAATCATTTCTTAAAGACCAATAACTTTCTTTTAAAGTATATTTATATTTATTTAACTGCTACTTTTATATATTAAACTGATAAAGTTAGATACACGCTAATTTGGATTTCGTAAAGATTGTTCTACAACAAAATTAATGAAAATATAAAGAATAATTATATTACCAAGCTGGTCATGTACTAAATACTACAATTGTATATCACAAACAGAATTTTTTTGTTAATAATAGAAACGATATCAGATCTTTACAGCTAATACACTTTGAAATTTCTGGGAGTAGTGTTTTAGGGCCTAACTCATACCTTTTATACATAGCAAATATACAAACTACAAATAGAACTATGCTAGCCATCTTTGCGAATAACTGAGTTGTGTTTGCGTTGTAAAATGACCGAGCTATAGAATTTCAAATTAATTAAAAACATCAAAGAAAGCGAAAAATCTAGTTTAAAATGAAGGATAAACATCATTGACTTTGAAAATCGCCAAAAAACTGTCTAACAGTAGATGGAGGGTGATACCACATGTTAACACAGCCAAAGAACTTAGATTGCATCTGAACAAAAGTCTTACATGGAGTTAACATATGTGAGCCAAATGAAAATAATTATCATTGTGGCTTTGCAATATGTACTGACCCATTAGGTAGAAACTTGCAGTTAATATTAGAAAATAAACTTTTTTCATATAAAATCATAATCACACCAAATTTTACATAGTTCTACTATAGGGTACAATTAATTTTAATATTAGGGCCGTACCGAACTCTGTTCAAATAGCTGTTTGTAAAATATTGCAATAGAGCGCATACAAATAAACTAGCAGTTGATATGATGATGTCAACAATGAATGAAAACTCAAAAGATTAAACTTTTCGATGTATCACACCATAGTTAGTAAGTTGTTGTATTGTGTATGTTCAGTTTATTTTACATAAATTATAAAAATAGATAATGAAGCATTTTCACACCAATAAAACACCAACTATAAATAAAACGTTATTGAAATGAATTAAGCTATAAGCTGAGCTGTGATAAATTGTGCCCAGTTTTATTGGCGAAATTTCGATAACTCGATTTTAACGCTTGGCAACTACATTTTATAGGCTGTGATTCAGCATATTTATCACCTATTGACATCGTAAAATTCTGTTTTAAAAATAGGAGAGCCCCGTTCAGATTGTTCGTTTATGTAGTTCAAGAATAACTAAATTTATAATGCTGTCCCGCTGAGGCAAAAACGTCAAAGGGTTTTAAGCAACTGAGAAAAAAATGTCAAGCAGGCTACCCCAAAAATTTAGCTCTGCTTAGTTCTTTTGTGCCGTGTTTTGTGCGGAATTGCTGGGGGCAAAATTCAGTTTTTAAATGTGCCTGCAGTAAATGTCATGAGAGGTGGAACAAAAGTACTACCCCTGACAAGCAGCGAATACAGCAAGACTGACTGTAATTACAAAGTTAGGGGGCATGGAGGCAAAGAGGTGTGTTTGTGCTAAATTAAGGTATTTTTTTGCTAGTAATGCGGTCCTGTAATTCAGCATTTCACATATGTGTCAGCAGTGAATGAATTTTGTAAGGCGTTTCAGGTGGTGCAGTTTCTAAAACTTAATGTTAAAAAATAGAACAGTAATGATTATTAAAAGATTTATTTTTTGAGAATCGTATTTTAATACAAATATGTAAAACAGTTTTAGATCTTTAAACTCCAAACTAAGAATCCACACTTCACTTGAACTGGATAACGATCATTAGGCTTTTTAAACATATTTTAAACACCTTAGAAGTATGCCATTAAGTTTTGGTTTTAATCGAATCCACACGTAAACCAATACTATCTATTATAGCTATCGTATTCATGCATCAGTGATTTGAAATTCTTTATTAATTAATTCATTATGAGATTATTTGCAGTATGCGTTTCTACCAATATGTCAGCCAATGTAAAATGAATAAAGTGATATTTAACAAATAATTTCGAAAATTTCTTCAACATTCTTTAAAAATGTGAATTGCAATGTTCTAATAAATAATTTACATAATTTTATTTTCATTTATTACTCTGTATATTACAAAGTGCTAACCTTATCACATAATTGCATACAAATGCAAAATATTTAAAAGCACTTGTTTGTATTTCTTCAATTTAATTTTGTTGAGTAGTGCCAAACGTGTCAATAAAAATTAACGAGTAGTAAAATATAAAATTTGGCTTCAAAAGTAAATATCAAAATTTACATGCAAGCAAAAGATGGATTTTTGCTTGCTTTAAGAGTGTAAGGCTATTCAAACTTTGTTCAAAAATGAATCGAGTTGATGCTTCTGAATTTTTTTTCGAGAGTTAAAGTTTGAAATACAAGCCACAATTTAAAACACAAACGGGGTAGTCGACGATGGCCAATAGCCAATGCAAAATAGAAAAGGAATGTGGAATATGTGTGTTTAAAGTCATTACTGCATTATTGAAAATGTATAATAGTGATAAAAGAGTTTTACAGAGTTATACAGAGAGTATTAATAAATTTTGCAGTTCACCTTTAATGTTTATAATTTTTTAATATTTCTTTTAACCTTATGGATTTCTGCATTCCTCGAAACCAGTCGTCGTACCAATTTTTTCACGTTTCTGCGGGCAACTAAATACACATCATTCTAAGGCATTAGAAAGATCTCGTCGTTGAAAATCTAGCTCTATGTTAGCCTACCTAACTTGCCTACCTCCTGCGAGGTTTGTTCCATGTTCAAACTTATTTCGCCATACTATCTGGTTCTCGATTAAGGTATGAGAACCCTAAAACATTTCTCACTTGTGGGTGATCAGGCAAGATGCTAAAAAAGCTCAAAAGCTCATTTATCTGGCATTAGGAGACGTGCCTATCGTCTTTATTACGATAGTGAATGTGATCGTACAATTAGGGTAATTATCTTATAGCATAGAAGCAACTTACTTCAAACACCTATCAACACTGAAATCTCATATAATTTTGTAGCTCAAAATTTTTAAGCTTTCCGTTTTTATTAAAATAAAATTGCGCATTATTGTCACTAACACAACTCAGAAGCTGACTGGTATGCAAGTTTAACTACTACTTCAACTTGTCACGACATATGAGTATCGCTTAACAGTATTTCATAACTTTTGTTATAATAAACAAAAACACTAAATAGGATAATCCATAAACTTATTGTCAACTGAAGTCTTTTATAAGATCTCAATAATTGTCTAAAAAATTATTTCATAGCATGATATAAGCGATAGGCTCTTTCGTTTACAAATTTTTCAGGACTTTTGCAGTGACTACCAATTGGCATTTTTAGCGTTTTTAAGTGAGGATCAGGTTAAGATGATAGTATACCCAATTTATAGCAAAAGCAAGTTAACATAAAGTTAAATCATAAGTCCTAAACACTATTCAGTTCTTAGGAGCTCCTGAATTTCTTGATATTGTATCTAGTATTAACAAAGCTTTTATAAATTCTATATCATTTGGCTCTCAAGATATTATTTTATTTTTTATAAAACAGATTTTTATTTACCACTATTAAGTATTGGAATTTAGAGTTATGTCCAAACAATACACCATACAATTTTATAAGCAAAGTTGGACAAAGATAATTCAAATTGTCCTACATTTTTGGTTGGTTTAATTAATTTTTCAAATTTTAAGGTCTTATCCTTCTTTCTATTACTTTTTTATTTTTAGGTATGTCATAAACTTTTGATACTAGCATTACTGACATTTCGATCTTAACGGACCTATTGTATCTGTGCATGCGACTTAACCTAAGATGTTACAGACAGACATAGACGAACTTTAAACGAAACTTGAACTGACCCGCGGCAAGCTCAACCAGGAGAGCAACAGTCGGCAACATCGGTGGCTTATCTAATATAATATTTAAGTCAAATAATTAATTAATAATAGCAACAGTGCTAAATTAAATAAATCAGCAATAAATGAAGGAGGCATTTACTGGCCAAAATAAAATTAACCGAAAAGAAGTAAAAAAAATTTAAATTTTTCTCAAGGTTTGCAGGTTTAAAGAATTGGTTTCACAAAAAGCAGAGTGCTTAAATGTGCAGTAAAATATAAATTAAAAAAAATAGCTTCAAGTCTTGTATATTATGATCTTAATAAGAGACACGATTTAGGTTAGATTTGCTATCAATTAGGAAATGTGCCAAACTCAATGTGTCAGGAAGTTTATTATTTTTGATTTATGTTAAACAGACAAGGCTTCATCTTATTACACGAAAACAGCTTAAGATTTTCTTAGTAACCTAAAAATGGAATTGTACTAGAAAAGAGTTCTTGTCGGTCGATCTAGTTTTTCTTAAATTTAATGGTAAACAAACTAATTGAAGGATGAACATACAAAAGAAAACATTAATGGTTACAAAGAGCATTATAAGAAAAATTAATAAAAAACCCTGGTAATACTTCCATATTTGTTTTTTTTCAACTATAAGAATATCAAAGAAGTTGTTTTACTTATCAATTATCATAAAGATGATATTGGTCAGATAAGAAAAAGTAAAGAAAATTTAACAGCAGGGTTTATATTTTAAAGTAGCAGAGAGTCAATAAAATGGGAAGAAATAGTTATTAATACTTTTTATCAATGAGTATGTACTATATAATTTAATATACAGCTTTTGTGTGCTTTGTCTTTTCACTGGTAGAGACTATGAAACAGAATTCAGCACACATTTTAGGGATGTTACAAGTTTTTAGTAATTTGACTTAAAGGCGTATTTAATATTCAACAATAATACAAAGAGAAATTACTTAGTTTAACTTCATTCTAAGTTGTTCAACGGCTTGAGTTGAATACTCAAAATGTGCATCCCAACTGCTGTAAGAACTGCAATCGGTATATTGTTATAATTTTTGTTATCTAGGTCTTTAGTTTCAGGATGCTCTGCGGCTGTCATTTAATAATTTATTTTTTAATTCTTCTATAAGAAACAATTAGATAGAGTTAGGTCAGAGGACCTTAGTGGCCACTTGATGTCTCTTTTAAGGAAGATTAGTTTCCCTGTAGTTTCCAGGCTTATAAAAGTTAGGAGGTAGCAGCTTTGTGGTGCTAGAACCATATCGATTTCTTAGATGATAAAGTCCTACAGTTGCTATTTTTATTTAAAAAAATAAGTTTCACTAAGTTTTTCACTACAAAACCCATATAAAAGAGTAATCTCAAAAAATATTTGTTTAACACACAAACTTGTCTTTAGTACTGTAAAAGAGTATTACAAATGACCAACCTTACAAATATGTTTATTCACGGATTTATATATATTTTTATTTTGGTCCAAAAGAGAGAAGTGCTGGAAGTGCTAAATTTTATGGAACTTATTCGTAAAGATTTTAAAGAATTGTCAATTATTATTGAGTAAATATTGTAGGGCTTTATGCCACACACCATGTCTTACTCATTCTATGTCTTCATTCATCATCGTAGCTCCTAGGGCATCCACGCTTTCTGGTTCACATAAATTTTTATAGTGGCAAAAATTACTTTTCTAGTTTAAATTGTTTATCCAAAGATTATTTTTTGGAACTTTCTTTGGACAGTAGATGGCATAGTAAATTAACATATAAATAAGAAGTTATTTTAATTGTTAATATAACAAAAGCAAACATTCTTTAGGTTACTCTTTCATACTTAACAAACGTAAGAGTTTTAAGTTTATATTTTAAATTACTATAGCATAATAGAATTGTTTATTTAAATATGTCTTATCATTTAGAATAATTTATCAGTTGCAATAAGCAAAATACATTTATGAAAGATTACCAAAACCATCAGCTCAGTATTGTGCACAACAATTTGACATTAGACGCTAACAATCATCTTAATGAGTGCAAAAATCAACTGCGCAAGAGCTTAAGTTTACTGATCATTCTCACCGTCAATAATTTGTCTATTGGTTTTTAGGGCATCATGAGTTGGATTTCCAGTTTAGTCAAAAAATTATTTTAATGATGAAGTTCATTTTTAACTTGAGGAGTTGGTAAACAAGCTTGGGGCTTGGACACTTCAGGTGTAACTCATGAAACGCAAGCGCATCTCTATTGAGTCACTGTTTGGTGTAGATTTTGGAAATGCCAATGGCCATTGTTACAGTTTTATAATAACCCATGCTTGTTGCTGGCAACTAGGCAAGAGGGATCTGTAACAACACGTCGACACCAACTAGCCAACAACATCTTATAACTAACAGCGTGCGACTTTTTTTTGTGAAGTTACCAAGGTCTACACCAGCAACCCACAAACAGTTGGTGACCTTAAGAAAGAAATCTACGTGTTATCAATGACAGCTTTTAAAACACGCGAGAAAATGTAATCTAGATCCAAAATTTTCAACGGAAGCCGAGGAAGACATTTTCGAGACGTAATTTTTTATATTTAGTCGGATGCGCTTTAATATTCGACGAAAAAATCTGTCATAAAATCAGTTCAAAAGTCGTTTTATGAAGTCAATTCGGAAAGAAGCCTTCGTTTGGTTATCAATGGCAGACACTTAGATACAGAACTTTTATTATACAAATTAGAAATCTACAACAATATATTATTTTTCAACATAATCATGTAAATGGTCTTCTCTCCCTTTCTCTATGCCTTTAAGGGCTTGCCCTTCTCAGGTTCTAATATTTCCTGTCTTCTTAGTCGCCTTCACTTAGTCCTTGTTTTAACATTGTATTTGTCCATTTGACGGCTGGCCTTCCTATTTTCCTATTGCTTGGTGGTGACCGATTCATAATATGTTTTGCCCATCTCCCTTCTTCGATTTCCTCAACGTATCCATACCATCTCAGCGCTTTGTTTTTTAGTCTACTAGTGATTGATGTGGTTACTCCTATTTCCTGTCATATTACTTCTGTCCTTATTCTGTTTCTTCATGTATATTGTAGACATCTTTTCATATAGTCTAGTTCTACAGTTCTTACTTTGTCATGGATTTTATTTGTAATTGGCCACATCTCTCCTCCATAAGTTGTTACACTTTCTATTATAACGTGGAATAATTTCTTTTTGTTTCATTTGTGATGTTTTTGTTCCAAATATTTCCATGCAATGCTCGCGTCGCTCTTTTTTCTTTTATAATTATGTCTTTAATATCTGCTCTGCTCTTTCCGTATTGGCTGTTATTGATCCTAGATACATGCATTCTGTGCATTGTTTTACTATTTCAACATTTATTTTTAATTCGTTTGTTTGTTCTACAATACACATATATTCTGTTTTTTTATAATTTATTTTTAACCCCCACTTTTCATACCTTCTCTTCAGATTTCTTAACATATATACCTTCCTATTCCTGTGCAATAATTATTTGGGCGTTGGCAAACATGAGTGAAAGTAGCTTCCTATCTCGTATTGGAATTTTCATCCTTTCACACTTTTATACCACCTTTCTCAGCCTTGTTTTGCATATATATTAAATAACAGGGGAGATAATGTGTATCATTGCTTTAAACCGTTAGATACTTCCGTGTTTCTGGTTACTTTTTGTCCTATCTTTGTTTGTGCTCTGATGTTTTGATATAAGGATGGCACTACTCTGATCCATTTCTCGTTAATTTCCATTTCCTTTATCGCATTCCATATTATACATCTGAGCACGCTGTGGTATGCTTTTCAAATTCACCAAACTCATGAGAGTTTCTGTGTTCCTTTATTTGTTTTTTTCTATAATTTGCCTTATACAACAGATATTATCTAGACACGTTCGATTTGTTCTAAACCAACTTTTACATGTTTTTCGATTTTTTGCTTCACACTTTTTACTGATTTGGGGTTGTTAAGTTTATTGTTTTTGTTCTTTTATTATCTTGTCTTAAGTTTCGAATTATCCTTCATGCTTCCCTGGATTTGTTATATCCCACAGTTTTGCTTATATTCTTACAGACCGTGTCCCATTGTTCGTTATTTTCTTGCCTAACTTGTGATTTAACTTGTCTTTTACACTCACCATATCCCTGTCTAGCTTTTGTAGTTTTTTCAGATAACCACTTACTATATATCTTCCTTTTTCTTTAATTTTTTCTTTCAATGTTGTACAAAAAGTTTTGGGGGGTTTAGTTCATTTATCTTCCGTTCCTAATGCTTTGTACGCTGTGTCATTTATATCTTTTTTAGATTATCGTATAGTTTGTTCGGGATCCCATGTTGACTTGTATCCAGACTTATATTTAACTTATCTTAATATAGTGTCTTAATGCTGTCCTGTCTCAGCAAGTCTGTTTTGTATATTGAGTGCTTTAATTCTACCTTTTGTTCGTCATTCTTTTCTTTACTACTATCATACCCTTTGTAGCCCTTTACTATACATTTTACATTCTGGTCGTCGAAACACTCTTTTTTTGTGCTGATAGAAAGTATTTGCTATTTTATTTTATGTTCTTTGCGTAGAATGGTTATCTTCGCTCCATTGTTGTTTACAGTGTCTCCGGCAAAATTTTTCACTGTTGTACCTTTGGCCCTTTTTCCAATTCTACTATTCATATCGTTCGTTAGCATTAGATCATCTTTTTTTATTTACTGTCTCCATTTGTTCGTACAGTGCATTCAAGAACAATTCTTTTTGTTCTACCCGCACATCGTCACTCACTGCATATACTCCTATTATTGTTATATGTTGTCCGTAGATTTTTATTTTAACTTTAATAATCCTGTCTCTTCTCACATTTATATAGTGTTTATCCACTTTTTGGGTAATACCATGTTTACCCCACTTTTTACTCGTTTTCTTTTGTTACCTCACTCCATAGATGAAGGTAGTTTCTATGTTCTTCTCCTTTTCCCTTTTTCTTGGTTTTTGTCACTACTATATTTGGGTTTAGTTTTTCTATTTCTGATATTACTTATTTTCGTTTAGTCGCTAAACCCTGTATATTCCACGTCGTTATTTTTAAAGTCCATTTTATTTATTTTTGTTGTTCCGAGCGGCTAACCCAACGCCTCCATCTCCTCACCTAGAAAAAGGGTAATTTGTAGTTAACGTTTTCCTTCTCTAGTCTTTAGTAAACCACCACTTTACTACAAAGCGGCAGTGTCAAAAAAACTGGAGTATCGTTCCTAACCTGGAAAACTGTCGTGTCCAGTGTTGGTTTTGATCCGCTCTGGGTATTTTATTATATCTGGGGAGGCGTCCGAACTGGCAACTGTTCATGGAACTCGTCACATCTTACAAGGTTTAAAATTTCCTTTAGAAAATGTTTTCTCGCTTGCTAATGAAGTCGCAATATTTTTTAATTGATCTAGCGGACCAGCAAACTGCAACACGACCTTCTTCTTTCATTGTACTATTGCATTGCTATTTCCGCCTATTTTTCGTGCATGTGTAAACAAAATTTTTCTTTCAAATCGCTCTTGTACTTAAAATTTCGGCGTTGGGCTATCTTTTACAAGTTACTTTCACTGCCTAAATAGCTTCCAAACCTAATACAACCATCCTGAAGAAAATGCTTAATAGTTTATATTTCGTAATTTTTTTTAATTTACTTTTTATTGCAATTCTTATCTGTTTTAAATTGATAATATGTACAATACTGCAAAACTTCCACTTTTTTGTATTCGCAGACCAAATATTTTAAAACGCTACTTGCACAACAAAACTTTTATACAAAACTGTGGTAAATTTGAATATTCAATAAACCCTGCATCGAGTCCATTGTTTAGGACCTCTGGCTATGTTAACATGCTATTTCAAACAAGACTTTTGCAACCGCGCGATACGTTCTCATTTGAATTGCAGTAGTTTCGCAGAGCTAAAATGAGCTTTGCATTCGGAGCGCAGTCGGGGACATTCAGCGGTCGTATAATTCTGCCCGCTCCAAATGAAACCTGCTTTATGCGTTTCATCGTATGCAGCGCATTTTTCTGCGGGCATCCCACAAAGAATTCCAGTTGTTTGTATGCACGCTGAAGGGCCCCGGGAGGGCGCCGCGGCGCACTTGTCGCGCAGCTTATTTAAAAGTTACACAGAGATCAGGGCACTTTACCGAAATTGCTGAGGCTGCGCTGCGACTTATTAAAATTTTATACTCACCTGCCGCGCAAGCCGTGCGGAAAATCTGGGGCCACTGTTTGCTTCTTGTTAAGGCGATCTTGGCCGGCGATAATTAGGAGGGCTGTACTATTTGGTGATTACAGGACTGAATTCAAGCAAGGAGAGGAAAAAGTTTTAAAATTTCTCCAGGGGGTTCTGCTTTCCAATCGCAGCTCAAAATAATTTTGTAATTACTCTACGCTAATTGGTCTAATTGGACTAATAGGTGTAGTTTTAACAGGAAGTTACCTTATCTAGTATCATATATCACGCTCAATAAATCAAGATAACACTGCACTAAAATGTGGTGTGACACCTCCTTACCCATAGCAGAAACTTTCCAATAGGTACTTTAATCTATAAACTTACTAATTTCGAAGTTCCTTAATAAGTTTGCGTGTTAGACCCAAATCTTGTAGTTTATCACCAAATGAAGTAACAATTTAATTGTTATAACGCCTAAAAATAATATAACTCAGCATGTAGCAAGCTGTTCTTGTAAAATGCTGCAGAATGAAGCGAAAACATGATGTAAACAACTTGTAACTACGGTCTCGCCTTGCAAATGAAGCCAGAAAATGGTGTAAACTTTTGTAACATCAGCTCATGTTGCAAAGAAAGCAAATAAGGCGACGGCAATTGAATATCTTCCGTGTCAGATCAGACAAAAGAATGTATTTGCTTTCACGACAGAATGTTTTTGCGAAACGGTGTGTATTCAAAGATTTCGAACAACAAAAATAAATATTGATTTTGCGTTTATTTTGTAATGCGTAACTAGTGTTTATAGAACAAATTAAAGTTGCTGTTAGCTGCACTTACAAGATTGTCATGAGACAAAAGTGAGATACATTTTATTAATTTATATTAACTTTCTCCTTAATGTAATAATTTGATATACTTCGATACCTTATTACGTTTGTCTTTTGATTATTACCACATTAAAAGCTCTCCTCAAAAACCTTTATACCTTAATAAATATCGTAGGATAAGCATTTACAAGACGAATCTTACTGCATTATCATATACATATATTAAGATATTTTTAACAATACAGTAATAACAAAAATTTGAACTGCGCTCCCAATTTTCAACGAACTTACAAATTTCGTTACTGAATTCTATATGTCTATCTGTCGGTCGGTCTTATAAAAAATTTTGCGCTGAATTCGAAAATGAAGTCGAAAAAATTCTATGGCTAATAATTTTCGAGATATTCGATTTCGAATTTTTAAGTTCGTTCTGGGATTGCTTACAGAGCAATCTCTTCGCCGGCCCCATGCTTTTTAATCCATTTCGTTAAACACACTTAGAATATAATTACAGTAAGTTTCACATTTAAAGGTACTTTTATATAACGCTGAGCATAATCTACGCTCTAGTTCTAACCACAATTTGTAATCAAATGACTTTAGTTCTGAACTCAAAGCAGGTTATTGTTTTTACGGACTAGCCTGCGGAATATTCGCAGAGAGCTAATCTTTTTGTTAGTCTTTTTAGTTTTATGGGAAGAAAAAGAGTTTTGTTGAGAACTTTAAACCAAAATTTTGAAGAGTGGATGTTTAACAATTTTTTTAAGGATTTACTATATTAGGTCTTCATATCACAAAAGTAAATTGTTATGCTTTCGCATACAACCCACCATGGGAGCTAATCTTTGATGAGTATTGGCTTTCGATTATTTTCTGCATGTTGAATGCCTATTCATCAGTAAATACTTTTTTATCGCTAAACAGAAAGTAACGGGGGTCGTACCGTGCTATATGCAGTTTTTGAGTTCAACGTTTGTAAGCGCCCATTGAAAAGATAGGCTCACCTACGATTGTAAGACTTAGGGTCAAGGTCTTCATATAGCATACGAGCAATCGACTCACTTGATAGTTTTCTTACAATGGCAGCGATTCAAGTGTACTTAATGCAATGTAAACTACACATAGTAAATGGCGTACTACGTTATTGTCAATAGCCAATAGAAGAAATTTTCCCGAGTTGCTTTGAGCTAAAAAAAAAAACAAAGTAGTTACTTGCACTATGATTGTCACCCTATTAAATATTTTGCCTCACTTCATATTACTGTAGCGATTTAACTGCACGTAGGGGCTCTTATTTTTGACTTCATGGCAATCTCTAGGATTGCTATAAATTACAAATTTTGTCTTTTTTATACGGCAAAACAGCTGTCGTCAGTAAACTTGGGCGAAAACACCATTAAAATTTATATCTTTTTTTTTCTAAAGTAGATTTGTGGTTTATCTAGCTATGTAATGCAAAACAGTTATGATTTTTAAAATTATTGTTATGTTTCTTAAGATTTATCAATAAAAGTATGTATTTTTTTAAAGTAAACATAATACATCAACAATCAGAATTAAAGATGATTTTATGAGCTAATTTGTTTTTAAAGTTGGTTGACTTGGTTAGAATGACACTCACTGGTGCTACTTCGCAATTACATCAGCCTATTAGCCGAAGATGACAAACTCAATCAGGAGAATTTAAGTTACTTTGCAGGTCCTAAGGTAATTGTTGCCGTAAACTCCGGTTATAATATTAATGGCTTTATGATGTTGTTTGGATGGTTTGAGAATCTACTGTGGTGTGTGTCTGGTTGGTTGCTCCGTAATAATATTATGCAAGTACTTAAAAAATTTCGTGTAAGGCGAGGTGAGTCACATACCATGAAACACCCACAAGAGTTCTCATTGTCTTGGATTACAACCTCTAAATAATATGTATATTGCAGTAGCCAAAACAGTCCCACAGCTTGCATCCCTATAACTAGATGAGCGGGAGATAGTTTTGTATATAACAAATTTGATCTTTGTCATTAGGAGATATTTTTTTGTTACATCTTCTCGTATTGTTCAAAGTAAGGTTTAAAGTTAATCTTTTCTTCCAATGGAATTTCATGTACGTCACTTCTTTACATTATGTATAGTAATGTTACTTCAGGTTGTAAGAGTTATATGTATTAATTTTATTTGTGCTTATATATGTTCTTGCAGTATTCTGGTAGCACTTAGAAGGTTTCTGTTGCACGCAAGTTTAGTCAGTCTCATCTGCAAATATTTCCATGTTTATGTACGTTATATCAGCAGTGAAAAATAATTATAAAACGAAATATTTGTAGTGTTGTAGTTTTGTTTCCGAATTTAGAAATGGCGGTTAGAAAAGAAAATTGCAAAAGGAGATTTATATCAGTGTTAAGATGTTGGCTCATATACATATATTTGAAATTATCCCAATCTGTCGATTTGTTTGGTTTGGCTTGTTTTTAATTACTGTACTACTAATAAAAAGTATGAGTGGCATACAATCGAATAATAGATCATAATTGGATGTAACGTAGCTGGATGAATTTTCTTTTCTAACAAATCCGAGATTTTGGTCAATAAGTTAGACTGCCTGTTGAGATATATGTGTAATTATTATTATTGTTGTTGTTATTTATGGGTTTATTTAATTCTCTACTTTTTATGGTGTTCAGTCTAATTTGCGTTAAAGTCTCTATTAACTATAAACCTTTGCTCTAATAAACCAAAGAACAACTTGATTTGGTTATATTACGTTGAGGATAACAATGGGTTGCCGCTATTATAATTGGGTTTAGTATTTATTTTTATTATAACAATTTCCAAGGCAGTTTCTCGTTAATTTTGTGATTTTTAAATAATTTTTCAAGCATTTTTGTGGTCTGCAACGTTCTTCTCTTCTGCTTTATTAAAAGCAGCAACTAAATTTTGTGTCATTTGTTACTGCAAGGGGTTGGGCGTTACAATTTGAGATATTGAATATTGATAGAGTTGAAACGTTTTTATTTGTTCCGCTATTGTGTAGTTGTTCAACATTAGCTGGAATTGGTAAGATATTATTTGTTGAGGATTGTTATTTGCTAATAAAGGATCACTTTTGCTGAGTTGTTGCATGGAATTGAAAGCATTGTTAAATAACAGCATGTTTATAATTAAGTTTACTTGTATGTATGCACTTAATTTCCAATAAATTAGTCGATTTCTTTATATTAAAGCAAAAACTACTTTTTGTGTAATTTTATGTTCTTTTCTAAACATGAATTTTTAATTATTTTTGCGTTATTATCCGTAAATATTACCATGTTATAGTAATATATATTTTTGTTTAAACATATTTTATACTATATAAACATATTTATACTAACTGGTATCTATCGCATCTTATCGTTAATTTGTTTTGGCTTAAATGGTAATAGTTTTGTTAGCTTCTTAAGTTTTTTCCTACTCTTAGTTATTAAGATACAAAGTAGCTCAAGAATCACGACAGGTGTTACTAATTAATACCTTTTTTATTGTCCTACAATTTTATTTGCTTTTAAATATAAGGAAATATACAATTTGAAAATTCTAGCGTACTGTACATGAACTTGAGAGCTTTTTCATTTTAAGATAGCTTCATCAAAAAAGTCGTCAAATCAAGCAACCGCGGCAGCTACTTAATTTTGCAAAATTAATAAACGCATTGTGACTTCAGTAGTATAATAAGTGGCCGACTTTTGCTAAAACCCCATATCATGTCTGTGCTGAGCCGCAGGCCATACAAAATTATTAGGCGTTTGGTGATAATAACGTTTCTATTTACTGTTATTTCATTACCGACGTCATCTTCGAGGAAGTAAGGTACAAAAGTATATTGTGAAGATGTCCCACAATATACTGTGCAGTTAAATGGGTATAATTTATGTTATTGAATAACTAATGAATTTTCGTTTGCTAAAACCCTATAGTTCTGTTTATTACTATAACCACTACGATATAAATGCTTCTTATCGGACACAATCGAACAATTAATATATTCGTTTTGGTTTCTGGATAGTTCTTGATATTGAATAGCATAATGCAGACCTGTTTGAAAATCTGCAGTCCTTTGTTGGGCAGGCTATGTTTTATAGGAATATAACTTCACCGGTTTTAAAATGCGTTACATAGACTTATACCGACTTTGACAGATCTCTGTTTCAATGTTCTTGTTTCTTTAGAGCTTTCCATTCATACTTCGTCCACTCGCTCAATGTTATCCTGTTTCTTAACAGAACGTGGTCTATCGGAACGTGGACGATGATGTACACTCTGTTCCAAAAAATCTCCAACTAAACAAGGGGTCGTTGATCTTAGATTTATTTCCGACATTGAAATGTCGATGATAACCTCGTTGTGTAGCAATTATGGACTTTTAAAATAAAAATTGACAATTTTGGGGGGGGGGGGGGGTAGTTGTAAAGAGTTGCATTTTTCTATAGTAAATTCTCCAAGTTATGACTACAATTAACAAAAGTAAATAATATTGCTAGACAATGAATATAACAGCTATAAATATTGGGAGTTTGGGCGACGCTGTATTAAGTAACACTAAATGCTCGATCATATTCATGAAGCACACATTCAATACATAAACAAAGAGCTTTAGCTTTTCTGTTATATTATAATAATATTGTTTGTTTTTTGTTTGCACAGCAAATATTTCAGTAGACTAAGTGCAAACATATTTAATAAAAACAAAATTTATCTTTTAATTTACGATAACATTATTTAACCCAATAGGATCATATTTTGAGTAAAAATTTGTCTTTATTTTTTTACATGAACTTTTCTGTATTTAATTAATTCAAATGTTTGTTCTATCCTGAATAACTTCTTATAAATAATTTCTGCTAGGATTTTTAAAATGTTTGCTTGAACACTTGTATTTCTTTGTCTATTCCATTGTTAATTTTCGTATAAAGGTCATGTCTCGCCACAAAATAATCTATAATTGTGTCAAATATTCGCAAAACTTATCCACTTTTACCTGAAAAAGTTGATTTCGAATGCACAGTATTTTGCACTGTATAAGCAAACAACTTCGTGTCTAGTTCTATTGTTCTTATAATACCATTATAATCTTTGCTATTTTTTTACAATACAAATCGCCTATTATTTAAAATAGTTCGATAGACTTTGCTAACAATTTATGAAGTTTAGAGTGGTGTCAACCGTTCGCATTAACAAAAATGTTTCACGTTCGTTAAACTACCCCCTCCCCCATTCGATTCACTCAGCGAGAAATAGTTGCACACATGTTTCCTGATAATTGTTTTTAAAGGTACCTTATCAAAGCTCAATCCTCTAAATTGTATAATCTAAATAAATTTTTAGCTACTTCAGTTATAATGCTTATTACAAAAGAACTATTTTTCAAAGCAAAATAGAATTTTGCGACTGGTATAGCACAACCTTAGCGCACAGAATCTAACATAATAATATTTGCTACTGGTATATTTGTATTTTTATTGTACCACTTATCATATAACAGTTTTATCATATAATATAAAAAAATGTCTCTTTGACTAAGTCTAATAAACTTTGTTAGCGATTATCTTATTTAATTTATTGTTTGGAAACGGTGCTAAATTTCTAAAACAAGAGTTTTATCTCCAAAAAAAGTTTAGTAGTAACCTAACTTTTGGCATGTTTAAGGCACTGGCAAAGAGAATAAAATTAAGTTATAAATTAGCGCTTTCTGATAATGAAAAATTAAAATAAAATGAGTTTTTAAACAAAGATTTAAATTTATTGAACATATTTTAGACGCTCCCTTTTAGTAAGTACCTGAAACCATACCTACTAAGACACATACTTTATTGTACAAATTAGTTTTTAAGATTTAGAATAATTTTTTAATGTAGCATGCACGATTGCGTTTTTGTAGTGATGTGAGTTTTTGTTGGTTATTTTTTAAATTTTTTTTACGATCTTAATTTTATGTGCTGTTGTAGGATAATTTTTTATGTTACTTGAGATGATTTTATCAGAATGTGCTTGTTGTCCTTTGGCAAAACATAAAGCTCTTTTGATTTGGTTATCGTAAAATAAAGTTGGTTATGGCACCACCCAATCGTGCACAAATGCTTCAACAGCAACAGCGTCGTTAACACATAGATGTCCTCCATGCGTTGCTTTTAGTTGTCAAAACTGTAGGAAAAGTATTTCAACGGAGTATAGAACAAATCCTCAATGTTTTGTCGATTTTAAGCTGTATGGAGTTTGATATATTGAAGTAGAATAATGTCACAGATTGGACATTTGCTTCTTTTTCGACAAACTAACAGAAAAGTTTCGGTTACTGTTAATCGGCGATTTTCCCCAAAAAGTCTCACGGGTCATTCCACAAAAATTATAAATGTCACACGGAAACTTGAGCTTTCTTAGGAGTGCCTTAAGTTTTCTTAAAATTTTGACCGGTTTTACGACTTCTCCTGTAAGAAATAAAAAAATAAAACAATCTTCTATTATTTACTGATTTTTTACAATATAAATTTCGTTAGGATTATTAGACCGCATATGAATTTAAACTAAATTATTATTTGTCTCTATATCCAGTCCTCATTATATTTAATAGACCATCGGCACCATTACCACAGTAATCATTCCCAAAAATGTTTTTAACATTTCGTTTTCATTCAAATTATTTGTAAACTTAACTTTTATACATCTGCAATTATTTATATATGAATTACAAGACTTAGTATTATTATAGGACAACTGAAATGTAACAGTACAGAATAGTAAAATTATTTATTTGTTTATATGGTTCTTTATTTTAAATACACACCAGAAGATTATGTTCATAACCGATTATACTAAATTCTATTTCGTTTAGTGCTGCAAACACTCAAGTAATACTTATAGTATTTTGTTTTTTATTAAAATAATGATTTTTCTTATTAACAGCATACTTAAAATCTAATGAGGAATATGTGACAGGTCACACCTCTAACGTAAGATTACACATTCTATTAATATTTATTTCAGCTAAATTAAGTCTCTAGGCAGTTTACTTTTAAGGAGTATGTGAATGTCTTTTTGTCCTAGGTCTAGTATTGTAGCACTTGCACATAAGTTTAAGTTTTGATAGAACTTCTGAGTGATATTATTTATGAATTCAGTTATTTGTGGGACACCAAGTTCATGATGTATTTGACAATTACGCACAAACCACGGGCACTCTATAGCAATTGTACGCACTTTATTCTGCATAGTTTGAAGTTTTTTTAGTGTTGAGTTTGAAGCGTTACACCATATCGGGCAGGCATAAGTGATTATTGGCCGGAGTGTTGCTTTATAAATTAAGACAGAGCATTCAGTTCTGAGGTGCGAGCAGCGGTTCATTAAGGAGTATAACATACCCAGTCGGGAGTGGCATTCGTTCAGTTTGTGAATGATGGGAACCCCCAGTTTAGTTTGTCGTCCAAGTAAACGCCTAAGTACTTTACTGCTGAGTTTTTAGGATTCCAGGTTATAGCCCTATTGTTTATTTTGATTGTTGATAAGTTCGCATAGCGTCTAAGCGTGAACATTTTCGCATGGGATTTGTCAGGGTGTGTATTCTTATTTTCCACTTGGTGAGCCACGCCTGCGTAATGTTTAGAGAATGTTGTAGATGTTCGATAGCTGTTTCGGCACTGTGATTCTGAGTTAAAATCGCAGTGTCGTCTGGATACATGGCAAGTGTTGAATTTTCTACTACTGGTAAGTCGTACACGTATATATTAAATAATGTTGGCCCTAATAAGCTCCCTTGGGGAACCCTGGCTTTTATGGATCTGTTACTGGAGGTTGGTGTGTTTATTCTTACTCTGTATGTTCTGTGAATCAAAAAGGAGTGAATAATCTTTATAAGGTAGATCGGCAATTGTATCACATCTATTTTGTAGGTTAGCCCTTTATGCCAGACCTTATCAAGATCTAAGAAGATACTGGCAGTGTATTTTTTATCTTCGAAACCTTTTTCAATAAGTTCGCTTATCCTGAGCAATTGATGAGTGGTTGAGTGGGATGATATTTTTTGCCTGTAATACTTCTTGGAGTCTGGTAAGTATCACTTTTTCAAGGAGTTTGGCTAAAGATGGTAAGAGACTAATTGGTCTATAGCTGTCCGGATTATCCTTAGGTTTGGCCGTTTTATAGATAAGGAGAATAAGGGCAGTTTTCCATTGTACCGGAAAGTATCCTACTCGGAGGAAAGCATTACAAATTGCAGTTAAGTAGGCAACGGCTTTCTTGGTTAGTTGCTTTAAGATTTCATTCGTTATTAGATCAGGCCCAGGTGCCTTACGGTTGGGTAATCGGTCAATGTAAGTCTTTAGTTCTTGGGTCGTTGCTGGGAGTATTGTGGTGTTCTCTTGCAAGAGCAAGTTCTCGGTTACGCTGATAACTTGGCGTTCAAAATGTTCGTCAGACTCGCCTACTTTAGGTGCGAACACCTGCTCAAGGTGTATTGCTATTATGTTTGCTTTGTCGGTGTCAGCTGTATAGGTGGTATTATTAGCAACTAAGGGATAAATGACATTCCGTTGCTGTAATAATTTTTTGGTAGCCAACCACATAGTAGGGTCCCGGGGCTGCATTTCTTCAAGATAAGCGTTATATCTAGAGATTCTTAGCTTGTCTAGTTCTTATTTGACTGAGTGACAAATCTGGTTATATAAAGTTTTAAGATATAACAGGCGAGATCTCTGTCAGTTTCTTTTGTATCGATTCTTAAGTTTGATTATTTCTTGTATTAAGTTAGATGTTCTGTTGTGGTCAGGAGGTTTCCTGTCTTTCCTAGGAGTAGTAGATTCTAGAATGCTTTCTTGAATTGCTGTGAGAAGCTGAACAGAGGTGTCTAAATCCTCAGGTGTTTCAATTGATTTCATTCATCTCAGCTTTTGGTCGAGGGTCGATTGGAATAATTTCCAATTTGTTTTTCCGTATGCAAGTTTTATAGAGGGGGAGTTATTTCAGGAGTATTGGACAGGGAGATAATTACATGGAGGTGATCAGAGTCTAATTCAGTAGTTACTGTTGGAATATTGGGTCACGAAGATTTCTATGTAGAATTACATCAAGGATGTCTGGCTGGTAATCAGTTCTGTATGGGTGGTAGGTAAAATTAGTTGGTGCGGAGATCAGTAAATTATGGTGGGTCAGGATCTACTGGCCCGGTAACCCCATACAATGTTTTTTGAATTAAGATCTCCCAACAGCAGAGTGGGTTCATTATAATTAAAGAGTTTTCTAATTTCATCTTCTATGAGCCGTTTATTCGGAGATTTATAAGCAGATGTGAGTAAAAGAGAATTATTATTTCTTGTAAGTAGCTTAATAGAAATCGCTTCTATATTTTGAAGTGCATCTGTAGAAAGGAGATGATGTTTAAGTTTCTTTTTAATTATAATTGCAACACCCCCTGATGCAATTAATGCTTCTCTGTCCTTCCGATAGACATCATAACCAGGAATTCTGAATTTTTCAGTATTGATAAAGTGGGTTTCGGTGATGCAGGCTATATCAATGTTATGTCTCGATAGGAAATCTATAAAGGTTGAACGTTGGCATTCCAGTTGGCCATTGTTAAGTTAGTTATTATTTGGTAACTATGTTGATCCATTATTTAACAATGTTGGAGTTAATGTCGTTAAAAATGGCATTATTTTATCTAAGTGGGGTATAAGGAGCTCAAATATTTTGGTGATTATGATGGAGATGAGGTCAGTGGATTCTTGTTTCTCTTGAGTTGTATTAATGTTGAGTTTCAGTTCTTGTCGATGACTTCTTGAGGGTGATTCGTTTGGCAGATTTTCTAGTCTCCGTTTTGCTGGCTCCGAATATGGTTTATCAGGTGTTCGGATACTGGTGAATAGTGAAGGTTTCTTACTTATCTTTAGGTAGTAGCCACAACCTTTGTAGTTTGCAGGGTGTTTTTCTAGGCAGTTAACGCATTGAGGGTCTTCTTCCGGGCGTTTAGGGCATTGAGTGTACTTGACACATCGCTCTTGAGATTGACAATAGTTACGCGTGTGCTCGTACAATTGACATTTTTTGCACTGGGGTATTTCTTTAACCTTTCTTCTTAACTCGACTTCTATCACGCTATAATTTAGTTTTGTTAATCCTAAAATTTTTCTCCCTTCAGGGGAATTGTTAAGATCTACTGCACACAGTGGGATAGGGTATCTATTTTTATTGTAAAATCGGGCTACTTTCAGAACTGGGAATTTTTGAGCTAATAATTCATTTTTAATTTCAGCTTCAGTTAGTGCAACAGGGATATTTCGAATTATTGGCTTCCAGATCTTTGAACGTATGGTAACTCAGTTTTACCTCGTAATGATTTGTCATCGCCCTGTAATCTTCTATGGTTGTTAAATTAATACGCAGTTGGGTATTTCTGATTATTGCTGTAAGTTCGCCTTTGGCCTTTTCCTTGAGGTCAGTAATAATTTTTTGATATTTCAGCTGATCTGCATTATGCAGGTAAATAGGTGGAATTTTTATTTTCGCCTCTGTGTTATCTGGTACCTTAGACGACGATGCGGCCTCGGAGGTGTCCATCGCGCTGATAGCCGCAGCATGTTTGCCTTGATATATTAGTTTCCCTGCATTTTCTACTTGTTCGGTCGAGACAAAGAATTTATTTTTTGAAAGCAAGTTTGCTGACTCAAATAGATATTTTTATTAGGTTCCATAATGGGTGGTGAAAGATCGGAACTACTTCGCTTTAGGTTGTTGTTGCTCATAATAAGGAACCCCTCCGCAGGGGTTCAGTGAGTTATGTAAATTTGGTTGTTCACTTTTTTAATTTAGTAATGGTAAAACAATTTTAGTATAAAAGAATTATATTACCAAAAGTATTTTCCAAGCAGCCTCGCGCAGAACGCGCGAAACGAACGTTATCACTCACACTTTCTGGCAGTGTTTATGCTTCGAAAGCCGAATGAGAACCAAAATAATGATTTGTAGAATGTTAAATTAGTATAACAGTTCTACCAACCTTTCTTATTTTATATAGTTCTCTGCATACTAAAATAAGAAAGCATAATTTTTTTAGGCAGTTTTTTAAGTAGTTCTCCGGTCAGATCGTATACTGGAGCTTTCTACTGATATTGGTTCTAATTTCTTCTGAAACCTTTTTTGGAGTTGCCAGTTAACTTATTTGCCTTCATGTTGTGGCAGTTATTGCAAAAGTTGATTTTTGTTTGGCTGGAAGGTTTGTTCTAAGTGGCTTACAAACATTTCTACTTTTGTCGATTGTTTTTTACCCAGTTCCCGTCTGCAGTTCTGATTAGTGGACTATGCGTGTATGGCTTTTTCAATTTTTAGCAGCTTTCCAAAGAGAATGATCTGTTGACTTGTCATCTGTTAGTTCTACCAAGTATTTATTTATAGATTTATTTTTTAGTTTTATAATTTTCCTTCTTAGTTTTTGAGTAGCACGGTTTAATCTAGTTTTATCATCTGATGCTCTTGTTCTTTGCCACTTCTTTCTGTTTTTTTTCGGCTGCTAATTTTTTGATTTTCATAGGATGGTTATTAACAACTGTTAATATTTTTGATTTCAGGGGTATTTTTCTAAGCGGCGTGTTGTATCTTTCTTACAAACTTACCAATTTCTTGTTTTAGTTGGCTTTTTATCTTCAGTGGAACATTCAACTGTGTAGTATTAGACAAGTTCTCTTGAAATCCTTCCCAGTCAGTCTTTCCATTCACTAAAATTGAATTGTTTTTTTTTGATGATGATTTTGCTTAATGCTAGGATTACTGTAGTGTTGTCAGAATCCACGTCAATGTTTGATTCAGTTGCCTTGTAATTTGGAGAAATTTTTTGGTAATAAAGGAATCCAACAGGCTGGGGATCTTTCTAAGTCGGTGGATTAATATGTAGGCGTTTTTGTTGATTGGTAATAACATTCAAGCTCTTTGCTTGGTAGTAGATAGCCGAGATTTCCACAGGGTGTTCTTGGCATTATAATCACCGCTAATAATAAATTTATTACTTAAGTGATTTATAATATTGAGATAGCTTTCTGATTGCACTGTGGAGGACAGTATAGTACTGCTATTAATGATTTTTTCTCTCCTAGTATCGATAGTTCTTGCTATTACCTATTTTTTTTCGTTCCCATATCTAACACTTTATAATGTGATATGTTGTTTTTGATTATTATGGCATTATTTTCTCTTGGTGCGTTTGATAAGGAATGATGTGGTAAAAGCTATGTCCTCTAAATTGTCTTGTTAGATGAATCTCTGAAATAAGACGTGTCAATTTTCTGGATATCATGAAATGTCTGAAGATCAGGTTGCTTCCTTATGCCCCCACTGACATTCCACGCGGCTATTTTAATTTTTTCTCTAATTATTTGGATTATTTTATGTTTTGTTGGTCTACTGTTCTGTTGATGTTATTGTAGCCCTTCAGAAAACAAATTCATAGGTCTTAATGCTAGTAGTAGCTCGTTGGTAGATTTTTCCGCTATATGTGTTGCAGCCTATGTTGCTATGTGAAGAGTTGTTTTATTTATGCTTTGTGCATAGATTCTGTCTCTACTGGCTTGCGTATATATTTTTGATATTCTTTTTTTGTAGATTTTTTATCTCTTAGATCCTGTAACGTTTTTGCTATTTCATAGCCTCTATAGTTTACCGGCATTCCCTAGTGATATGTTTGTCAGCACGCTTTACACATCTTAGCTGTCTATTACAAAACTTTTGGGCGTGTCCCTATAGTTGACATTTGTTAAACTGTGATATTAATTTAGGTTTCCTTAACAATTTAATTCAAATTCGTATCCTCAATATTTCTTTCATTTCATATATTTTTTGACATCTTCTTTACGCTTAAACAATAGCTTAAATAACGGGAGTAGTTTTTTCACTGATTCAAATACTCGTTTTTGTTTCAATTCTTTTATTTTTAATATGTTTGTATCGTTTACGCATAACAGATTACGTTGCTGTAGTTCTTCGATCTTATTCGGGTCTGCTGTTGAGGGTATTCCTCTAGTCATCCCTTTTATATATCTGGTCTGTTTGTCTTCAAATGAGTGACATTGTAGCTGATTCTCATTAACGTTGTTTACGGTACCTTGCATTTCTTTAGTATTAATTTTAATTTGATTATTATTCAGAACCATTGCCATTAACAATATTTTTTTGTTACGTAAAATTGTGTCTCTCTGGAGGTTTAAGTACTTTTTCTTTTTTTATCTTGTTGTAAGTCTTTGTTACTTTTGTGATGCTCTGGATACGAGCCAGGTGAGGAGTTAGCTTTTTTCTTGTTTTTAGATCTAATTTATAAATATAAAAAAGGCCACACACAGATCATTTTGGAGCCAAATAAAAATAGCGAAAAAACAGAATAAAAAACATTGGGGAATAAAAAATAAAAACAATCGTGTAAAAGTAAGGTTGCACAAAATTTTGGAGCCATTTAAAAATAAATTAGATGTGAAAAATGCGTACGTTATTAGTAACTAAATAAAAATACACATAAAATTGCCAATTACGACAAACTGAAACTAAAATAAGAAATAGAAGAAGAAATTGCAAAAATTGAAGTAGGAAAAACTACCGAGCAAGACCCTAAAATAATAAAATGTATGGGAAAATGGGAAAACGTGGTCTTGGAAAATATGCAGTAAAGCTTGAATACAAACCCAACATCGAAGGATTGTAAACATAATTTAAAAATGTATAAAAAGAAAGTCATATAAACTGCAGAATTTATACAGCATGATTCTTGTTTTTGATTCTATTATTTTAAGCATACACAAGAATTGATAAGAAAAAAATAAAGAAAAATAGAGAACTATAGTTAAAAGACGAGCAACCAATACGCAGAGCTAAGAATGAAAAATTCGTTTTAAGAAGTATCATTTATAGACTTGTAACCAAAAATAATCTAGAAACTTCTAGAATGATTAAAAGTAAATATTAAATTAGTCGATGTGGCAAAAAGGAGTTAAATAAGGCAAAAGTTTAAATTTTATTATTTATAATATTAATGAGCAAGATAATTAAAAAGAAAAAAGAAAAACTACAACAACCACAAACACTAACAAGATATCGAAATTTATAATTATAAAAGTAGAAAGCATATTATGCATATAATATTGTATTGATAGCAGACTCGCCAACAAAGGTGAAAAAACTTTCTAATATAGAAAATGACTGAAATGAAAGTAAATATAAACAAAGGAAATGATGCTACTGAATATGAAGGGTGGAAATAATATAAGAAATATAAAAGTAATTCCTAAGACGACAGGATACACGTAGATAGTAAAATTGTAAATAAATCAGTGAGGACTGAAAACATATATTTTATGATTAGTTAAATAAAATGGCAGACATACAACTAGCATGATAAAAAATAAATTTTTTAAAAGAGATATGGATATTTCTAGCATAAAGGGCAAATAGGAAAGAAAAGAGGAAAAATGTTTATAAGAGAGCAAATTAGCTAAAAACAGATAGGACTAAAAGAAGTACATCTATAGATAAAAGGCAAATGAAGCAAATAAATAACATATATTCCATGCTCCATAAGGGCGTAAGAAATGAGGAAAAATTTCATATTTCTTATTTTGGTTAAAGATTACAATTGTTTTCCTTATTATTTATCATTCATTTTAAACTTTTGTCTAACCAATATATAGTTACAGTATATATGTCAGTAAATCCTCATTGACTGTGTTGCCTATAGAACATTTTGCAGCAATGTTTGCCTTATTAATATTCTTATTTGAATTTGTTCTTTCTTGATTGCTATGGAGCTAAAATTTATGTACATACGTTAGCGAACGCATGAGAAATTATTTTAAAAGTCCCCCGTTGCGGGACAATTTTTTCTGTTCAACATAAGTTACTGAGGAAACCTCGAGACATTAGTTATGTTTGACTGCATTTGCAGATAAACAACGGGGAGCCGAAAGCCGCAGCTTTTTTCTGGGCTTGAGGGTCCCGCAGGCTGCTCCGTCGACGCACTGAAAGATTTATTCCTGTACTTACCCCCGCGTCCCAGCTACACGTGGAAAAACTGGGGGAATCCATACAAACTTTATGCCGTTACAGGTCTAATACCGCAGCTGAAACCGACATTTATTCCTTTCACCTTTCTAGGCCACTAAAGCGCTTCCACAATCGGAATACTAAATCGGGCGCATTCATAAAAAACCTTTATTTGTTCCCGGTAAATTTACTATTATGGACGCGCCGAGTGGAAGATATTTTATTCAGCGTCGCAAATACAGCTGTCATTTTTTTCGGGAGGGCCCGGGTATATAATTCAAGAGAACAATAATATTAGGTGCAATAATGCCCTTTGAAGACGTGTCTCTTGCAAACACCCCAAAAAGCACAAAAAATACAATACAGTGAGTGCGCCTTATGCTTTAACAATAGTCCATAATTTAAAAGAAGCTAATAGCAATTCTATTGTTATTAAAATTAGCATACTGTATTTTTTAGTGAAATTTTAAAAAATTATTAAAAACCAATTAAATTTATATAATTCTTAAAGATAATACTTGTAATTTTTGCTAATTTACATTTTTAATTGCAGCAAAAATTTAAAAAACAAATTTAAATATAATGAATGCAAAAAAATGTTTACGTCAACTTTTCAGTAATTTTCGCTGCAAACAAGCCAGCTAATTTCGTAAAACGCAATTCCAGAAGTTGGTAGCTTACGCACCAACGGCGACGCACTCCTCGAATCAGTACACAGAGCGGCTACAAACTGCCTGTCAAAGAAACTCTTATATGAGCCAGACAGGTTCTTGTCGAGCATCTCAGCTAGATTTATTGTTTGTGGAGACTTGTCCACCTTTTCGCCCCCTAACATATTACCACTTTAACAGAGTGTGCGTTTAAACTTCTAAACGTGCTGGAAATCCTAAAAAGATGAAAAGTTTAGAATTCGTTGCAGTAGGAGCCTTGTATTTTATGATGCGGGCTGCTGAAGATTTGTATTCTTATTTAAATGTGCGCACGAAACATTAATTTATTTGAATATTTCGGAACTGGTGATGTTACGAAAACTTAGTCATTTTGAAATCGCAAAACGCATTTGTAGATTATTAAATAGCCCCTTTATTAATACGTATATAAAAAAAATAGGTTATAATAAAGTAATAATGTTTTATATAGATTTTATAAAAAATTTAATAGATATTTGACAACTGAGAACAAAAAGTAACCTCAAAAATCGTGATCTTGGTACTGATTGTATACCTTCCTCTGTTCGAGGTCGATTGCTCGCAATGGGACTAACAGCACGATGTCCTTTCTTACGACTACCGCTGACTTCTCTGCGCTAGCAACCAAGATAGGCAATAAAAAAGAATCTTTGAATACGCTTAGCGTATTATAAACATGTCATAGACGCGGAGAAACGAAGCAAAAAATTGTATTTGTACAAAGCGTACAACGCCAACGATGAGTATTTTAGTATGAGGGGTTATCAGCTATGCCAAAGTCAAAGTTAAAGAAAACATTATCTCTCTTTCAAAGAGTGCCCAAGCAATATTTGAATGGGATAACCCTCAACAACATGAGATACGTAGCACATTAAACTTCCTTCAACAAAGCATAGTGGAAACTCTCCTTTGACGGCCCGATCACCTGACCTTTCACTGATCGAAAATTTTTGAAATACCATTTCGCGGAGCGTACAGCGGTATCCACGGCCTTTAAACAATTTGACTAAGTTATGAGAGAGTGTCGATAATAAATTGAATGCGGTGTATTAAGTCAGCACTCGTTCATTATTTGACGAGATGCTAAAAAGAATGGTGGCGGTCACAAGAATTCAAGGTTAGCCCATACATATTTTAATAAATATAAATTTTTATGTGCAAATCTTTTATAAATTTAATTACTGAATAATTTGTCAAATAAAATTTAAATTGATAATACAAAATAAGTTATCATGAACATACAGTGAATGCAACTTTTAAGTGCAGGTTTTTTTAGTCATCTAAGAATATTCGACTTCTAAGAGTAATCTTAACTCACCAAATTAAGCGATGCCAGAGGTTGGCGAGTAATCAAAAGTAAAAAAAGACAAAGGAATAATAAAAAGTCTCCAAGTTAAGCTAAATAAATCAAAAACAAAACCAACTGGCTTAACTCCTCGAATAGATATGAAGTACTGAGCGATAGTGAAGCAGGCGAAGAAGATGATATCAAAAACACAGAGGCTAAGGTAGCTGAACCTCCAGCTATTAACCGAATGATTAGAAGCGATAGCTAAAGATAACCATGAAATGAAAACGTTAAATAGCGACGAGGTCAAAATTTATCGAACACGTCAGAAAAATATACTAATAAATTTAAGCTCTACAAGCTGAATGTGCCGAGTTTCATACATACAAGAGAAAATAATGCAGAAGCTTTAGGGTAGTTCTGATAAATCTACACTCATCCACTAATTTAAAATAGTTTCAACAGGAGCTCAAAAATTTTGCAAATATCCGACAAAGAATCACGAAAATTCCACTATATTTGTCTTTCGCGGGACAAAAAACGGCAGATAATAATAAAAACATTTATAGCATAATTAAACTAGCCCACTCCGTAGCTAAATTCGAACCGCCAATGGAAAAAAAGAAATACTACAATGCGCCAAGTGCCAACTATACGGCCACACAAAGAACTTTTGCATCCAGAGTCCACGTTGTGTGAAATGCATTGGCAACCACCCAACCTCTCAATGACTACGAAGGATGGAAACAACGATGTCAAGTGCATAAACTGCAATAACAATCACCTTGCCAACTATAAAAATTATCATGTTTATGAAAAGATACAACAAAGAATGTTTCCTCCCTTTAAGAAAGAAACAACCAACAAACACGAGACAATTTCCAGCACAACAAATACAACAAAATATATCTTATGCTCAATCAGCAATAAATATGATAAAAATTGTAGCAGCATATCACCACAACGCTCTGTACCATTGCACAATGAATCTAATGACTTGCCTAAACTTAAGAGAATGCTAAAAACCATAATGGAGCAGATAGGAACAATGTTAAATCTTTAAACTATAGTCGTCTCGTAAATAAATCATGGCTCTACAGATTAAACTAGCAGTATGGGGAACGGCTTCACCAATCACAAAGACGAATTAACTACGTTTCTCATACAACATACCATAGACATTATGTTAATATCTAAATCCCATTACAGATAGGAGTTATCTAAAAATTCCAAACTATACTATTTATGCTACACAACTAGATGGTACTGCGCATGCTGGCTTAGCACTTATAGTCAATACTAAAATCAAACATTATGAATGAACTCCCCAAAAATGTAACTCACCTCTTCAGTCTACTACGATTACAATATTATCAACAGCCTATTGTCCCCCAAAATATAACCTTAAATAGAACAATTTTGAAGATTATTTCCAGACCCTGGGAAACAGGTTTATATCAGGTGGGGATTACATGAGCACTGGAGGTCAAGAGTAACTACTACCAAAGGCAGGGAACTCTTGAAGACAATTACCAGCAACAGATTTTAGTATTTGTTCACAGGCAAACTGACATATTGGCTTTCAGATTTTAGTAAAACACCTGACTTTCGTACTGTAAAAGGTATTCATCCAAATTACCTTAAAGTAGAATCCTGTCTAAGTCTTTTCTCAGACCACTCCTCAATAATAGTAACAATAAGTACCCGAGTATTGCTCAAAAAAACTCTCTTGGCTTTAGTAATAGATTCACGAATGGAAAACACTACAGAGAAATAATTGAAGAATTGTTAACACTTGAGTTATGAAATGCAATGAAGAACTATTTTCAGTATTAGAAGCTATTAACCAAACAATTCAGCAAGTAGCGCAGCAGTCACAGAAAAGTCACGTTAAAAATAATTTAACTTATCCAATTAATGTGAAAAAGAGACTAGCAGAAAAATGGCGACCACTTAGAAGGTGGCAAACTGCTAAACACCCTGAAGATAAAAAAAAGCTAAACAAACTAACAAAATACTCCTCTGCAGTATAAAAAACAAATTAGTACAAAACTCTGGAGGGCAAAAAAAGACTAAAACAACCTTAGCAATACATACCACCTATTGAACTTAAAGTCAAAATTTGGGCTAGAAATGATTACGATAACGCTTATGTCTTTGCAAGGCACTTAATGAAGGTTTTTAGTCCATTTGACTCTCACATTA
Organism: Sinelater perroti; assembly: GCA_036346155.1. Classification (NCBI taxonomy): domain Eukaryota; kingdom Metazoa; phylum Arthropoda; class Insecta; order Coleoptera; family Elateridae; genus Sinelater; species Sinelater perroti. The sequence goes on along the minus strand of JARFIY010000369.1, from coordinate 3,403,368 downwards.
CCTTAAAAGTAGAGCAAAAAATTTATCAATACCTTGAAGCATAATTTCAACTGCATCCACTAATCAAGCACTTTAGAACAAGTGAAGTCACTACCACAATTCGACCTTAATTCGAATTAAATCCAGGAAATCCCCAGGTTACGATCTAATTATGGGCAAAGTTCTCAAAGAACTATCACAAAAGGGTTAAAGTGTATCACCCAACTATTTAACGCGGTGGTAAGGTTAGGTTATATACAAGAGCAGTGGAAAGTTAGTACAATCATTTTGATTCATAAGCTTGGCAAGCCTAAAGAAGAACTGCTGTCGTATAGACCAATCAGCCTGCTACTAATCCTATCCGAAGTTTTTAAAAGTTGCTACTTCAGAGAGTAGCACCAATAATTACGAAATATAATATTATACCCAATCATCAGTTCGGAATTTGCAAACAGTATTTGACGAAAAAGCAGGTTAGGAGAGTAGTAGACAGAATTATAAAGAACTTCCAAGATAGACAATATTGTTCATCCGTGTTTCTCAGCAATGTGCAGGCCTTTGACAAGGTCTGGCACGATGACTTGTTGTTTGAAATCAGAAAGCCTTGTTGCCATACTACAACTAAATAAAGTCATATCTTAACAATAGGCATTTTCTAGTTAGGTATGCAGATGTCCACATATCGTTATTTTCCATCAAAGCCGGCGTCCCCTAGGGAAGTGTGTTGGGACTACTGTTGCACCTCATATACTGCTGATCTGAAGTGTTACATACATTGGTATATAAACAAATACAAATAAACTTATGTAACGTTTACAACTAGAAGAGAAACTTGCCCAATTCCTAAATGACCACAAAACGAAACCGTTAAGTACCTGGGAGTGCACTTGGACAAGACAATCGCTTAACATGGAAGAAACACATCTCAAAACGTAAATAGTTGGAAAGTCACAACTGTTACGGCCAATATGGTCATATGGATACAATTATGGGAGACAGCTAGTAGATTGAATATCAGTATTATAAAACGCTCTGAATAAAAAGCACTTTATGACAGAATGTAAGCTACAAATAACGTAGTAGAAGACAAACAATATATTACACTCACCGTAATGAACTTATGTATACGTTTACAACTAGAAGAGAAACGAGTTTAGCAATTGCTAAATGACAATTCATGACATTAACAATATTAGAAAAACGCTTCAAATACGTGGCCAGTAACTTAGCAATAAAATCTATGAAAGGTACATACACAAACAAATAGAAACTCAAATATGTTTGTAAATCACCAGAAAGTAATAGCAATATAGGTCATATGGAATACAATTGTGAGGAAGACAGCTAGTAGATAATGAATATCAGTAATGTATAAACGTCTAATAAAAACACTTTTGACAGACCTTGTTTAGTAAAATAAGTAGAACGACAAACCAATATTTAAAACACGTAATTAATTTGTATGAAGGATCGAACTATCAATGGACAAGATTGCAGATCTTTTATTATAAATTGTATAAACATTGCAAGCCATCAATGTTATTACAAACTATGAATGTTACAGAGTTACGATATATAACAACTTAAATGTTATTTCATAAATTTAGCAAACATGGCAAAAGTTATTAATGAAACCGCATTTTTAATTAATTTATATAAAAAAGTACGTTCAACTAATTCAAAAAATAGCATGATTACAAACAGGTTGACAGTGTTAATGAGTAAAATAAAATCACAGTTAAGCTTTTTGAAAATGCGTTATGGAATTTCAATGAAATATCTATTATAAATATGCGATTAATTTGTTTCTACAAAAGAATTTAACAAGCGAAAGCTGTCTATATTTGGTTGTACTATCATAAGATTCGCCTATCGTTTTCTAAATATTATTATACTATTCTTCTGTCACTACTAACATTAACTCCGCTTTGGTGCTAGACTTTTGTGGCCATTTTACAATTTTTTTGTTACAAAATGTAGCAAAATTTTCAATTAGGTTCATGTCTGAAACTGCTTAGACTGTTGCAAAAGTCGAATGCTCTAAAAAAATATTTTTTCAACAAGAACGTTATTATTGAAACAGGAAAGGAAAAGCACATCAATCAAATTTCACATATACTAGGCAGTATTTACCGGGGAATCATACAAAATAACATATTATTGACCACCATATAAAATGGCACTCTTCACTATTATGCTAATTCTCGTATTTTCAAATCTGGTTAAGACATGTATCACCCAATTGATGGGACGAACCCCAAATTGACAGTATCGGCTTTATCAAATGTCATCCGGTCAAAATCACATCACTCTTTGCTCAATTCTAGAAGAGTGTTGGTAAAGGTTTCTTTTTGGTGACATGTTTCTACACTATGCAAATAGCGCTGAATGTACTCTTTTTAGCGTTGCTCGTTTTGTTCAATCCAGTGTCCTGAAAGGCCAATTTTGGTAAATCTTACTATTTATAACCTTATTTACTGTAGATGAGAGTATATATAAACAAGTACTTATTTTTCGTTGCACGGAATTATGACCAGACTGGTCTATGATACGTTCGTAGCTGAAATTATCTAGATTTTTGCATCCAAGTACGTAACACTAAGCTATTCACAGATATTTAAGAATGTTATTTAGCTTCACATGGCTTATCCTTTTTTGTAGAATATATTTGATTTTGATAACACCATATAAGTTAAAAACCGGCCGTCATACAAACACCTTGGCTCGTAAAATACATTCACTATCCACTGCCAACGAATAATTTGAGCCTATGGTCAATACCTACTGAAGAAAATATAAAAAAGTTTTGTAATATACTATCCACCCCAACAAAATTGAAAAAATAAACTTTTCAGAATTTTTGTAATGTTTCAATTCAAAACTGGAACAAGTGGGGATTGCAGTTACAGTTTTAAGTACTTGGGGCCAGTAGTAACACAAAAAATAAATTACTTCAAGACGTAAAGTCAAATAAAAATCTAGAAGTTTTACTGTAGTAATATTAGAATAAAAAATGTCGATAAATGCAAGATATACGCAGCACAAACATGGTGCTTCAAAAATAAAAAAAAGTTGTAGTAGGACAATTGGGAGAGGGAAATGCTGAACAGAATATTTGTACCGGTAAACAAGAACTGAATATAGAGAACAACAATAAACTATGAATTAGCATTAGTGCTTAAGGGCCCAAGTATGACCAGAGAAATCTGAAGCAGAAAAATTTGTTAGTTAGGGCACCGAAGTCGTATGGAAAAGCCAAGAATGGTAAGGAAAGAGATTAGAAGATAAAAAAGCACAAAGAAAGAAACTGAAATTAAATATATGATATGTCTATCTGGGCCTTCTCAATATTAAAGTTTGTAAACGATTCAGCATTTCTTGCTATTAATGAAGACACAGTATGAATGTTTTCAATCACCAGCATCACGGCTTAAAAGTTAAAAAATAAATATTAATGAAAATAAATTCCAACAGACTATATTTATCTAAAAAGAATGTGTGAAATATTTAGGAGCCCAGATCGAATTGAGAATGAAAGCATTGATATGGTTACTTGGTAAGAGGTTACAAATCTTAAAATAAAATTCTGGTATATCTCTTTAGACCTATGAGATATAATTAAGGGTGTATGTTAGTAACACTTATATCACCATTATAAAATGGTACAATCAAAAATCCTCGGAGTACTAACTGACGCATTGTATAATTAGCTCAAGTACAAGTTCTTCCGCGGGTACCATTTTCTTAATTACTTATTGGATGAGTGCTTCTAAGTTGACATATGATTAATACCATGCATACTCTGCATAAAAAATTATAAAAACTGACTTGTAATCCATTATCATATTTACAACCAGAGTACGTAACATTTATTTAAAGTGCTATTTGTTCAAATAAGAATAGTTTTTTTTTAAGAGAAAAACATTATGGGTATAGTAACGTTTTCATAGATTTTTGAAAATTGTTATCTTTGTTGGATCTTCAAGTGATTTATTTTTTGACCAGTAAAGATGACTACTTCTAAAAGTGTCTTTGTTTTAATTATCGAAGTATAATTGATGCATTTCCCTAAAATAAGCTTTTCTTAAAAAATTGTTTATATTTTTTAATATTTGGGATATATTTTAAAGAACATCTCAATATCGCTAAGTTTCGGTAGGTATTATTAATTAAAACTATATTTTTGGAAGAAAATAAAGAGCGTGTATGTCTCACAACAGTGTAGAAGGTTCTAGCTCTATTTTATTAAAATCGCATAATTAAAACTATACAATTGTTCATTGAAATGATATAAAATTTGTTCAAGTGCACTGATAAAAAGTGATTCACGGGAAAATAACTTAGCATGCGGTTGTAAAATATATGTATTGTATTAAACATTTCTCGTACTGAACAATAGAGACGTAAGATTTAAACACACAAACTACTTATTGAAATATTTAAGAAATGTTTAACATAAATTAAACAACTAACACATAAATATTGTGCCGGGGGAGGGAGGATTAAAATTTGGTCACGTAATTACCGTGTTTAACTTTAAAAAGGTACCAAGATCGACATCAAACGGAAGCAAATTTTTTCTCTTCGAATAAACTGCTTGTCAAACCCTATCGAAAGGTTTAGAATGGCCCGATTACTTCTGACATAGTCTGCCTGTCTTACGACAAAACAATTGTATGGGCCAGCCAAAGTAGATCAGGGTAAAGTCCCATGGTATGGCATATCATTAAAAATCTTTCAAACCAAAAATTTGATGTTGTTCGATGAGCTGTTTGAGCAAAAGAAAGAGATTGACTTGCTATTAAAGCGAACACAAGAAAATCATAAGGTCAGTTTTTAGGCGTATTGGTGCAAACTTGAATGCTGGAATAGCCAAAGTGTAATCTCAAATACACATATATCAGAAAACATAAATTTGTAAAGGTCATCTTAAAGACTTTAGAATATCAAATATTCTTTGGGATGTTGTGACAGAAACAAGGACTTTTAAGGTTACTTAAAGTTAAGTGTTAGTTGTATAAATTATCTATAAAGTTTGTGTAATAAGGTATAAGAAACTCAACCCAATGTTTCTGTGCTCTTTTTTTCGATTTGCATGATAGGTAGTGTATAAGAATCTTAAATTTTAGTATCAAGGCCACATCATCTAATGTATAGAGTTTTACTATACTTTTTAGTCCAAAATTAATAATTTTTAAATTTTTAAAGCAAAGATTGTGTGATATCCTTCACGTCAATACATATGTTTTCTGTAGCACAGAAGTGCTGGCTAATTATTATGTTAATTTTTCAGGATTAAATTAGTTTTGCTCTATGAGGAAGTACATTATCATCTTGGAAAATAAAATCTTTGTCTTCAAACAAGTAATTCCCTCTAGGTAGTATGTTGTTCTACATTATTTTAAAATAAACACTTTACAACATTATCCCAAATAAGACCAGATGAACCGCATCCTTAACTAGACATGCATTGCTATACCATAACAGTTAGATGTTTATCTGTAAAAGGTATACATTTCAGTAAATATCCTCTGGAAAACCTTATACACTATTCATCAGTAACGAATTCCTTCTGCCGCTGCTCTGTCGTTCAGTTTTTCTGGCTTCAGCCGGTTGCATACGAAAACGCCTTTACTTTTCAGAGGCAAATGGTGTCTTTTGTGATCTACATTTTCGCAATCCACAAGCAAATAATATGACAGTGAATAGGCGTATATAATATCGATAAATTTAGACCTAAATTTAGTCAGTTCTAAAATTAAAACTTCTATTGACATACCCTTAGCATGGAAGCATTTCAAACTGAGCTTTTACCTAGTCACCCACTGCACCATTTGCCATTTTTTAAATTACAGTTATGAAAATATTAAAAAAATGTGTTTTGCAATGAAAAACGTCATTATATAAAGGTGATGCAGGACTTATTCACACCATTGTAAGATACGAAAGGTTGCCCGCAAAAAGGTAGTTTTGGCGTCCTAGACTGACAATTTATCACCCACCTTTCCTCAAATTTTTGCAAGAGGAGAACGTGGAATAATTTATTTACAAACGATAACAGTGGAATAAGTCGGTGGGTGACTTTATGAAAGTAAGATTTGCAAAACGATCCTGAGGATAGGCAACTGAGCGTACGTTCAGAGCACAGCTACGCCACATTTCATATCAGCTGTCTTTGTTTACTTTCTGTTCATATGTATAATAGATACAGCTATAACTAAAATATTTTTATATTGGACAATAAACTTATATTACATATTATTTTTATGTGATGCAAATAAATTATAAAAATTAATTATAAACTGTTTAATAGCGAAAACATATGGTAAAATAATTCTATAAAAGAAGTTGATTGAGCAGACAAATTTAAAATAATTGAGACAACCATATAGCCATGATATCAAAAATAACTAATTATATTCCAAACTATTTCATTTTATTACATTTAAAAAATCTTGTGGAATAGATAGCCTAGATAGTGCTGAAAAAATATTAAGATAATTTATCTACTTCTCTAAACATAATCTATATTTTTATATAATCCGTTTTGTGTCGACAAATTTTAAGTATTTGATGGCAAAAATAGATGTACCAAAAACATTTTTTGTTTTATTTGATTAGTCACTAAAACTATCCAGTTTAAATGCAAATATTGTCGTTAGTAGTTAATGACTTTGGTGGGATATTTTATTTGCAGTTGTAATTTACATTTTTTTTTTTTAAGGAACATCATGTCGGACATTCTCGGGTTAGACCTGTTTAGTGCAGTAAACGGCAAGTGAATTTGGCTCATGCTGTGTTTGGACAGAGAGTTGCGAGAATTATATAAAACTCCAACTGTGAATCAAATTCTACATTCTGTCACTCACACACTTTAAATTTTTTGTTTAATGTAATTGTAGCCATTTTCTGCACGACTTTTGAGGAAATTATTTAAGTCGGTAAAAACGGTTTTTCAAAACCTTTGAAAACACCTTAGAAACTATATAAAGTATATATATATATATATATATATATATATATATATATATATATATATATATATATATACACATACATATTATATAAAAAGTAATAACATTAATTTTTAAAATATAATCTAACACTGCACTTGCATCCTTTCCTCAATGAAATTTTGTTATCTTGTACCATAGCCTGTCCTTAAGAAAATCAACTTTTTATATTCAAAATCATTGCCGTTCGGTGTTCTAAAAATGCTTTATTATTACACCCCCAATTAAATTTAAAATTTTTTTTGTTGCTAAGTATTTTTAAACGAATTTAAGGTATCTCAGGTCTGCTAAATTAAAAAATAAAAGTAGTTTTTCCAAATTAGCTCTGGTTTTTAAGATAGTGGATACCATCAATTTTTAAGAAATTTAGCCATAACGGATGCTTTTTATAAGAGGATATATGCGGAAACTCTTTTTTTCTCGGCAATTCTAGTCTTGCTTACTTGCAATGGCTAGAGAATATAATTAACTGACTTTTGCCGCACGCGGTATTTACATATTTAATAAAAAAAATTATTCTCTTTGTTTACGAAAATGGGTTTTTCACGAAGAAGCTGTTCGAACAATTGCATTGTCTTCTGCTACATTTGTGGTGAATATACTGTACAGAAACAAAGGAAAAATATCACAGATTTTGTAAGGCAAGACTATTAAGCTTATTTTGGCGTAGTGTTTAGAGATGAAGACAAGCCTGGTGCTCCTCATATAGTGTGCAAAACCTGTACTGAATGTTTACGACAGTGAACAAATCAAGAAAGAAAAAGTTTAAAATTTGGTGTGCCAATGGTGTGGAGAGAACCGAAAAACCATTACGACCACTGTAATTTTTATTTAGTTAATGTAAAAGGTTTTAATAGATGCAAGAAACGCAAATGCGAATATCCTAATTTAAAATCACCAGAAACCTGTGCCACATAGCGAATAGGTTCCCGTACCAGTATGTACAGAGTTAGATCGGGCGACCTCGGTGGCTATGGAATGTCCCCAAAGCGACTGATCAGTTTTTGGGGGAAATTTTCCTGAAGCAAATTCATCGAAGCTCTGGCTGTGTATGCAGTCGCCCCATCCTGTTGAAACCACGTGTGTGAAGAGTACGATGGATGAGCTCGCAAGTTTGGCAAAAAGAAATCCGTAATCAAGCGTCGATAATTTTCACCATTGACATTCGTCGCCTGACCTCGAGAATTTTGGAAAAAAAATGGTCCAATTATCCCATGCGTGGATAAGGCACACCAAACAGTTACCCTGGAGCAATGCAATGGTTTTTGATGTTTCAACCGAGGGTTGCGGGGACCAGTAACGGCAGTTTTGCTTGTTGACGTGGCCGTTTAAGTGAAAATGAGCCTCGTCGCTCCAAAAAATGGGATTTACAGTGCGAAAACGCTCCAACATCGTTTCACAAAAAATTTTGCGTAAATCAAAGTCACTTTCTTTCAGTTCTTAAACGATTTGAATTTTAAAAGGATGGAACTTCAGATCCTTTCTTGAAATTTCATGAATAATCGCTCTTGGAAGTCCCAGTAAGGCTGCTCTTTTCCGTATTGAAAGTCGCGGATTTTCACGTAAACTGCTTTCAACCAGTTCAATGTTTTCAGGAGTCCTTGAGGATCGACTGGGCCCTGGCCGTGGGGCATTCATAGCCACGGCAGTTGCGCGGAATCTCTGCACCCACGAACGAATTAAATTTACACTCGGTCCATCACGTATTCGCCGAATACCGAACTTTGAACAAAATTGTCGACGGGCAATTACGTAAGAATCATTACTCTTAAAAAATGTCTCTACAGCGAACGCGCGATGCTCACTCGACCACTGCGACATCGTGATTGACAAATCCGCACGATCGGTGATTCCAACGGCGCCACCCTCACCCCGCACCGTTTATTACTTTTTGAAATAAACGTATTTAAAAATATAAATCTGCCACCAGACACCCTGTATTTAAGTAGTAGCAGTGAAAGTAAGTTTGAGAAAATACATTCAACGCGCCAGCAGTTCTCCAAAGAAGAACTGAATGACCTGATACGGGACCTCGGTCTATCAAAGCAAGCATCTGAACTTCTAGTATCCAAGTTAAAAGTAAAAAACCGTTTATAGCAAGATATAAAAATAATAATTTAGAGAACACGAAAGGTGAAACTTGTTCTTTCTTCATCCAAGATAAAAAACTTGTTTATTGTAACAACATTCCCGGACTTTTTCGTCAAATGGGAATGCAATTTGTCCCAGGTGATTGGCTACTGTTCGTAGACAAATCTAGAAGTGTGTTTTGCTGCACAATGGCAAACGATATGCGTTGATTCTTATCACCTACTTAACAAAGCTTAAAGAAGAATATGAAAACTTTAAGTTGGTATGCAGAAACTCTACTACGATGAGCGTCCGTTTTCTGTTTGTGTAAATCTAAAAATAGTAAACTCCTTGCTTGGGTAGCAATAGTGGGTACACCAAACACCCTCGTTTTATCTGCATGTAACATAGTAGGGCGAAGCAAGATCATTAGAATAGAATTAATTGATCAATAAGACAAAACATGACTGTGGGAATAGCGAATGTCATAAACGAACCATTACTGGGGCGGTAAAAAATTCTCTTACCGCTTCACAGTTAGGACTAATAAAGCAATTTGTTAAGACTTTGAACAGAGATGGCGATTGCTTCAAATATATTTGTAGATCGTTTCCTAGGCTAAGTATGGAAAAGCTAAAAGCGGGTATTTTTGATGGCCCTCAAATTTCCAAACTTATTAAGGAATCTAATTTTACAAATCACACGACGACTCTTAAAGCTGCTGCTTGGTGTAGCTTTGTCTCGGTAGCTAAGAACTTTTCGGGTAACCACAAAGCGGACAATTATGAGGAACTGGTGCAACAGATGTTAATGAACTTTAAAAACTTGGGTTATAATATGAGCATAAAGGTAGACTTTCTTCATAGCCACTTGGATAAATTTTCCGACAATCTTGAGGCCTTAAATAAAAAAGGAGGGGAAAGATTCCACCAGAATGTAAAGGTAGTGAAGAAAGTATTAAAGCAGATCGAATAAGTTGATGGCAGACTATTGCTAAAGCCTTTAACATGATGTTCTTGACGACCCACATAAAAGAAAATTATATAAACAACACTTCTTCCTTACAAATTGGTTGTAATTTTCCGAATTAGACTACTGTATTTCTTTGTTATCACGCTGAATAAAACATCATCATAAGTTTAACCGATTTTGCGTTTATATTTTTCGAAAACATTGTCATTTTTAGTGAAACTTACTTGTGGGCACCACTGCTCTATTAATTTTAAATTTTTAAGCTATTAATTATAATTAGCGAATTATCTCCAAAAAACAGTTTTTAAATTTTATTAATTACTATATAGTGGTAGCGACACTTGTTTGTATCCAAAATAGAATACACGTTTCAGTGCAACAATTCTGTAGTAGTTCTACGATTATCGAAACAAATTGAAAATGTACGGGATCTTCCATTTGCCACTAAATTTTGTATGTTTAGAAATAGATGTAACTATTTTTATGCTTGTAAAAATTTCAGGAGTAATCCGCATTTTGTCTTACGCGACAATTTGTTTTACCAGTAATCTTTGTAAGCACATATGAAAAGCTTCCAACAGATTTTCTTCTGCCTAGGCCAAGTCGTGTAGTATAGCTCTATAGATTAATTTCACATTTGCAAAAATAATTTTCAAATCTATATTTTCTCTGATATCTTATGTCCTTGTACTTGTGAGTGGGTTAATTTAAACAGCTTAAAGTAACTTTAGAATTGATCAAACTAGGTTTTTTTCAGCAAGGTTAAATTTAAAACTACACCTTTATTGTACAAGACCGACTATAAATTCATATAATAGAAGTTTTCAAAATGGATTAGAAACATTGCTTCTGACCTAAATTGACAAATTATCGTTAAGCAGTTGCGTATTCTTTTAAAATTCCTAGACTTTAGATTTTTATTAGTTTTATTTAAAAATATATATATATATATATGAGCCCGTCCAATAATTTTCGAAAATACGGTGCGCGCAAGGGTCTCCGATTTCGTTCAAATTTTAGGAGCTAAAAGTAGGTAGCGAAAAAATAAAAACCTCCAATTTTTAGCCCTCCACTCCCTCCGAATCCAGAGATATGAATTTTTGAAAATTGAAAATTACCCTTATTTTGCTGCCATCTGGGTCTGGTCTATTTGTACGTGCCTCTCTTTTCTTGGCAGTTTGAAATTCGAGAACATAAAAACAGCAAATTCTTTCATCTTGAAAATGGACCCAGATTACAGCAACAGCGCGAAAACATTTTAGACGTAATAGGCATGAAAGTAGGCTCATAGACGAAAAAAATGCGTCCTAGTTAAGCCCGATTGGACCCAAACTTTCTCAGATACGAATTTTCAAAAAATGGCATTTCCGCGAAATTCGAGTTTTTTCCGGTTTTCTAAGTGTCACCAATCGCCCCTAACCGATTCAAATACTTTGAAAAGTGGGGGAATTGTTGTTTTATTAGAATACAATGATTTATTAACGGTTTTATCCTTGGCCCGAACTTGTAGCATGCGCGATCGCCACTGCGCAGATTGTTCTTTTCGAAGGGAAAATAAACGGAAATTGTGGGAATTTCTGAATTATACGGCGAGTCAGGGGCTCAAAAAGGGTTGAAAAAAGTCGAAGTCAGTGCAAAATACTCTTTTGACAGATTAAACGGTGATAGAACCTGATTTTAATAATCTTTCAACACCTTAAACCATTGTTTACTGTAGTCATTTTTTAAAACAATTACGCTCTGCTAGTCGCACATATTACAAATTTGTCTTGAATTTGACTGTTTTCTCACTCATTGTAATGAGAGAAGCTCGTGTATCTAGTTTGGTATCCCAGAATTTGTAATTGATCTCTGTTCTGTCCCAGGAAATCTCAAAATCATCCAGCACTTGCGTAATTCCGAGAATCCCTGGACATTCACCGCATCGATGGAGCATACACTCTATGTTATCTGAATCACAAGTTGCAGCTGCTATCAAATCACAATAATTGATCCTTTTATTCAGAGCAAGAAACTTGAGCTTAATGTTTTCGTGTTCGACACAAATGTTGTGGGAGCCTGGATCTCCAGCATAAATACATTCTTCAGGTGCCAAACTCGCAAAGTGAGAAAATTTTGGTACGTTTTCACCCCCTTCATAATCTTGCAGAAAGTTAGAGTGTAAATTTCGTAGTGTGTAGAGGAGCAGACGCTTTTGTTTTACTATTTCGACCATCGACCCAGTTTCATCTCGAGCCTTCCTTATCAAATTCTGTTTCTGCCCTGGACATATGTATGAATTTTTGGGATCCAGAATATAACTCTCTACAATTTTTTCCATTGCTTGAGAAATTTTAGAATGTTTTTTTCTCGGTGGATTTTCTAATTCACCTGTAGACATGAAAATGTGGAATTAAACCAATTTTCTAAACAATAATTTCTTACAACTTTCATCATGAAGAACTTACCATTTTTCTGCAGCTTCCGTACTTTATTGAACATATACGAAGTACATTTAAAGTACTTTTGGCATAAATCAAACTCCAGTTCCTTGGAACAAGTAAAAGAAGGGATATTTTGTCGGAGATTGTTGAATTTTCTTTGCAATTCTGTCAAAAGTTGATGAAAAGAGACACTGTCTTGGATGGAACTGCCAGTAACCAGTGGCATAATTGAATTTAGATTGAGATTAAAAGCATCTTTTATTTGACGAATTAATTTTGCCTGAACATCAGTTAAAAAATCGACCACTAATTTTTCTTTTCTGGGCAAAGAAACCCGTGATAATTCAAGATCAGGTATTCCAAGTTCCCGACAAACGTTTCTGAGAGTCGATCGTCCCTGGCTACAAGTCCGAAATTCAGTACCACCTGAACTTTGCGATGAACTAGAAGGATAAGTCTTAAGATCGCTTATTCCTTTAATTAGAGTATCTACTCCATTCGCAACAGTCTTTCTTGGCCTTAGACCATCCGTTCTCACAACATTGTTATTGTGGCCCTCCGCAACACTTTCAGTAACTTTCTGCTCACACCGTTTACGTATTTTATTCGCTGGAATCAATCTCGTTTCCGTTGCCTTACAACATTTTTGACTCAATTCTAAGGTAATAATGCGCAGATCACACCGAACAGGTTTTTTATGGATCGCAACATTTTCTCCTTTCAGCCGTATAATTATCGACAAACTCGTTCTTGTGCCTTTTACATATGTACTCACTTTCATAACCACTCAAATTACTGTTTAATCTCAAATTGAGGATGTCCAATTGTTCGGTATCGAATTCACTTAAATAACCAAAATTATAAGGTTCAGAATAACTGTCATTCAGGAATTTCCCACTTACTTTTCCACTAAGACACGTTACACTTATACAACATAACCTCACAAGTGTTTAGCCTGGTATGGCGATAACACAAGAAACTGAGAAACTGAAAACTGAGGAATGGCCATCCACTCCCCGTAGAAGACTTATTCTAGATTTGAAATACGAATATCGTAGTATTCTGAAACTGTTTGAATGAACTCGTAACACTGAGGCGATGATAATTGAAAAACTTCAGAATTCGAATTTCACCCAACTTAGCAGACGGACTTACACTGGCTGTTAGATGGAGTAATATGTGCGACTAGCAGAGCGTAATTGTTTTAAAAAATGACTACAGTAAACAATGGTTTAAGGTGTCGAAAGATTATTAAAATCAGGTTCTATCAGCGTTTAATCTGCCAAAAGAGTATTTTGCACTGACTTCGACCTTTTTCAACCCTTCTTGAGCCCCTGACTCGCCGTATAATTCAGAAATTCCCACAATTTCCGTTTATTTTCCCTTCGAAAAGAACAATCTGAGCAGTGGCGATCGCGCATGCTACAAGTTCGGGCCAAGGATAAAACCGTTAATAAATCATTGTATTCTAATAAAACAACAATTCCCCCACTTTTCAAAGTATTTGAATCAGTCAGGCGCGATTGGTGACACTTAGAAAACCGGAAAAAACTCGAATTTCGCGGAAATGCCATTTTTTAAAAATTCGTATCTGAGAAAGTTTGGGCCCAATCGGGCTTAACTAGGACGCATTTTTTTCGTCTATGGGCCTACTTTCATGCCTATTACTTCTAATATGTTTTCGCGCTGTTGCTGTAATCTGGGTCCATTTTCAAGATGAAAAAATTTGCTGTTTTCATGTTCTCCAATTTCAAGCTGCCAAGAAAAGAGTGGCACGTACAAATAGACTGGATCCAGATGGCATGAAAGTAGACTCCCAGACGAAAAAAATGCGTCCTATTTGAGCCCGATTGGACCCAAACTTTCCGAGATATGGATTTTTTAGCAAAATAAGGGTAACTTTCAATTTTCAAAAATTCATATCTCTGGATCCGGAGGGAATGGACGGCTAAAATTTGGAGGATTTTATTTTTTCACTACCTACTTTTAGCTCCTAAAATTTGAACGAAATCGGAGACCCTTGCGCACCGTATCTTCGAAAATTATTGGACGGGCTCATATATATATATATATATATATATATATATATATATATATATATATATATATATATATATATATATATATATATATATAAGTAAAACTTAGTATTTTAAGTAAAAGATTTACGAATACAAAAATCATGATTAAAATAGAGCTTAAAATATTGAAATTAAAATTATATCAGTTAAGCTTAAGTTTTATTTGACAAATTGTTGTTCCTAGAAAAATAATAAATCTTAAACTCTCTACGTTTTTAGAAACTGATGCTATAATTTATTTCTCTGATATTCAGTATTTAAGAAAATACTGCGCGACGTTTAAAATTTGGGCTACCTTTTCTTAACAGTATTATAGAAGTAGTTTTTTCCTCTCAGCTTTTCGTAAGTGTAAGTAAACGGTGAAAAACACCATTATATTTTTTTCTTTGTAGAAATGTAAAAAACAAAACTTTTTAAATCCGAACACAGATGACTTAAAATGTCCAGTAGCCAACTCCAAGTTCTTTTATTTAATTATAAAATAACAATTAAAAATATTTATAATAATTGGTGTAACTTTCATTTCGATTAATCACTTGACAAATTTATTTACCGTGTTTAAAACAATGTTATCGATGATGTCTTTATTGATATCGTCTTAAACTTGACTGATTGCATTTATAAGGTGATTTATGTTTGAGTACTGCCGATTATTGGCACAAATTCTTTGTACAATTATTGCCCAGAGATTTTCGATGTGATTTAAATCTGGAGAACAAAAAGGCCGGGCTAATATGTCAATGTTATGGTCTTCTAACCAGTCGAGAGTTCCATAGGAAACACGTCTTCCAGTACGACTGACGTGTATTGTTTTGAAAAGAAAACGCCACTTCTGCGATAAAATGGTATTCAGCTGAATCCATCCCACTTGATATGAATTTCAACTGAAGCTTTCCTCTAGAGCTGAAAGCCGCCCATACCATCACGTTACCACTACCAAAGTTACGCTTCGAGAAATAACGCTTTTTCTTGCGTAGATCATGCTAATCTTCTTCTTCTTCTTAAAGTTCCGATCCGTTTCGGATGTTGGAAACCATGATGGCAATTTGCCATCTTGGTTTTTTCTTGGAAATGCACTTTGTGCCTCTAATCAGGTGGTTTTCCGTTGCCTTGCTGATCCCAATGCCGTTGATCTTCTTATCGATTCCTCCGCCTTCGAGGGCGATTTCTACCCTCTGACAATATGCCCATCCTGACCGGGAGTCAGGTTTGTTTGCTTATACGTACATTGGTCTCCAGAGCTACGTTTCGCATATTAGTGTTCCATCCTTTACCACGGATAGTTGAGTTTCTATCATCGAGCTTAAGACCTTACGGCATTTCTTAAACTCTCCAGATCTTATAAAGGACATGCTAATCAGGACCATCCAAATTAAACTTTCTTTTGTCACTCCAAATTATCTGAAAAGTTTAAATTTACTTTTAAAAACAGTAAAAATTTAGCAGCCTTTTCAAAAAAATTCGGTTCGATTAATCGTGTGAGCAGCAGTTAAATTTTTATTTTTCGAGAAACAAGGTGTTCGTTTTTCAAAATTGTCTGGCAAATATTTCTGTGTCACATTCAAGTTTAATTCACGCTTGATTTGACTGCAATGCATAGTAGACTTTGATAATTCGCGACATATTCGGCGTTTGTCGCAGTCAGAAATCTTTCTTCTAACCATAATTATCGAGGACCTCTTACAAAATTATCGATAACAGTGACAGATCTGTTGATAATTTGCCTAATTTTTCTGTTACTTTTTCCCGATGCTTTATAAGCTAAAATTTGACCTTTTTCATATTCAGAGAGTTTTGAACCTTTAGCCATTGTTCTGAAAACTAATAATAAATATAATTAAATTGATATAAGTAACAAAGAAGCTTGCGCTAAGTAAAAAAGTGCTTTTAAAAGGTCTTGGAGTTTGCTTTTGGACATTTTAAGAGTTTTAGTAAAATTTTTAAAAATTTTTTTTTTAAATCTAACTTTTTGTTATAGAATGCACTTTTATATTGTTTCTTACCATATAAAAACTGTTATAATAGAAAATTCCATATTTAAAGTCTTAAAGTCGCAAAATATGGGGTGCCTTTAATAGCATTTGAAAGAGTGTATGACACTGCTGCTCTATGTTTTCGTATTGTAAAGAATCTTACATTTAAATTTCACGTTATTGTTTATCTGTTAATGTTAGAGCTGTTATTCTTCGACATGTGAGTAGTAATGAATATAGGATTAATAACAATAAAACGATGCTTGTTTGCACAACTTCCTAAAATTATAATAATTCACTATAAAATGCTAAAAATTTCACGGAAGCAGTTTGTTCCGATGTACAAATAGTTGCAAGATCTAAGATTGCAAGAATTGCACATGTCAAAGATCTGAACTGAAAGGTTAAAATAGTCTAGTTAATACAATAAACTTATGCCAGATGCAAGAAAGTAACTTTTGTTTTTTTTTCAAGAGAATTATCATGACTGATAAAGCACATTTCTTCTAAATAAGTCTGTGAATATGCAAAATTTGTACCGAGAATTTAAAAATCTAAAAGAAATAGTTGAAAAATCTTTCCATTATTAACGAGGTACATCTTGGTTCGCTCTTTGAGTCGATGGCCTCATTGATCCATACTCTTTCAGGAATGAAACTGGTGAGACTGTTTCAGTCAAAGGTGGGTGTTATCGTAAAATTCTGATTGATTTTTTGGCCAAAAACGGATGCTATAAACGAAGACAAATTTTTTATTTATCAATTTTTTTATCAATATAACGCCCGCCGCATGTTGTACAAGCCGCGAAATAATTGCCTTACTTTGGGAAAAATTTCATATCTCATAATAGAGACCTTAATCATTATGAAAATTTTCCCCAAACAAACGGCCCGTTTTAAAAAACAGCAGGGGCGACCACCTGAAAGATTTTATATTCCATAAGTAATGGTCTGGATCTAAATAAAAATATCTTAATAATTCTCAAAAATAAGTATTTTTTATAATTTAAAATTATTCCTCTTAATGGGAAACCCTGTATTATATTTCACAGTTTATCACGTTGTAAATTTTTATTCTGTACTTTCTAAATTTACGTGAATCGTATTGTTGGAAATAACAGGTCGCCAGATTAAAGCGGAAGGGATAAGACTATTGACATATTTAGGCAAAATCCTGTAATAAATTTTTTTCTGTAGAGCGGTAAACCTTCTTACTTTTACCGATTCATTATCAAACTATACAGTATATGAAAAATTTAAACCTGCTGAATCTCATGGCTAAATAAAGCTTTTCTATAATTTTTCCTTTAATACTTTCCAAGTTAAACCAATTTGCCTTGTATGTTCTAGCTAAGTACTTATGCTTATGTATCTTCTTTCTTAAAAAACCTCCTAAAGCCAATTAGTACTAATCATATACTACTACGCAGGCAAGATGGTAATTGAAATATATTTTCCGTTTTTGGTATCTCCGATTGTACTAAGCACTTTGATTCAAATATTTTTTGGAACCATTTGTGATGTAAATACTTTTTTAATTTTGTGTTTTAATATTATTCTTTGTCTTATCCTTTTCTACCTTAGCGTTGGAGTTATTTTCGTTTGTCATATATGTGATACTTGATTTGAACCATCCGAATTCTATGAATAATTTTATCAAAACACTTAATTCCCCTGTAGTCGAAAATTTTAATATATTTTTTATAAGGCAAAGATTCTTTAAAAAAAAACAATTTTTGTTCGTGAACAAGCAGTTTGCTTCTCAGAGACGAAAGATTTGTTCAATTATGCTTAGACATAACACAAATTTTTCTACTCTACTTACAAATTTAAAAGTAATAAGAAAATAGAACAAGAAAGGCTTTTTTTTAGTCATTCCGTTTATTGCGATAGTATACAAAATCTATTTTTGGTTATTCTAAAAAATAGACCTTCTTTTACCCAAATTTGTTTTTTTCTTACTTCAATATCACTGTTTTTAAAACAGTTATTAAAACGTACTGAAATATATCACTTTAAAGTTATTATTTAAATCGAAACCAATTAAATTATAATTGTTATTAACAAAATATTTTAACCCATTAATATCAAATTGCTTTAATGTAACTTTCCATTAAAACCTTCCCACAAAATGCATTCACATAATTTCATATACCTATTAAATTTTGTACTTTATTCTGATGCTGATTTAAATATTTACTAAAATAAAATTAGTT
Organism: Sinelater perroti; assembly: GCA_036346155.1. Lineage (NCBI taxonomy): Eukaryota > Metazoa > Arthropoda > Insecta > Coleoptera > Elateridae > Sinelater > Sinelater perroti. The sequence continues at coordinate 3,384,642 of JARFIY010000369.1, read as the reverse complement.
TAATTAATGCTTTACATGCATAATTTACTTTTTGCAATAATGCTCCTAACAGAAACCAAAAACTGTTTTCGCGTGTATGCTAACGTGACTAAAAATAAAAAAGATGTATGTTACAAAAAGAGATTAAATTTAGTGTGATGTGAGGAACAGATCAGCGAAGCGTTTCTGTTTATCTCAATGCTGCAGCCCGGGGGTTTTGTTCGAGCCTGCACAAATACTTTGATTAGTATTTTCAGTTAAACCTCTTCCGTTTTTCCTTTACACATGACCTGCTTCGCAAAGATTTATTTTTATTGGAGAAGAATCTGCTAAGATGGATGTACTTATGCTGTACCAATAAACAACATTTCGAGCCCTCACAAAAGCAGGGAGACGCTGGGGTATTAGTTTTTTATCGACAGGGGTTTTCAATAAAATTTTAAAAACATGGCCTGAAAGAGCTGTTCCCTAGGATATCTTTTACTGGTAATGTACTGGTATAATTTGAATGCTACAATATAGGCTTATATAAAATAACAAGGAATTCAAATATATTGTAGCATACTTTACGATCTGAAAGAATTAAATTATGCTATAACAAATTTTACTCCGTAATTTTGAGCATTTTGGGCGTTGTATGGACAATTTAATAAAAAAAAAGTACTCCTACAGTGCATACGTATTACACATTTGCATTAAATGTTAGTTGTTTTTTTTATTACTACTGCAAATTTACAAGCTACTTTGATAAAAGTAATAAGTAAATTAGTTGAAACTGACGTATTTGGCATGAGTAGGGCACCATCCACTGACGGGTCTCCACGACTTATTCAATAAGGTCTTCTGGCCATTGTCTCTTCAATCTTCTATCCAAGGGCTGGCGAGGGTAGAGGTTTGTAATGAGTGGGTTGAAATGGTTTAATGTGCGCATTTTGCTCTTGGCTGCATAACTCTTGATGACTTCCGAGATGAATGGGATTTTGAGGTCGTGGTGGAGGGTTTGATTGCCGACATACCAAGGTGCATCAGTCAGAACACGCAATGTCTTCGATTGGCAGGACTGCAATATTTTGGTGTTCGATGACTTTTTTTTTTGTTTTAAAACGTTTCTTTAATATAGTTAACTATTCTCTGACACTGCTGGATGGTTGAATGTCTTTCACGGAAGCCGAACTGGTGAACGGGAATTAACTCCTCTGAAGGGGTTATTTCTTTGATTCTGTATAACAGTAATCGCTCAAAGATTTTAGAGAGCAAGGGTAATAAGCTTATTGGCCGATAAGAGGCTGCTTCTTGTGGAGGTTTCCCAGGTTTCGCGATCATGATTATTGATACGAATTTCCATTGAATCGGAAAGTTAGAGATGGCAAACATGCGGTTGTAGATTGTTGTAATCAGTTTGTAATCAGTATTGCTTTTTTAGGGAGATTTTTTAATGTATTTCCTACTATTAGATCATAGCCGGGGGCTTTGTATGAATTGGTTTGCTTGATCTCTCTGTATACTTCTGCAAGTGGGACAGGTCTCAAGGGTAGGAATAATTGTCCAGGTGAGTTTAGTAATTCCTCTATCTCAGTATCAAAGTTAGGATTGTTGGATGAGTATGGAGTGAACACTTGTGCGAGGTGTTCTCCGAAGGCATTTGCTTTTTCTTCACTTGAACGAGCCCAACTTCCATCTAATTTTCTTAGGGGTGGTATGTGAGTGGTAAGCTTTTTTGTCGCTTTCCAGATAGTGTGATCTTCTGGCGGTAGGTTACGGAGGTAGTATGCGAAAGATTCATTTCTGTTTTCTTGTATGACATTCCGAAGTCGGTGAGTTAGATTATTGAGTGTAGTTTTATCCTAGGGATTTCTGGATCTTTGCCATTTGGCACGGGCTCTACGTTTTTCGGTTACAAGTTGTCTAATATGTAGCGGTATATTGTGGGTTTCGTGTGCTCGTTTAAGATCTATTGGAGTAGCTTGCCAGGCAGCCTCTTGAATAAGCTTTGTAAGGTATTCGACGGTTGCGTCGATTTCGCTGGGTGTGTGCATTTTGTGTGCTAGACTAATGGTGTCATTTATGTACAGTTGTAATTGCTCCCAGTCAGTTATATCACATATAATATTTGAAATTAGAGTTATAATTATTGGGGAATGATCTGAATCTAGGTCGAAGTTGCTTTCAGTTTTACTATATATGTCGGATATCCCTTTGATGACCGCGAAGTCCAGCAAGTCGGGGATTTTACGTAATCCGTCGGCCAGTAGATTGGCTCACCGGTTGACAAATAATTTAGTGTTGTTGTATGGTATGGAAAAGTGCTCGCCCTTTAGGTGAGATTAACCTGGAACCCCAGTAGGTATGTTTGGCTTTCCAGTCTCCTGCTATTAAAAAGCGAGGTCCAAGTGGGAGGAGAAAGTCTTGAAATTCCTCAGCTGCAATGGAATGCATAGGTGGACAGTTGACTGCTCCGATAGTTAGAGGCCAAGGAAATAAGTTAACTTTAACTAATGCACTTTGGATTTTGTTAGTTGTATAGGACGATAATTCATAGTGATCTATTGCGGTTCTGATTATGATTGCCGACCCTGCATGTGCTGTTCCGTCTGAATGATATTGCATAGTATGTGTTATAGTGTGGTATTTTTGTTACCGAATAAGATGTGGAATGGCTTTCAGAGGTAAGTAGTATATCTATTTTATTGTAATTTAAAAATAGAGTTACTTCCTGAATATGATTATTGAGTCCATTGGAGTTCCATGCCACTATTCTTATCGAGTTAGCCATTAGTGTGTTGGTTTATTAATAACAATGGTGAGCATGGTTATAATCATGCTGTTGTGATTTAGTAATTGTGTGAACATATTTTTAAATTCGCTAAGGAAGAAGGTAGGCTTTTCTGTAATTTCATCATTACTTTTTGTTCCTCTTGCTGCAACTTGTGAGTAACTAGGAACGTTCTGAGAGGAGTCGTACAAGAGCTGATGATGAAAGTGATGTGAAAGCTGGTGGATTTATTCTGTGAGGTATTCTGATAGCTGTCTGCTTTGGCAAGTTCCTAGCTTTTAGGTCTCCGTACACAGAACATCCTTTATAGTTGGCAAGGTGGTCGCCATTGCATAGGGCACATTTGGCTGGAGTTTCCCTAGTCTTTTTACACGTTTGACTGTTGTGGGGTCCTCCACATCTAACGCAATTGCAGGACTTCGTGCAATAGGCCTTGGAGTGGCCATAGGCTTGACAACGTGTACATTGTATTATGCTTCTATTCTGACTTTTGAATTTTGTATAAATTCAACTTTATACACATCCTTATTGTTTGTTTAGGGCTCGAGGTCAACGAAAAACTTTGGCAATGGGTTTTTGCTTACTCCGTGTCGGATGTTTGTTAAGTTTCTTACAGGGTGACCTAAACTATGTAGTTCGTCCTTGATGTCTTGGATAGGGATTGAATGATGTAGGTCACGTATGACGACGATTCTATAAGCTCGCTCTTGTTTTATTTGATATGTATGATACATAACTTTTTCTTGACTTAGGTGAGAGATTAGCTTCCTGTATACATCAATTGTTCTTGCATTTATTTTTACCGTATTATTGGATAGGGATTTGGAATAAAATCGTTCTTATTCGACGACTTTGGTCAGGTTATCAGTCATGGATTTGAATTCGGTAACACCGTAGATATAAATAGGTGGAGGGTTAAGTTTTGAAGATTTCGTTTCAGGGTTAGTTTCATTTGAGTTGTTTTCATCAGAATTGTGAACAGTTTCGGTTTCAGCGAGGACCTGATACCTGTTTGTTCTGTTGGTTGCGGACGAGTTTTCAGGTGGCTTGTACCATTCGTTTTCTTTTTTTGATAATAGTTTGCCAGGGATGTTTACTGCCGCTTTGTTCTTGATCTGCATTCATATTTTCATCATAGTCGCTTTCAGTGCCATAGCTAACTTGTACAGGTTGCGAGAAAGCTGTTGTAAAAGTATTACTGTATATGGGCGTGCTTGTAGTTGGAATTTGGGATAAACATTGTTGATAAGGTTGAGGAATTGGAAATTGATTTTGAAACATCGGAGGTAAGTGAGGATTGAGTTGAGTTTGGCTTATCTGATTTGGCATTGGTGGCATTGGTGGCATTGGTGGCATCGGTTGAAAATTATTCCAGTTGTTATAGGAGCTGCTGGTTGGGAACATTTCACTACATTAATGTTTATCTATTTTACAGTAGCTTTAAGCGAAAAATATTTGCTGGGTTAAATTTGAATTTATGTTTTATTGAACCCTGTGACCGCGATAACAGTCGCGTGCACTCAGCTGTTGTTATCACTCGGCCGACTCTCAAGCGTCGAGGAGCGGCGATCGAAACGTCTTCATTCCGTGAAAGTCAACCGAGAAGTAAATGTTAGTTAAAATCTTTTATAATAACAAAATTAAAATTGTGCTTTTAAAATAATCTCAGTAATAGAGAGTTTAATTAAGATTTTAAATGATATACAATATGTAGAGGTTCAATAAATTTATTTTTATTATATTTTAAGCAATTTTTTGGCAAGGAAAAATATATTTACTGCAAATAAGCTGTACGGACATTTTAAGCGCCGTGATGTACGGAATCTTATTAAGTGGCGAAACGAAGCGGAGTTACTTACTAACTTCATGTTGTCCGTCTGTCTGTCCGTCCGTCCGTCCGAGCAAAAACTCGAGAACGGCTGAGAATTTCCAAATTATTTTTTCACCAATCGACAGGTGACCAAAAAGGCTTGTTTGCTAGTGATTTTGAAATTGATTAGTCAAAGGTCAGCGTGGTCAGACTGCTTCGTCACTTCGCTATGCGTTGCAAGCTTTGCAGGTTTATTGGAACCGATAACAATTGTAATTTTTTTGCAAAAGATGCTCTATAAAATTTTGTAAATAGATATGCGTATACATTGTACTTTAGTAATACAGTATTATTAAGGTTTAGTAGTGAATAAGAAAAATAAAATAGGAATTATAAATATATAATAGATCTGTCAGAAAAGCATATCTGCCCTTATTTTTTTAAATGAAATAGTCGTACGTAAAAAATATACAAAGCAACATAATTATCAAATAATTTATTTTTTGTAAGCTGCTACATTCGCACAAGAATATTTAGAGCACTCAATGGTTGGTCTCCCTCCCTCAAAACTTCTGTTGTGGAAGATTAAAATGCGTCCACTTCATAGTATTACGTGATGCGATGAGATGGCACTGCTGCTTTATTGGTGTAGTAGTTTTAGTGAAGCTGTGGACAAAGACGGAAACCATAACAGCAGACCATTATGGTAGTGCTAAACAGTGTAGTTTTTCTGAGAAAAGGGACATTCATACGAGGTTGATAGCCGTGCATGGAAATGTCGCAGAACTGTGTGAGAGAGACAAATCAAAACAACAATTGTTGTAGTTGTAGAGCCGGGATCGCTTATTCCAAAACAAATGACGATTCTTTTTTGGGATCAGGAGGGAGTTCTGCTTATTGGGGGAGAAGACCGGCTTGTTTCACGTGAAAACGTTACAAATGGGACTGCAACTCGCTTAAATTACTGTTGAGGTATTTAACAACGCTGTCGCGGGAAATGGAGACGCATTACGTTGTTTCATCATGACAATGCTGAGCTACACGTCAATAGTTGCATCCCTACTATCCTTCAGAATCTTAGGTACATTGTGCTCCCTTACTCCCTATATGCGCTAGATCTTAAGTCGAGAATTCATGTTTTGTTTGACATATTGAAAGTTTTAGTACGCGGTAAGTTCTGTTTCATTAAGGTTTAGTCGGCTGTCTGTAGGTGGTGGCATGTTACACCCAAATAAATGGTTGTGTGCATCTACTGCTACTTGAATATTAGAGGGGAAAAAGCAATTGAAGGGCTAATTATTTTTGATCTCTCCAAGTAACACATTTATTATTTATGACATTTTGGCGAGATTAATGTAGCTGTAAAACTGTGAAAACATTGTTTTCAGAAGTTCCATTTACAGAAGTAATATATATATATAAACAAAACCAAAGTACTTGTTCGGTAATAATCTGATGTTGACTTTTGAAAATACATTAAAGTAGCTTTAGGGTGCTAAAACAATAACAATAAAATTATAATATAAAAATAAAGAGTACACGCTTTTGATCTTGAGATTTATCATAACAATTTTATTTCATCAACAAGCATAAATTTATATGTATGTTTCTTTAAAAAAAATATTTGGTATATAGCTGTTCACTCATTATCAGAATTTTAAATTTAGTGTCATTTAGACTATAGCGAAAACCGCCATTATTATTCATAAAAGAAATTATCGGTATTAATCTTAAACATTTAGTTATTTGTGTTTTACACAGTATTTTAGTAGATTATTGTATACTTGCACTGTATGTGTAATAAATAGGAGTTTGTTTCTTCCTACTAACTTTCTAAGTATTTTAAAACGTATCAGATGGACCTCTTCGATATTTATTTTTAGTTACACCATTCTAGTATTTTCAGCGGTCTTTACAGAACTTATTGACATGACAGAATGATATAAAATAGAATAAATATTTCATTACTTTGACACAGTGAACATATTGCGATACTTAACGTTGTAGCAGATCTGAAAAACAGTTACTAAAGAAAATATGCAACGTATACAAGAGAATGTTAAGCAATGTCCTAATATGACAACAAGAATATACACAACTTAGGATATCTCGAAGATTGTTGCAAATAATATTAACATTAAAAATGTTTCTCAACAAATTTAAATTATGCAAGAGTTAAAGATAAGTGAGTATGAATATTGTCTTAATTATACAAGTTGTTTTCTCCATCAAGCAGAAGAAAATAAAAGCCATTTTCATTTATAGGGAATCGTAAATCAACAAATCAACAAATCAGTAAAATATGGGTAGACGATAGTCCAAAAACATTTCATTAACAAAACCTACTATGTAGTGGAGTCTTACGTATGAAGACAATAAAGAACTTTATATTTTTGAAAATGAAGTTGATACCAGTATAACTATTATATAAATGCTACTAAATACGGTATGATGATCAAATAATTGTTAAAACCAACTGTTAATAATCATTTATAAATGTAATTTTAGCAGGATGGACCACATCACAGACAACAAGCCAATTATATAATTTCTATGAAATATTTTTAGTAAACGTAGAATCTAAAAAACAATGATTTCATGGGCCTAAGCATTTGTCAATGTGAGCCCCCTGATTTTTTATTTGGGGCTACTTTTAAAAAAGAATATTTATGAGCAATCCCTTGATCAACATAAAACCAAAAAAACAATATATGAGCAAAAAATTCCAACTTTATTATATATAGAAATTCTTAGACTTTAGAAAGCAAAAATAGAGTACACTTGCGTAATGTTATTTTTAATTTTTAGAATTTTTAAATAATTTCTTTAATATTAGCTTGAAATTGTTCATATTTGTAGTACGAGTTTATTAAAAAAAATTGTACAGTGTATTTTATTACATAGGAAAATAAATGTAGTAAGAGCAAAAGGGGATCTTGCACTATCCTGCATGCAAATAAGGTCGCCAACGTTTTACCCAGACAGATATTGTAGGTCACACGTAATCTTCAAGAATTTGAATGTAGAGGGTCTTCATTCATGGTGTCATGCAAAGATGTGAGCTGATTAGATGTGTTGCCCTCTTTTCACCTCAATCTTCATTTCCGCATCGCTCTCACGCGATGTTCAATAATGGTAGTTATGATGATTGATAAAACCGCCACTCCAGAAAATTAAACAATTTAGGCTAATTTTCATGCCAACTTATGTTCTATTGTACGGTTACAGTCTTCAGGTAACAATAGCATTCCACGCTTTATAGAGTGGTGCTGTCCCAACTCTCTCCTAAATAGTCAATCGGTCAGCTATCTTTTGTATGTTGCACGTACTGCCTCTCGCAGCCGATGCATGTGCTCTCGGCGCGGGAAGTGTGAAACTCTATTTACTATCGTCTGTTTAAATTATGTTTTTATCATGACTCCAGTGATGCTGTAAGTTCTATAGCTACTAATATTTAATGCCCATTTGCTTCACACGCACCATATATAATGTGTGTGCGCATGCTAATGAGAGTGTAGACAAAGCAAATGTGTCGGTAAAATATTAATCAACTACTCAAACCTTAAGTTGTATGAAAATTACACACTAATTAATTTTACGAGGTTGACATGGTATTATTATATATTCATAATTTAAATTTTAATTAATTCTTCTATGATCTTGATTATTAGTTTTAATCTATTGTAGACATTAGGTGCAGCATGGATCTTATTTTGCTATATTTTGTTTCAATCTTGATTCAAAGAATTTTCCTCAAATGCATACGCTTTATATTTTTTAATTTCTTTAGCAAAGGATCTTGCACAAAATACTCCATAGGGCGAGTTTTCTAGTCACTTGCTCAATTAACTCAAATTTGAAAAATTATTTTTACACTACTTTTGTATTAGCCTTACTATATGTGACAAAGCCAAATCTTCTTAAAAAAATAATAGTTTTATAGCTTTTAATAACATATGTCTATGATGTAAGACGTTATCTTTATAATGCTTCTTATTGAGTTTTACCCCTTTTTCCAGTAAAACAAAGAACATTTTACTTTGTCTTAAAATTACATTAAAATGCATAATAGATGATGAATTCTAATATCATTCATCAAACTTATCCTTGGTGGAGATACTGATTATAGATACTGACCAACAATTATCGTTATAGCGATTAAAAATATCTTGCAAAGTAAAAATCTTTCTATCCCAGACAAATATGTTAATGTTACGGTATCAAACCAATAGTTACTTATATCCTTTTATATTTTTTCTCTTATTTATACCAGTGAGGTAAAGATTTTTTTGTAGGGTTTGAGACCTAAACGAATTTTAGATTTTAAGAAGCTTTATAGATCGTGCTGCCCCCAAAGATCCTTTTCTTTCTTTGTATTTGGCTGTTCTCGTATACTTCTACTACTTTGGTAAATAGTTAATTAATTTCAGGATTTTTATTTTTCAAAATTTCTTACTCCATTTAAATGTGCGCTTAACATTAACTCTTTCCTTACATGATAATTTTAGATGTTAATAATTTAATAAAATATAAGAGACAAAAAAAATTCTAAAATAATTATATTGTTACACTATATATATATATATATTGCTATTTAGTAAGTTTTGATCTATAAGATACTGTAGGATTGCTACTGTTGTTAAAATTTTGTATCCTTTCTAAACATTAAGCATTTTTCCGACTCAAACTCTTACTTAATTTGCAGTATACAAATGTATTTTTGATTATTTTACACTCCAAAAATCAAAAATCAGTTTAAATATCAACTAAATTTAAGATTCTAATATTTTAAAAATATTTTGAGGAATCATGCATTTGCAAAATACGTTATACGACGATATAAAGCTTTTTTGTAAACCACATATCATATTTAATTCTTAGGTGCTAAAATGTACATATGATTTTTAGCCATAGACCTGGGCCGATGGGTAAAATATTTAAGTCAGTTAGAATAAACATTTGGGAAAAAAATTCTAGTCAGCATCTGTACGCCCACATGGTCCAAAATTCATTCACAACTTAAACTTCTGAAAACTAAATTTAATAAGAGTGTCGATAACCACATGAACATTATCTTAGTCCCCGAGTAGCTTGACGTCTTGCGCATTTAAGATTAGGGCCTAGTTAAATTATTAATGTCATCTGAAGGTTTTTCCAATGTAACAGTTTTTTAATAACAGTCTCTTTGTTCCTTCTTTAATCGCTAAAGGTTTACTGGAATTTTTCCCTGTAATTTTCATATTATTTATATGTTCTATATTTATTTTCTTTTTATTAACATCTACCAGTTAAAATACTCAATTATATTGAAATCTTTATCATTAGATTGAATCAAAAGTAGTATAACCTTGCGTTTATTTGATTATGCTATGACATTACATACATTTTATTACAAATATATAGAAAAAAATTTATAAAACTGTTTTATTAGTGTATATCAAACGATTTATAATACTAACTTAACTTATGTATACTCCATTATTATACTACATTGGCAGTTCTGAAATGTGCTGCTTGACCACATGTTTCAAAAAACAGTTTAGTTGCCTAAACAGATCAAATGGCTCCACTACACCAGTTGATCATTCACAAATTGTCTAGAGCTTTAGACAGAAGGATCGTTTGAGCCATAATAAATTTATAAAAAATTTAATTTTTTTTAAAGTTTTATTTACAATTTGTATATAGCAGCTTAAACACTTATAGAACTTACAGTACTGCCATTCTAATAGTAATAACGAAGCTAACCCAAGCTAAAATACCCATTGTTAATTCATTAACTATTTTCATGTGTTTTTGTAGTTAAATGGACAAAACAACATATTTTCACTATTTTGTATTTTTAAGTTGAGGAATTTTCAAAATTGTACATTTTTTGGTAATAGATTGTTGTAGTTTCATTTTACAGAAAACTAGGCATTTTCAGATAATTTTTTATAAGACTTTTTACAATTATTCGCACGGTTTTTAATAAGAACAGTAAAATAGCATACTGCCCTGCATAGCTGTATATGTATTGCTGTTACAGGATTTGTATTCTATATATATTAGTCTGTCTCATACTCTTATCATCGCATTGGCGTCTAGTTTCTTGTTGAGCGATTTTTATTAACGGGGTTTTCTCTGCTGTCAATTTTTCTACCATTAAAAATCTCTAACGGTTTTTCTTATACAACGTTACGTTTTGCAAAATGTAAACAGCTAGCCCTTTGTAAGATGATCATTTGCCAAAATTCTTAATAAAACGCATATAATGAACATTGCCAGCTTGCTCTTCTTTGCTTTTTTGAATTTTTCTATTTCTTCTTTGCACAGTAGCTTTTTCGTACTAATTTTCTTTGTTTTGATGCAATTATTTTAAACCGTCCTCATGTACCACGGTTCAACCTCTCAACTTAACATATTTGCATAGGAGCATTTCAAGTTAACAAAATGATAATTGTTTAATCGTGTGGACCTTCTGATTTTCATTATCTTATTGGCTGTGAACAATTTCAATAAAGGTAGCGATATTTTTATCTACATAAGTACAACCTTGGAATAATTTCTATACAATGCCTAACAACCTTGCAGTTGGTAAAAGGTATCACTCTAATTCTTCGCGAATGGATAGAGAAAACTTTTGTCCACAATGCTTTAGAGCACCATGAGTTCTGCGTGCGCGTCGCGCTACGATGCTGGTTTTTTCTGTATCCACCCGAAAGGTTCGAAAATGTCTCATGCAACAGCTGCTAAGTACACGAACAAATCGAAAACATTCGTCAGCAAATGGGTGTAGTGATATAAGGAGACAAAAACGGTTGAAGACCTGCCGGAACATGACTCAGTAGGCAAAGTGTCCCTTAAAATAAAACAAAAAAAACAGATTGTAAACTTGTTCTAGTGGAAGCCGGGCTTAATATTGCGTTAAGGGGCAGCAAAATTGAAACAAAAAGGTGTAGATATATCACACCTAGTTATTCGAACTCGTCTCCGTGTACATGATATTAAATGGCGTAGTTTAGTGAAGAACCCTTTGTTAGATAAAAATCATGTGACGAAGCGAGTCGCTTGTGCAAAGGATAATATCAACCGACATTAGAACAATGTAATTCTTGCGGAAAATCTTCTGTTTAGGGATATGTTACCGTCCTACGAGCCTGGTCAATCTCAACTAACAGGTTGGTGCATCGGACCGCAGCAAAAGTGCATCTTTGAGGTTGCTTCTCAAAACTAGGGCTCGCAATCTGTTTACGTACAACCTAAATACTCCGAAAGTGCTGGAGATTTATCAGAAATATTTGTTACCGATTGCCTAACGTTAATTCATAAAGAAAAACGAAAACTGAATACTGTAAGAGGACAACTTTGCATTGAATGGAAAGAGCTGTCTGGCACTGTTACACTTGATTGGCCGTCGCAGTCCCCCAATGCAATTCTAATTGAAAATGTTTGGACATATATCAAGCATAAACTTTGTGGAAGAAAGCAGCTAACACGAGAAATTCGTTACATTTGAAGGTCCTTGCCGGATGAATACGCTATCAATTTAGTCGAAAACATACCTCGAAGATACCAGGCAATTATCGACGACGGTGGTAACTAGACACTTAATTTATACAATGGCATTTTTATTCTAATAGAGTACAACGTATCTATGTATTTAAAAATATTATTAAATAATTTTTTCTCCACAATAACCCGAACACGCTCTTATTTAACGGACAGTATACAACTCTATTCCTGTAATTGTTTGACCTTTCAAGAGCATTACTTCTTTATGTAAACAAAGTAAATTGCAATTTGTTTTTCCGTAGGTACCTCTGTTTCTATTATAAAAATATGCTTTGCATGGTAACTTGGAACCTTTAGAAAACCCATGTCACAAGCAACTTGTTTTATTCTTATTAAACGTAAAAGAAGTATCACTTGAACATTTTACATTATATCGCGACGTTAGAAGGGACGATTTCATCCTAATTTAATATTATTTTAACTAAAATGATGTGTGAACCAACCAGGTATTCTCGTAATAGTACCCAATCATACTTTGTCGTTTTTATGTCTCTTTTAAGCTTATATTATGTGCTTATGGGCTTATTGTGTGTGTTAATTAATTCTTACCATATTAACCAAAATATTTTAGTTTTTATGTTTAATGTGACCTTTTGCTAATCTTTTAGTTTATAAATTTCATTATGGTTCAAGCTGTCCGCACAAAAGGCTGGCATATTATCACAGAAATTTGACACAAGTGAATATGATAAACTTCCTTTAAAATCCCACGCTTTTGCTTGAACATTTTCTTGTTATTTCTACTACATTCTCAGCTTACTTCGTTTACATTAAAATCCATCTTGCGTGTCAAAATCCTCAATTTTGTTTACTTGCTCTTTTATGATGAATTGCTATTCAGAGGTGCTCAAGTTTTATGAAACTTGTTTAGGTTGTCTAATACGTTTTCCAACGTTGTGGTAAGTAAGATCTTTGAATGTGCTTTGTATATCTCATGTCATGAAGAAAGTGTTATTTTTTGCGTCTTTGCCAATTTTCCAATAAATAATTATTTGTTTTATAATTTTCCTGAAAAAATTTAGACATACATAAACTTATTATCTTTATCCGTTTTAATTTATATCTTATAGTAACTTCCTGAAATCTTCACATCCATTTTATGTGCCGTTTATTGCTATGAAAACACGTCATTACGATTATACTCCTTGCTTCTAATTGGAATCCATATTTCGGGCTCAAAATTTCTAACGAACCATCGAGTATTCTCTATTGTAGGTAATCATCTTCCAATTTGCATTACACGTTAACACACTTTCAAAAAAATTATATACTTTGATGATGTATATCACTAATTAATTAATTGATTTATCAGTTTCACAGCGTGTACATATCGATTCACTAACAATGACCTTGGGTTGCTTAAGATTTTTTAGTTTACAACTTCTTATCGTTAAAGCATTTATTTAACAAGTCCCATGCGGTTTCGTAATTACTGCACGAAATCTCTAAAGATTTAATTACACCAGCTACATAGCTTTTACAAAGAGATTTTAAATAATTAAACTTTTTGAACGTTGACAATTCATCGTTACAACTTATTACTGAATATTTTCTTAATATTAACTGCTTGTCCAAACGGCTTGGCAAACTTCGGTAGATGAAAGTTTTGCAAATGATCACCTATTTAATTCAAGCGCCTGCTATTTACTCCGACGCCAGTTACCTTGGCTAATCTCGCTTCCGCGCGTTAGCAGAAATTACCATTTCCGTCTTTCCTATCGCTGCGTAGAATCTGTTCGGAGATATAATCTTTCATTTTCACTCGTCAATCATTCAATTTCTGTCCGATCGTCGTTCAATTTTCCTAAAAATGTATGTATGTGGGCTAAGCGCTACTTAATATTTAGGTTACCTTCCAAGAAACTAACGAACCTCGTGAAATTTGCTTTCATAACGCTTCGTTTTTTAATGAAACCGTTTAAATTCGCCATTTAAAATTTAATCAGCGCAGTTTTCCTACTTGCAACTCGTTGCCCTGTAGTTTAACCTAGAACTTTTGTGCGTGATGGAATCAGACTGAGTTCACTTACCTTAATAGAAAGGAAAAAGCACTGGGGTATCTTGCGAGTCAAATGACTAACGTTTCCTTCGTTCCGAAGCTCAAAATGCGCAATAGTTGCGTTTTCTAGGCAATCTGCAAAATTCGGGCTACTCGTTTGTTTGAAGAACCAAATTGGTTAGAGAGCCAAAGAATATCGATTTGATTATACTTTGATTATATGGACGGTAGTTTCAATGTAAGGTTAAGGATTAAAACATTTTTGTTTAAACACTGCGCTCGATTTGTCTCGAAGCTATAGTTAACACAGTTTTGTGCTGTTGTACTATTGCTCGGCTACTTCTACGAAAAAGTCTTTCTATGGGGTCTGTCAGCATTCTAGCTTGTATATGAACATCTGTTATATTTAATGTTCTATAGTTATAGTTCTAAACTCTTTGAAGTAGTATTTTAGACAGTTATATTGTATTCTCTTTTGTGCATTGAGTATTGCGTGTGAAGGTTTCGCTATCGCCTTTGCAACGACGATAAATATTTTTAGCCAAACAAATTTTTGCTACAATTCAAGTCAATGTAATAGATTAAAAATAGCTAAAGTGCGGCATTTTTAAGCATTCAACTTAATACAATTTTGTGGTTACGCGTGCGTCTTTTGACTAAGAGATCTTACAAACTCTTGAAATATAGCGAACAGAAAGAGAAAATTTGAGGAATTTCTGTCTTTAAAAGTTTGTTCCCACTGAACATTATAGTTATATGTATGTGCCTGATTAAGGATGTGGAGGTGTTTGCTAATTATGTAAACTAAAATTAATGAAATATATCGAGTGATTACGGAATGAACAATATAAAATATTATATTTTTGCCGTCAAAAAGGAGGGTGGAGTACAGCTCAGTGAGGGATAATACGTAAATTCCTTATAAAAAATTGCTACGTTTTTAATTTTATAAATATTAAAAACAAAAATAAAAATCTGTTGTTAATATCTTAATTTGTTTATTTTTTATTGTTAATAAGATTATCAACCACACGGGTGAATCTAAATGTATATGACAATGTTGGTACATCTAAACAAATATTTTTTGTATTTTTATATCCCCCGAATATCAAAATGTTACTTTGTGCAATGGTAAGGTTTATATAAATTGCACCATTATAAAAACCATTTATAAAAGCACTAAACTACTCACTTGTACATTAATATCCAAACAATCTATAACTTCTGGCAATTAGTACCAAATTATTACCGAAGATTAAGACACAACAATAATTTTGTTGGAAAAGAAGCATCATACCAAGTTAGTGAACATGATTTGCAAAGACTTATTAGATTAACTCTCTTTTACCGACATGATACTTTCTTATTTTATCATGAAAATAAATTTTCAGTTGACAGTAAATCATATCCATAATACTCTGTTTAAAAAATATAATAATAAAGATATTGATGCTATGTGACAAATGTCCCTACACTTAAAGTTTTTAAGAATATTTATAGCATCATAGATATTTTCCTAACTTTAGACTAAATCCCGTATGTTAAAGCTTGAGCACATTGTTATAACTGCCTTGCACAACTGGTGTGTTAAAACAAATTTAAATGCATTCATTTTAAACTATAAGTGGCTGTCTCGAAAATATCATGGTAATGTGAGTGTAGTAAAAACAGTTTGCGCTACCTAGATGTAACCTGGCCGCCTATGAAAGTGGAGTGTAGTGGTCATGTTTAAATAAAAGACTTTCTTAGCCGGGCAGTTGAATGTTAGGCGCCGATGAATAAGCACTTGTAGTGTGCGATCGCCGCATTTTCAAGCCAATCTGCAGGAAATTTTGAACGAATCTGACACTTTCTTCAGCAAAAGCCATTTGAATAATTTAGAACTTTTAGAAATCTATGAAATACCACCTACGTCCACAATGAAAACTTTTGCAAATTATGCATTTATTTAAGAATTTATAAGAATAAATGTAAAGTACAAAGCTTTTTTATTATTTAAATTATATTGAATATGAAAAATAGTTATATAAAACAATTATTTGTTGCTATTTTGTATAATCTTTAAAACAAATTTTTAATATTTGTTGTTTAGCTGCTGTGGTCATTAGATTATAAAGAAGCTTTTATTGGAAAGTACTTTGTTTGTTCACAAATTTGTTGCAGCGAGGTGAGCTTCGTTTGATTTTTATAATTGTTTTTCCAAAATTTAGAGTTATTTTTACTACTAAGTGTAGCACGACTTTATTCTATACGCAGAGTTTAACAGTTCTTAAACTAGCTGAGTGTATTTTAAAATACTTTTCTGAAGAGCACCACAGAGACTATTATTTGAACTTGACTGAAGAAGAGTTTAGAGTTGAATTGTTTGGTACTTTACGAACTGCTCGCGGTCTATCATTCTTTCTTTCACCTCCAATTGATCTAACTTCTCCAAATGTAACTACCAATTGTACATTTTTTAAAGTGAAATATTACCCTTACTCTTTTTTATAAGTACATAGAAATTTTAATTTTTTATTCAAGCATCGTTTGCTTTATAAATCTTACCAATATAAATTAAGTAAAGGAATTAGATTTAGAGGAAATTTTTATGCTATCCTGTATCTATAGATTTATAGTGGCGACGCAACTCAAGCCGCTCTCGCAATTTTTTTCATTGTTTTCCATCACTCACTTTAGTCTTCCAATCTTGAATTTCAATTTTACTAAAAGATTCTGTCATCTCGTATATTCATTCTCCTTTTACTACATATGTAAGCCCCACTCTAATATTGAGAGAATTATTTTATCTCCGCCAGCTCTCCATACGTGACTTAGACATTTTATTCTTTGCTGTTTTATTTTATTCACTGTATCTTTTTTACTTTTTTGCTTTAACTCAAAGTTTACCCTACTCCTGTATTTGCAAGCCTTAATATTGTTTGTCATATTTTACTCTCCAGTATTCTAAAGTCCTCTTGTTTCATCGTCATTTTAATTGTTTCGGTCCTATACAATATTACTTTGATTTCTGTATCTCTATTTTCATCACTTGATAACGTTACTCCCAGGTAATTGAATTTATTCATCACTTTGAGTTTGTATACTTTTATTCTAATATCTTGTTTTACTATTTCTAATTGTCTACATATTTCCTATACTACTCCTTTCAGCATATTTTTAAATTACTTTACGGTTTTTAGACACTAGTGCTACATCATCGGCATAGGCTATAATTTTTACTACCTGTCCTTACTGTGTCCATGGAAATTCTTCTCAGTATATATTACAGTTCTAAATTAAATAACGCCGTAGACTAAGAATCTCCCTGACTCACCCTTTTATTTATTTTGAATTTTTTCGTTCCACTTTTTAGTATTTTCATACTTTTTGTTGTTCTTCTAATTGTCATCTTTATTAGTTTTCTCAGTTTAGTACTTTTTTCTATTTTTTTAATGTATTTATCAACTTCCTTCTGTGGATGAAGTCGAAAGCTTGTTTAAAATCTATATACAGAAATTTAATTGACATTTGATACTCATGTGTTTTCTTCTATTACTTGCTTTACTATGCTTACCGCATCTACCGTTTATTTTCCTTTAGTAAATACATATTGGTATTGACTCTATTAAATTTATTGTGGTGTCCATTAACCTTTTTAGTATTACTAATGTCGTAATTTTGTATGTAATATTCAATAACATAATAATTTGTCCAGCTTTTTATTTTACAATACCCTATTTTCTTTTCACGAGTGCAGTTTTTCATGCAATTCTTTTTCACCATACTTTATAAGTTATGCATCCTTTCCTAGAGTTTTACTTTTATTGCTGTTTATAATATTTTTTTATTTATTTTTTCGATGTTTCACTTATCAAATTTTGTTCTGTTGTTTCAGTTTCATTATCTTCTAAGTCGAACATCCCTGTTCACAGTTCCTTAAAGTATTTCTTCCACATATTCTGTCGTTGTGTTGATTGGCATTTCCAGTCAGTTTCTCATTTATGTTCCTCGATTCCAATGACTTTTTCTTAGCATACTTTATTTTTTTATCGATGCTTTTTTAATTATTTTTTGTATCTTTATGCTTGTTATCCTCTTCATTCATTTTATTTTTGTTTTACAGTTGATTTTCTTGGACTTCTTTTTTGAGCTTTTATACATAGTTCTATGTTCTTTCAATCCATCTTCAACTTGTCCTTATTTTTACTTTACATTTATCTTTCTATATCCCACTTATTATATAATTGTATTTTTATTTCTTGTTTTAATGCTGCTGTTACTATATAGTAATCCAAGTCAATACATGCTCCTTTAAATGTGCATACGTCTCTTACTGCTGATTGATTTCTCTAATTAACTAGTACATAAATCTATTTGTGTGTATGCCTTTTGAACCGACGATTTCCATGTTATTTTATGCCTGTCTGTGTCTTTGTATTTATTGCTTATATTTCTCCCTGTTGCTAAATTTCAACGCTTTTATTGTTTTTTTTTATAGATTGTGTATATACCTGCCTAATATATTTTTCCTTACTTATCGGTGCACCACTCTGTACTTACATTCTGCCACTTGTTTAACATAGAATGGAGTAATTAGATCATTTATTGTACTAAATTATTAGAACAAATAAATGAGCAATAAAAAGATAGAATAGATATTTAAAAAAAATAATAAAATAGTTTTGTATCAGGATAGATTCGGACCGACAAAACAAATAATTCATATAAAAATTATAAAGGAATTTTGATATCACTGAATTGCTTAAGTAATTTTGCTATGGCAATTAAAAAGTATTTAAAAAAGTTTAAAATGTTTTAAATGGTAATATACGTGCTCATGCGTAGTCGTAGTTCGGAATTTCTGTCCATAATTGGCAGCACCAACATGATGTTGCATTTATACTAAAATAATTAAATAATAATAATAATAACAATGCGAAAAAATAATTTAGTACTTGAATTTTCTTTCGAGTAAAAATTCAATGTTGCAAGAGTTAATAAAATGGAAAAGTAATCACTGAGCTTTCATTGGTAGGTTCGTGAGCAATACACTTTTTCAGTTTTGGTTGTATTTGCTAATGTTTCCTATTCAAGAAGGCAAAGATAATCATACCAAAAAAAATATTATAAATTACTTCTCTGGCGGATACTAATTTGTCTGCATAAACCTCATTCTGGAGTTAAAATCTCCGTTTTTATAAAGGGCGGCAGCGCGGCGAGCGCCCCAGGAATTGCAATTATAAAATTGCAATTATAAAAAGGCATTGGAAATGAACAAATTAGGAAGGAGGAATGCGAATTACATCTTCGTAATAAATAACGAATTAGATTAAAAATCCGAACACGAGAATTTTCTTATTAAACGCGACACGGCAGCGCGCGCGGTGTTCTACAAAAACCGCCGCTTTATACGAACAAAGATTTTATAAAAGAAATGAAGAAAACCAATTTCTCTGGACATTCCAAAATGACAAACGGAAAGATATGTCTTCATTAAATTGTATGATAGCGAGAGATTCGGTGAATAGCTGGCCTTTGTCATTGTGGACGCAAGCTGCGGCCGGATTTATATATCAGATCGTGTTTCGGGGGATTATCAGATTGTAAAAAATGTAATAAGTTATTCGATTCAATTTGTGTGGAGCTGAAGTCGAACACTTAAGTAGAAAACAATATCGCGGTGTTTTTTTAGTCATGTATAACATATAAAGTATTTTATGAAAGCAATTCAAATGCACATTTAAAAGATCGATTTAGAGAATAAAGTGCATTAATGATATAGGAGAAACTCAACGTAAAGTTACAATGTTCGTTTGTATTCCGGGACAGCTGATAAATGCAAGTGCTGTACAATAGTCGCTTGCAATATATTTTACGTATACATGCATTTACGTATATAGACATCTACTAACTGTCTTCATATTTCTTGATGGGGTTGCAACTACCTACGGAGTTCGAGTCATACTAGCAATAAATTTTGAAGACAACATAGGTATTCTGCAGTAGAACTACATTAAGTGCTTATATCGTCGACAGATGTAGTACAACCAAAAATAATTACTGTGGCGAGGAAGAGAAAATACTTTACATATTTGGATTCACTTGTAAGTTTGTTTTTATATTCAACCATTAATATAAACGCCAAACTTAAATCCCACCTACTTTTTCCGCCTACGTTGAATACAGTAAGAAATAAGATTTATAATTTATGACCCAAAACGGCAAAGCAGTTTTCAGTAAATTCTCATCCAATAAAGTTCCATTCGGTGCCTATATTGAGAAAGTTTTAAAGTTCTGAATCCTCTACGCCTATGTAGTCAATCTCAATAGCAATGTAAATATCGAGGTCTGCCGGGCTGGCACGATATCAGACTCGGCGGGGCATTTCCGTGCGACTTCAAAATTTTCCCATTACTTCTGAATTTGGTTTATTAATCTCTCATGCGGGCTGATGACATTGATAGGGGGCTTTCGGGAAGTCAAAAGTCACAACTCGAAAACGTAGATTTACTGCGAAGGCGGACTTTTGCTTTGAAATGGCGAAGACCGCTGTTGTGCAATTGAGGAGGGATATGCAAATTTAGCGGAAGCTCGATATTCCGGGCAAACGAGTGATCAGGCAGATAGGATCGCCAGAAGGTCGAAGCGGTGGCAATGGAATACAGATAACCGAAAACTCGTCAGCGCATTTGCAGAAATACTGATTGATCGCACCTTCACTACTGTTCTGCCAAGAAGCACTCATCGGAAAGTGTTTTGACAAGTGCAGGAATCTGCAGCTATAAATATTACAAGCGATGTTGCGCTCACACATTCATAAAAAAATGTGAAAAAATTACATAATTCTTAGCAAGGCTTTATTTAATTTTTATTAAGCAGATGTTTAAAAACGTCAGACATTTTTAAATTTCTTTGAAATAATTATTATTTCAAAAAAAAATTAAAAGACGGTTTTCCCCCTAGGGTGGCCTAATAGAATTAAAGCCTCATAAGTGGACAGAGGAAAGCAATACTAATAAATGATGGAAAAGCAACTGCAACCAATAATACACACTTTTATTCTACTACGTCACCAGCAAAATTCTGAATATAAACTTGAATTAAATAAATTATACCAATTTTCTCAGTTTTATTTGTAGAATTATATTTTTAAGGGCGGTTATTTCCAGAAGCCTTTTATTTTTTTTGGGATACTCTATTTTACTTTTTTAAATTGTTTTACTGACCTTAGGCTTCAATTAGACAAAACTCTTTTGTAAAATAAATATATTATTTCACAAAATTGTTTTAGTATAATACCTGAAAGAAATCTGAATGACTTATTAAAACAAGGTTTCTCGAAAAAGTAATTTTGTAAAAAGTTAATTATCTTATGTTTTACTGGATATCATTATTCCAAAGTGAAATTAGAAATACAATACTTGAAGTAATTTAATCAGTTAATTTAAATTCCAGTAAGAAATGTCAAGTCTTAATCCAGAAAATTTCGGACCGACACGTAAGAAATTTTACAAATACTTATTTTGAAATGCTTTAAAATAAATCTTAAGAATGATTACCCCGACAAATCTAACTTGATAAGAAAGTAGGGGAAAACAATGTTTTCAGAAATTTTAAAAATTGTACACTATCGATGCACCATTAAGAAAATTGCAATGTAAAAGCTAATAAAATGATGATATTTCAGCTCTTCCTGTTGGAAGATCGATTATGTAAAAATTAAAATTTTAAAGATAAGACAAGGAATACCTAACAAATAAAATAGAGGAGCGCAAATAAATTAAACGAGAAATATTATTTAAAACATTTTTAAAATTGCATTTTAATAAAAGAATCTAAAAATGTAATTGTTTATTAGTTTGATGCAGTTTATAGAAATTGCTGTAGTAAAAAAATATTTATTATGGCTCATTGTCAGAGGACGCATTCCACGTTTGTCGTCTTTTAAAATACGTTGCAGAACGCGCAACTCCAAAGGGCTATAAAAGGAGCTAAAATGATCCCGGATTATTGTTATAAGCAAATTAGGGCACATTGCACAAACTGCGCCAGAATCGTAGCTATAAAATAACTTGCGACAGTACAAACCCCCCCAACGAGGCTGAACTTCAAAGGGCTGTAGCAAGCAATACCGGAGTTGCAGACAAGCTACGAGGATGGAATGCATTTCTTGAATGCTAGCGAACATTTTTAAGAACACTAAAACACTGCAAATGTAGATGATAAAATTCAATGAATGGAGCAAGTGGTATTTTCTGACATTCCCTTTTATCTTCATGAATATCCAACAAGGCGTCTAAATAAGAGTTAATGGCTTTGCGGCAGGAAGTAATCTTGAATAACTTCTCTTACATAAGTATAATAGTATTCTATCAGTCGGTTATATTCTACGTGGCCGGTTCCGAAAGTATCAAGTTATAATACGAAAAATTTAAATGTTTAGTAAAAACAGTATAGGATACAAGAAGCATTGTACCATTAATTCCTTTCAACGTAAAAATTTTAAAATCTTACGCGTTATTCTACCAGCGTCGTTTCCGCCGTCTTGAAATCGTGAATAATTGGCTTGCCATTTTTATGTAAATCTCGTCAACAGTCTAGAGTAATTTAATTTTTGAGAACAGATAGAAATCTGGATTATAGGATAGATCCGTGAGAATTCGAGTTTTGACAAATAATTTTGCAGGAGGTGTTGTGATATGTGGGTAAAATCTCCAAGCCGTGGGTTTTTCCGAATCGTTTGCTCTACGCCTTTATTTGCCTTTTCAATTATCTGAATGGTTTCTGCGAACTAATGTTCCAGCTTCGTACTAAATTTGGGGCAGATTCACTGGTTTAATTACGCAATGTGCTGACTCATCGCTTTCTAACTCTTCACTGCTGACCAGTATAGTAGTTCTCATTAACGCATGCGCATTACAATCCGCATTACAAACCACGCAGATATATATTTATTGATCATTTAAATTACTTTAATTAGTAGCATTTTAATGTTGGATAAGTTAAACCTAAACCAGAATTTTGTAATAACACTTTATTGAAGCGAAATATAACATTACAATGTACACATTTTCCCTTATTTTTTAAAAAATCGATCGAGCTACTAAGCTATTATTTTTATTTTATTTTTGTAAGAACACGTCGGTCGACACCTGGTCCATTTACTTAATTGTTACTGTCAAACTGTAAATATCCTTTAAAGATTGAAGTTGGTCTTATAAGGATTGTTGTATATTGGCATCCATTTGCGGAATTATTCACATTTACCACCATATTACAGAAGTATTGGGTATTGATAATGCATTCAGTTACAATACGGGCGAAAATTTTGTAAAACATAAAATACGATTACAAGAACCTTCTTCTGACAAAGCTATATTTTGGCTTCGATGTGTGTACATTTGTTTTTAGTTTTTTTTCTAAACTTGCTAGTCTCGTCACACGTTAGTATCTGATTTAAAAATATTTCCTCGCTTTGTAACGAACAAGGAGTGTGGTCTTAAAGAGCTGAGAGACCTATTTTGCAAAAAGTCATTAAAATTGTAATGGATTATAATTAATATCTACTTTGAAGCATGCTTTGCTAGTTATCAATTAACATTATGCAAATTCTACTAGCCTTCATCTTGATATTGCTGCTTGCAGTACGGTTTCGTTGTAAACAACCAATTTGAATGTTTGACTTTTTAGTAACACTGTCGACGTAGTCTAAACAGAATATCGGTTGTTTTAAGATTTTATTCCGTTAAAATTTTTGTTATAACGCATCGTAATGTTCATTTATTTGGCTTGCTACTAGGATGTGCGATGACAATCATTCGTATCAAATTAGACTCCAATAGAAGTGTCCTGCAGTTACCATGTTAAAAGTGAGATAAAAAGCTCGTTTAAATTTGGCTCTTCTATGTATTAACGTAACCATTTTGACTGAATGGTGTGGCTGCAAGTACGTTTTATTACACTAAAATACAAGTCAGTTAGAAGTAATTTATTTAAATAGACGGAACAGTTTTATAGCAATCACAACAACCCTATTATATTACTTATTTTGTTGTGTTTCTTGTTGATAGTTCATAATGAGTATTTTATTAATTTAATTACTAAAAGTTGATGTTTTAAAGAACTGTTGTAATAATTAAAAAACTAAATACAAATATTTAAATAAAAAGATAATTAAAAAATGAATACAAAATAATATGCAAATAATGGTTTCAAATATTGTATCATTAAAATTAAGTGATAATAAGCAAAACCATAAAGTAATAAAACTTAGAGTTTACTGTTAGGAAACTTTAGTTGTCTTATAATTAAAAAACAATATTTTAGCAATAAGAAGAAAAATATTATTTATACGTATCAATGAGCACGACAGCCGCGAGGTAAAAGCCTCAACCTGCCAAACTAGCGCACGGTGGCTCCGGGTTCGAACCCCGGCAATGACAAAAACATTTAATGCTCTCCGGCCGTCATACAAACACCTTTGGCGGTCGTAAAAAAGTACATTCACTATGCACTCGCCAACCCGCCCGGCAAGCGTGGCGTTTAATTGCCAAATCCCTCCCAAAAAGGGAGGCCTATGCTCAATACTGGGCGCTACAAGGCTGAAGGAATCAATGAAATGAAGATCTTTCCTATAATAATTCTCATTAGGTTATATTACAATATAATATAATGATTATAAATTTCAAAGGACTAGGTAAATTTAACAAAGGGCTATATAACGTATAAGAGAACAGTTAACAAGTAATACAAAGATATTTGGCGTCTGCAATGGAAATACTATCTACATTATATACCATTATATACCGCAAATTGTAGGGAATTCGATTCCATACACCGAATAAATGTGGATTCTTTAAACACGCATATAAAATAAGTCGCATAGTTGCGAATTAAAACCAACATACCTCGGACTGCAATTAATATCTATTACGAAACACATAAGTGTGAGTGAAAAAATGTTATTAACGTAATAATTAAAAGGTCTCTAAGCACATGCTGTTATCTAATCTATAAAAACAGCATAATTATAAATATACTAACAATAATAATAAATACAGGGCATCACATGAGGATGTTCCAAGACTTCGTGTGTGGGTTTTTTGAAACATTTTTAAGCAAAAAAGATCCAGTAAACACAAATAAAATTCTCAACCGTTTTTTAGATATCGATGAAAAAAATTAGAGTTTTTTTGGGGAGCGCTTGTTCGTTATAGCATTTTATTCTTTCTCCAAATATTATTATAACTTTCATTGCCAAGAAAACTAGATGTAGAGCCAATTTCCATGTATGGTCCTTACAATTGAAATTTTACTTTGTACTGTAGCTGCTAAAATTTATCTTACACTGGTTCGAGCATCTCCCTCAATTTTCCTTTCTTCTACAAATATTTCTGTTAGTTTCTTTGCTTATAAAGGTTCCATTTTTTCAGAAAGAAAAACGCGTAAAATTTATATTTTTTATATTTTTCTACTTTCACCTCTAGTATTTGTTGATTAAGATAAATTCGTTATAGGCAAGTATAAAATGAGAATTTATTAAAACACTATGAACTACTTATCACCAAGCAAAATTTAAATAAATTTCAGGGCCCTTTATAATGTGGAGCTGTGTTTAAAAGAAACATTTTTTCTGTCTAGATAACTTTTAGATTTAAAGTATTCGCTTTAATAAAGCAATCATAATGTAGTCTGCAAAAACATACGCTGAAGCTTCTTATCGACTTACTTCCCTTTCACTATTGCTCAAATTTTATAGTTAGCGAATGTATACCCCAAACCAAGTTTATTTCGAATAATCAGTGTGAGCAACTAGATATCCATTACAAAATACGCTTACCAAATAATTAATATAAAACATCATTAAAGTCCTTAGCAACTTATTACTCTATGTTCGTTTAGTATTATATAAAGTGAGGCGTTAAAGTTTCGTTATCACATAGTTAATTGTACTAAGAACTGTAATTATTACACTTTCATTATTGAATTTTCAATTCATGGTCTGTTAAATTAACTATGATTATTTATCTATAGCAGTCCTTTATCCATATAAAAAATTAGATGTAGATTACAAATGTGTACTTAACAGCCTCAAAGTAGTATTTTAACCTGTTCATAAACATTTGCAGCTCGTTTATGGATACTTAAATTTAGTAATAGCAAATCTTATGTCATTTATGTTTAGACTTAAGATGACCTGTACTGGCCATTCAATGTCAGTATAAAATGTTTAAGTTGAGACAGTTAGACGATTAATGTACAGTTACTCAGTGTCTTTTAAGAAAATTTTATTAAAAAACAAAACACCTCAATTTTAATTATTGCTGATTTGATTCGCAGAAGATCGATTCACAGGAAAGAAGCATTTGGACTTTGGGGCAATATATTCTTTGACGTTAGCTATGAACTCATTCTAAATCGTTATAGATAGCCTTTGCTTACTTGCAGTTTTTCAGCGTGCACTTGATGTGATAGTCAATGGGAATCTCGATAAGAGATTAATTCCACAAGAGGACGGTTCTTTGGCTAGAATTACAACGCAAAAGCGATCAATTAGAGTCAAATAAATATTGTTTTTTTTTTTTGTACAATATTATCTTTAACGAACGACATATAATTGTGCTTCAGTCTGTTAATTCTTTTTGTTAATGAAATTTTAAATTTATTAACACAAGTCGTATCAACATAAATATGTACATAAAATTATATTTACAGGCAAGGTAAAATCCTTCACTTTATCTAATGAGAAAAACAGGACTATTTATATTATTTGTTTAACCCGACATTTTTGAGGGCACCAGGGACTAATGAAAGAAAGAAAGATATTATTTTTTTATTTTCTTAGGTGAAAAAAAGCAAACGTAAGTTTTTGTTTCATATTTTCTTCTGTTCTGCTTCTTGTTTTCATATATTAAAGAATACATTTGTACAGTAATAGTAATTTTTGGGCATAATTTATCAAAACATCAGAAAATAAAACATAAATTTCTTTAAAATTACTGTAAGATTAGGAGTAGCATAAGATGCAAAAAAGTAAAGCGGACCAGGGATTTGGCTGCCAAAGAGTAACAATATGTTCATCGCGTTCCGTTATATTGTAATATCAAGTGCCATACGTTAAACATGTTAAATACAAGTAGTGTTTGCTAAACAGTTAGAGTAGGAATAACTGAAAATAGTTAAGTCTTTAAGTTCCAATGCATTGAAAAGAGCGTGTCCTCCTAGCAATTGATTCAAAACGCGCCCCTAAAGTCAAATGCACCGTGACCAGTAGTTAACACGCGTTTCAACTGCCTCAATTAATAAGAAATAATTGCAACTGCAACTTTATTATTATCAAAAAGGACAGACGATTCCTAATATTTTATAATATTTACCAATACTTTCAAACCAAGGCCCAGAAACTTAAAGTGCATACATTATTTAGCATATCATTATCAACATTAGTACGTACTACTGCAACACCATAGTAAAAAAATAGATAAAATTACCGAAGTTAGAAACATATATAACTAAAACCATAACCAACGACACAGTAAAAGGTAAGCTAAAACACCTGATCGCTACCGAAAACTAATTCATTGCATTTGTGAGGAAGATATAAATGGTATATACCAAATAGAACAAAAAATTCCATACCACTATCTTGTAATAAAAAATAAACTATAAGTGAAGGACATAAAGAAGTAGCAAATCACATCTTCCAATGTTGTTCGCCACATGAAAAAAATTAGGACATTTTTAAATTAGAATTTCTACAACAACAGAAAATCAAAGTTAAACGGTAAATTAATAACAAATATGCAATCTAATACAAAAAATGCTAATGTGGTGATCATACAATACTGAAACTTAAGACCTATAACAATCGCTACTAACTGTTTTCTTTTATAATATTAAGATTTTCTACAACTTAATTTGAAATTTGTATTAGCTTATGACTGGGACGTTAAGAATGTTTCTTAGAGATAAAGTCTAATTACGACTAAAGGCAGAAACATATTAAAAATTATTAAAATTAGTAATATGAAATTTATAACAACAAAAGTATCAACTTATGGCCTGTCAATTTGAATAAAATCTCAGATCTACTAAATTTTGCTATGATTAAAGAAATATCTGAAGTAAATGCAACAATATAATTCGGTTTTGATTTAAGCTTAGCTTATAATCCCCTCGAACTGTTGGAGTACCTTAGAAATACTCTTAACCTTAAGTAATCTAAAAAAAGATACAGATGGGGAAAAATTCTGGATCACATTAGTAGAAATATCATCTCCAACTAAAAATAAAAGATACAGATGGGGGAAAATTCTGGATCACATTAGTAGAAATATCATCTCCAACTAAACAGAAATCTCTTCCAATAAGATATTTATTATCTAAAGAAATCCACACTAAAGCGAAATGTCTAAACCTATACAAGATACAATTTAATAGTGTGGTAAGCTCTCGGGTTGTTAGGCTGTGATAGAAAAAAATTTAAAAATGTTTGGACGAAACGTCGAGTTTCCTAACAACCCGAAAATCAACCATACGATGCACCATAACACCGTTCGTGAAAGCCTTCGCATTTATATAATTTAATCGTTGGGAAAGTATTACAAATTTTACGCGTAAAGCTATTGTGTTGCTAGCGTCAATTTTTTACCATGTTCTACCTCTTACAGTAAAAATTTGCACAGATTGTCAAGACAATGTAAACATGTAATCGAAGTCTGTTTGCTGCTCAGCTTGTTTAGGGTGTTTTAAGGACCTATACTTAGTGGCATGTTAGGGAGCACGCCTATATGTGACTTAGATTTACATCATTTTGGATTCAGGCAGCTAAAGTGCCAAAAGTAGAGTCCTTAGGTCATTCCTATATTTACTATTACAGTGACCAAATAACCACACTAACGACGACATTTGCCGACAACACTACTATTATATGTATAAATTATAACTCTAATATAGTTATCATCTCAATCACCCCCAAATTGTTCAAACTGGGAACAATTAATGTCAACGCTAACATAAAAGTTCAATTCACATTTACTACGAAAAGAACTGGCTGCTTATATTTCATTATAAATAATAATCTCATATTGATAAAAGATGAAGTAAAATACCTTAGACTTCACCTAAAAACAAAGCTCACTTGGAACGCTCATATTAAAGTTAAAAAAGGTCCTTTCAAATTAAAATTTCAAAACGTGAACTAGTGTTTTAATAAAAAGTCGCGGTTATCCATTGAGAAGAAATTGATTCTCTCCAAAAGCCATACTTAAATCAATTTGACTTTGTGTAGTAAGATCTAACAAAAAAACTTTTTATACATTTCAGTCAAACACTTTTCGGATTATTATGAATGGTCCTTGGTACATCTCAAACTTAACTCTTCAAAATGATCTGAAGATACCTTTGGTAAATTATATAATCAAATATAAATATCGGAATACCCACTTATAATAGAATTGTTTATTCAACCAATTTCAAACAAGACTTCAAATTTTGTAAAGCCCTACATTTTATTAATTCACATCTTAAACCAGATTTGATTTTCTTTACTGATCTATAAATAAAAGACAATGTATCAAATAATACTAAGTTAACATCACTAAAAGCTACTAAAAAATATAGTTAAATTCTACTACGTAGATAAATCATAAAATATATTTATAAAATATATGCAGCCAAGTATCGGCAGTAACCTCAAAAATATACTGAGGACTTACACATATGGTTATTTTTAACATGTAAATTAAATTTTATTAGCTAATTGCTCATATTTGTGTGTGACCTTTTGTAGTTACTAAAAGTAAAATAAATGAATATTGCAAACTGTTTACCAATAACTAATCTTTTAGAAGGTAGCTTGCCAGAGATCTGGCAGCACGACAATCAAATCACTCCGAAGAGAACAGCCGCGGGTTCCGTTATCACTCGGAACTGCCACTGATCACTGCAATATTAACCAGCCCGGACTATTGGGAACGAGAAAGCGGCGTTCTCAACAAATCGTCCGAATTTACACAATTTTAGTGTTCCCACAGCAACCGTTCAGATATTTAAGTAACAGCAAGCCCGCAGACACCTGTTACTCCATGCGGCTTCAGCATAATGCACCTCAGACTTTTAAGCCGAGACTTAGCCGCATTACTTATTCATTTATCTGCTCGACTTATGGTTTGCTACGTGCAGAAGAGGTGAAAACTTTTAAGAATATTTTACGCTAATGGTTAAGCCCACTTATTGTAAAGTTTGATGTTAAAATAACAAAACTTATTTATTCTATGAATTTGAAGCAACAGAAGTAACAAGAAATTGGCCCAAATATAAATAATTACGAAAAAGTAAGCTAGAAAGTGTGTTAAAAAATTTAATAGGAGCAGCAGAATAAAGGTACAACACAAAAACTTAGAACAGTAGTGGGAATATCCGGAAAAGTGTAAAAAAGTATTTCAAAAACTTAAATTAAAAAAGTAAAATATTGCTGTAGAGTTTTCAGGGGAAACTTTAACAATTTTTTACTAAAACTTACTTTTGTTTGCGACGACTTTTTAAATTGGATGGTATATATAGAACAAAAAGGTAAGTTACTTTATTCGATACAAGTTATACAATGCATGGAAAAACAGCAAAAAACACTCGTCTATAGTTAGGTGATTTATTTTTAGAAGTTTCTGTGCTGCGATGCAAAGTTAAAAGAGCTGAAACATTTGCTGCATTAGTAAAACAATTTCTAATAAGAGCACTTTGATTTGTGTTTATAAGTTTCTTCCTATAAGTTTAACTATAACAAATATAATAAAGCAAAATAATTAAGTACGCATTGTCATGTGCTAGGTTTCAGATTCATAAAAAAATTATTTATAGCTTTATAACCGAGCACCGAACAAGTTTCTATTACAGCAGTTGCTTTGCAGCATTATGAGCACCTGCTAGTTCGGCAATAGTATGGTAGGGTATTATATATCCCACAAATTTTTGAAATATACGCCATTAAACTTTATCGTTAGGTGCTACCCAAATGGTTACACTGTTTAATGCATGTTGCAGCTGTAACAGTTACTGTTGTAGCATTGTCTGGTGTAAATCTAAACGGACACAAATTTTGTTGGTACATCACACGTACCTCAATACTAGCATGCATAGACACCTTTATGTACAGGGTGAGACATAAATCATAAAGAAATTTAAAGTCGCTTCGATCGGCAATTTTTATTCTCCTTCAGACTTTCTAGTTTTGAATCTGTTCCCTTGCAACTTGTAGATACCTTCTTATAAAATTTAAGTAGCCACATCTAAGCCTTTCATAACATTACGGAATATTCTCGTTTTAGTGTTTTTTATGTCTCACATGTGCTTGCTGAAGTTCGAAGTGGGTTCAAATATTTGAATGTTATACAGGTTTTGGTTTATTTATCGTCTATTCTGACATCCTGCGCCACTCCGTCTAGACGCACGTGTAGCATTTTTGATAAACAGGTTTAAAATAGCATTCCTCTAAATGTTTATTCAGCTTTTTTAGCATATATATTTAGTTTTTCTCATTTTAATATAATACAATCTAATCATCCGCGAATAGTAGAAAATAAAGTTGAGTTATCTATTTTAATTGCCATTTTTGAGCATCTTCTACGTCTCATGTCTAGTGCTTATTTAACATTGTACAGTAATGGCGGTAAACCGCACCTCTGTATTATTTGCTATTTTTATAATCTGAATTGTTTGATTCCTTATTGCTATGTACTTTTGCCTTCTAATATCCCTTTTGAACTAACTCCACCCGCTTTTCAAATACATTTACTCTCTTTATATCTCTAGAACTGGGCAGGTTATCACAGGTCTTATTTTTTTATTTTCTATATTCTGAAGTATTAATAATGAATAACTTTTTGTGAATTGGGGTGCCTATGATAAAACTGTTTAAAAATTAAATGAAGTAGTAAAGAGTGGGAGATAAAGAATTAACAATAGATCATTGCAACAGTAAGGAAAGAGCTTGTAATTAAAAAATTTATTTAAAATAAAAAGCTATTAATTAATCAAGAATTTGAGAGCTAAATTAAAAGACGGATACGCGCGATAACCAACAACGCGTGAATGCGTTAACATTAAACATTAAATTAAAAGCAAACAAATAAAAACATCTCTATAAAAGTTAGCTTAAGCAAAAAACTTAAGAAAACAAATAATCCAAAATTTAAACAAACTAAGAAGGTCTAAAATAGGAATATATAAAAATTTAGATAAAAAGGGTTAGAAAACTAGAAGAAACGTATCTTATCATATCTGAAAGAAGCTAAAAAAGAAGCTATAAAGCAAACATTAAACTAATTGTGGCCAACGAAAAACTAGATAATTATAAAAAGAACTTGAGAGAAATAACCACATCTAATGCATTGAGTATTCTGAAAAAGAAATAGAAAAGAGAAGACAGGAAGCTGAACAAGATATTAAAATAAATAAGAATTGCAAAGCAAAGAATGAACCAAAGAAAGAAGAAAAACAGGAACAAAAAGATATAATAATTGCTATCCTACAGTAGCAGAACCAAAACTTGAACAAGAAGCCAAACGATCTAAAGCTCTAAAGTCAGAATATTTGGTAAAACATAAATAATTAATACAAAAAAGGTAAAATAAAACTAAAAATAAAAGGAGAATATTTTAATCTGAAACGAGGAGTAAAACAGGGCAATCCCTTGCCACCAAACGTGTTTACAAGACCAGTTCTAAAATTAATTTTCATAAATCTACGGAAGAGGTATGGAATAAACATAGAAGCAAAGAAATTGTCAAATTTAAGATCGGGTAATGACAAACTTATTACCAAAAATCAACTCCAATTTAAATGATATGTTAGAACAGCTGGAAAGAAAAAGTAGCAACGACTAATAGAAAAGCAGAAAAGCACATAAGATTGGATAATAAAAAATGAAAAACGTGCAAGAAGTTATTTATTTAGGTCAATTGATATCCCTTGAAAATAATACAAAAAAAGTCCATCAGATTGAATCAGATTGCATTAAATTGCACTATAAAAGTGTTCACTTTTAAACGAATCAACAAGTCTTCACTAATAAAAGTTATCAATAATCCTATCGCGTGGAATAACACCATCAAAGCAGTGAAATAGTTAGATCTGTACTTAGACACTCATCTCACTTAGAGGTTCGATATAATAAAGAAACAAAATAGAGGTCATATAAGATTAGTGTAATTCATCATCATCATCATTAGCCATCTTCGGTCCATTTCTGAACATAGGCCTCTTTCATGTTTCTCCAGTGTTCACGATTTTGAGCCTCTCTGATTCATGCTAACCCGGCCATTTTCTTAAGGTCGTCGGTCCAGCGCATTGGGGGTCGTCCCCTGTTTCTTCTTCCTAGGTATGGTCTCCATTTTAATAAAGTGTTAGACCATCTTCCATCTTGGTATCTTTAATGCCAAAATACCTTTCATGATGATATTAGTGTAATTATGTCCTCTTAATAACTGGAAATCGTTTCTAAAAACGGAATGGGCTATGCTGTTCTATAAGTCATTAATGCGACCATTAGTTCTATACGGTTGTGTAATCTGGGCATACACATCTGAAACAAACATAAATAGAATCCAAGTACTGCAAAATAAAATTTTCAGAAACTTAGTGAACGCCTCTAGTGATATTACCAACAAAGAACTACATTCAGAACTTGGTATATTTACGACTTTGAAACACCAAAAATTTCCTCATAAATATTAATCATTGTACTTGGAGAGGCAGGCGTGTAAATAGCCGTGCCCCTCGTAGAGCGGTGTGGGGAACTAAGTACGGTCCGTCTCGAAAGTAAGACGCTGAGGCCCAAATCGTCCCTTAAATGGCCGGCGCAAAAGCGGATAGGGGCGACTACCGATATCAACCAACGAGTAAATTTGCCAAATGGCTCACCCGTAATCGGCTTCGGATTCGGCTTCAGCGGCGTTGATTTCCTGGTGGCCAACCGTACTATGATGTCTTCGTGCCTGACTTTGTGGAGGAGTTAGCTGCGGGTAGAATAAACACGACCGCACTGGCCGGGTTGGGTTTCGAAAGTGTCGCCGGGCTTCGCGCCTGGCTTAGCGGTGGATTATTTTGCGGAAAATTTTGATTCAACAGCACTTGTCGGCGTACATTTTAAAAGGTGCCGCTGACGGCGTATGCAAACTCGCAGGCCGAGCTAAAAAAGCCCATATGCCGTTTTTTGTGTGCGATAGCAAAACGTCCGCCGGCAGATATCGAGTCACCAAGACCGCCTCGAACACAGACGGTTCAAGGGCGAAAGGCCGCCACACCAGTACTGGTGCGGTGTTCTAAAGTTGGTAAAAAACAAATACACGCTCGATTGAATCGTAATTTACCACAAAACATTTATCTAAATTAAAGTGATACTAATGGCAACTAGTTGATTTGCATAAAATTATCGCAATGTGCTAAAGTTTTTTAACAATTATTTTAAATTCTAAAAAGGTGGTACAGTTAATAACGAAATAGGTGCTATAAGATGGAAATAGAAGAAGAGACCGTTCAATATAGCCATGGGAAGAAAACATTGTGGAATTAGCTGGTCCAACATGGTGGATGGAAACAAAAAACAAGAGAAGATAAACGGAGAAGGGAGGCCTTTACCTAATTATGGGATATAGACGGTCCTTAAATAATAATAATAATGATAATGATGATGATAGTAATAATAATAATATATTTTTTTCCAAAAGCTGCCTAATACAAAATACGTTGTTTAAATCTTTCGTTTCTAAAACTTTTATGATTGCTTGCGCATTATTATTATCAGGCTTACGATAGATTTCTTAGTGGATTTATTCATTTATATTTATAAATGTTATATTGAAACAATGTGTTTGCAATTGTTATCTGTAAAAATCAATGCAATATCTGTCAATCCCTCAAAGAAAGCATCCTTTTTTCTATTTTCAGCTTTAACATTAATTGCATATATTCCTGTAGTAGTTGTTAGTTCTCCATAAATGTCCATCTTAACTCTAATAATTTGTTTATTGTGCTGTTTGAATATGCCGTTCTAATATTCTTAAAAGCATGAATACTATAATTTTAGCATTTTGGTGCTTAAGTACTTTTCAAAATATGGCAATAGATTTTGTCAATTTGTTTTTATTCATGCCTTTTTGATGCTGCTGCTAATTACTGTGTCTCTACCATAACTTCTTTTTGTCGCCATATTCTTTACTTTTCAATTTTGGATTGTCTAATATCATATCGGTTCTTTACATGTAAATCTTTGACTCCTCCCCCTACCCCAAAAAGCCCTCCTCGCACAACATAACGTCGTTTTTTACTTCACAGACATATTGGAAGAAATTAGCTGGACTTTTTCATATATTGAGTACTTGACCTAACGCCACAACCCTCTTTCTTTTTCCCGGTTTAAAACCGACAAGGAGACTTAAGTTAGATCTCTTGGGTGTACTTTGTTTTTTAATTCTAAAATATTAAAATTTAAAACTACTGGATTTATATACCTTGAATCTTTTTGCACTTATTTAAATGCACTTCGATTTATTTAAGTTTCTAAAACACTAGTTGTATCGAATTAAAGGAATACACAGAATTACAGCATTATTTTAGTTTGTTTTTCTCAACAAGGTGTAATTTTGAAGTAAGAAGATTATATTGAGGAAATCCACCGTTTTGATGAATCAAACATTAAAATACACATAATTGCTGCTAAAACGTCATCTTCAAATAAAAACACAAATCTGTATTGACTGAATTTTTTATA
Source organism: Sinelater perroti (assembly GCA_036346155.1). Classification (NCBI taxonomy): domain Eukaryota; kingdom Metazoa; phylum Arthropoda; class Insecta; order Coleoptera; family Elateridae; genus Sinelater; species Sinelater perroti. The sequence goes on along the minus strand of JARFIY010000369.1, from coordinate 3,348,779 downwards.
CGTAGGCAGGCTGGTTAACTGGTAGTCCTTAAACCCTAAAGGTAAAATGTTCAACAATACAAGAAGTTTCTTTTGGTTTTCATTCTATCTTAATCAGCACTTTATCCTAAATTTGCCTATTTAGCAAAGTTTGCCAAGTAGAACAATCCTTTTTAATTAAAACAAAGCTTTTCTGTAAACATTTCTAACATACGGTGGCATCTTGGACGTACACATGCTTTCTAGCAAAAAATTCCCTTCTTAACACACTCCCAGTTTCCATTTAATCAACAAGCCTCCACGGAGTCTATCCCGCACCAAACATTCAATCCTCAATATTTTCCCCCTAATCAGTTAACTAGCCAACCACAACTTTACATGCTTCAACAAAAAAAAACCAATAGAACAAATATCGGTAGACGATTCGGAAAGCAATGAGGAAGTTGAAAATAATTCTACCAACAGCTGGCAACTTGTTAAAAGCAACAAAAGAAGACGAGTAGAAAAAACCAATTAGCAATAATAAATTAACCCCGGTACTATCCAATCGCTTCTCAACATTATCACAAAGAGATGCGACCTGACCCTACAGTAATACCCAAACCGCCTCCTATTTTTGTTCACGGAATCATCAACTATCAAAAGAGAATTACTAGAAGGAATTACAAAAATGTTTATTAAATAATGTTGTTAAGGTTAACACAAAAGATCCCGATGTATATCGAAAATTTATTAGACACATGATGAATAAAAATATCATACATCATACATACCAAATGAAGCAAGATCGGCCTTACCGAGTAGTACTGAAACATATACATCATTCTACACCTATTGAAGAAATTAAACAAGCTCTAGCGGAAAAGGGACACCGGATGCGTAATATAATAAATCTACGACATAAAACAACAAAAGAACCTCTTACAAAAATTTTTATAAATCTTGAGCCCGCCGATAATAATAAACAAATCTATAATGTGCTGTATTTACACAATAAAAATATTCTATTTAAACCTCCAAGAACAACCCATGACATTGTCCAGTGCACTAGTTGTCAAAACTATAACCACACCAAAAAATACTGCAACAGGCAACATGACACCAGAATTTGCAAGAAGACTAGAGACACCGCCGCTACTTGCATACTATGTGGTGGAGCGCATCCGGCAAACTACAAAGGATGTAGTGTATGTCAAGACCTATAGAGAAAACAAACCGCCCCTAATAAAACCCTCATCCCCAAAATTCCCTGTCCTCCCAACGCAACAGAAAGTTCAAACTCCTCTAAACAACACAACACCAACTTACAAGCCTTACTCACAGGCACTTAAAAATGATCCTTCAAATCCTCAAGACATAAATCTCTACCAATTTCATTATAAGTTTAAGAATCTCTTCAATCAATTATTACAACAGAATACCGTGATTATGAATATGTTAACCACCGTCAATAATAAAGTAATACAATAATGGCTCAGTTTCTGCGAATTGCTTTATGGAATGCCAACGGTTTACAACAAAGAAGCTAGAACTAGAAACATTCTTAAATATACACAACATAGATAAAATGTTACTTTCCGAAATCAATTTTACCGCATGAAACCAGTTCAAAATACCTTATTACTCTATATACCACACGGAACATCACAACGAAACTGTCCATGGTGGTGCAGCAGTGCTAATTAGATCATCTATTCCTCATCGTGAACTTCCACAGTATAAAACTAATTTTTTGCATGGTGCATCCATTCAAGTAGGAAAATTGGCTATGCCGTTAAATGTATCAGCTGTTTATTGTCCTCCAAGGCACAACATGACTAAACAAATTCAAACCCTTCTTTGAATCTGTGAAATAAAGATTTGTTGCAGGTGGCGACTACAACGCTAAACATCCGTACTGGGGCTCACGATTAATAACAGCCAGAGGAAGGGAACTACTTAAGCTCATAAATGATATGAACTATAATTATCTTTCCACCAGTACTCCCACCTACTGGCCGACAGATCCTGACAAGATCAAATTACTTAGACGTCACACCTAATTATGACATTATGTCATATCATTCTTCAGTATTAGAGACCGTCTTTACTCCAAACTCGGAAGAAACTGACGATGAAGTTGAAGAATACCTTAGTACTCCAAGGAAAATCTCACTCCCTATTCGTAAATTCACCATTAATGTAATTCGAGAAGAAATAGATTCCTGAATAACAATAAATCTCCAGGATACGACCTGATCACACCAATATTACTAAAACAACTACCAGATAACGGCCTCCAGTTTCTCCGAATATTATTGAATGGAATCTTACGTCTTACATACTGGCCCATGCTATTGAAGTTTTTCCAGATTATTCTTATACCTAAACCTGGTAAGCCCCCAAACGGAATTCAATCCTATCGCCCCATCAGCCTCCTTCTTTTAATATCAAAGTTGCTGGAGAAGCTTATTTATAAAAGAATTCCGGAAGATGAACTAGAAGTCGGTTGGATCCTAAATCTTCAATTTGGTTTCTGCCATCAACATTCTACCGTACAACAGTGTCACCGCATAATAAATAATACAAACAGAGATCGAAGACAAAAAATACTGTTCAGCAATATTTTTGGACGTTAGCAGTTTCCCCATCAATATTTCTTGCTGTTCCAACCCTACCTAGAAAATCGCTTCTTTCAAACAAGAATTGGTCAAGATTATTATACACATATGACATCCCACTACAAACCATAGTGACATAGGAACCTTTGCTGACGACACGGCAATTATTACTTGTAACGAAGATCCAATAATAGCATCTATAAAAACCCAAGAACATATAGATTTAATAGGCTTATGAAAAGGAAAATTAAAGTTAATGAGGACAAGTCGATCTATGTTACATTCACATCAAGCCTCTCAACATGTCCGCCAATTAACATCCGAAACAAAGCGGTCCATCAAGCAGATGTGGTAAAATACTTGGGATTACATCTCGATTGACGTGGAAGGCACATGTCACTAACAAAAGAAAGCAGATGGACCTAAAAATCAAAAACCTGAACTGGCTCATTGGACGGCGGTCTCAGCTCACTTTAACCAACAAATTGCTACTTTATAAGGCCCATCTGGTTATATGGATCAGAACTTTGGGGTTGCACATCTACAGTAAATATAATCCAGCGCTGTCAATCCAAGATCCTGAGAAACATCGCAAATGCACCATGGTTTGTATCAAACCAAACGCTTCATATGGACCTAGGCATTCCGTTTGTGAAAGATGCTGTAAAACAAAAGGCAACTAAATATCACACCAACCTGACAACTCATCCAAATGCAATCATAGAACCCCAACAACCGACGCTTAAAGAAAAAATGGATTTACTGCAATAATATAAGGTGGGCTCCATTGGGTGTCATCCCTTTCACTTCCAAGAATTAAATAATAAAAAAAAATCATAAAATTAGCTCCTAGAATGTATTCTAATATTCTAATTATTAATAAACAAAAACAAAAAAAATGCTAGATAGTTATAAAAATATTTTAATAGAGTCTGTTAAAATGCATCCCACAATATTGAATATAATATATAATATATAAATATATTAAAAGTACCAACGTCGACGTTGGGTGTAAAGCCATTTAATTGACTTTTTAGGGATCTACTTTATAGGAAATTCGATTAACCAATACCAATTATCTGGGGACTAAAATAAAGTCTTTTTCAATATTAGTAAATCAGTTGGACGAGAATTTTTTTACTTTTATTTTTATTGTCGAAAACGCTTCATTTGGTCACCGTGCTGGCTCAATCTAACGTTTGATATTTTTTTTTGTAAATGTTTGCCATAGTGAACTAGAAACTAGAGAATTTAAAATTAAGCACCACCAAATAAATTGAACAAGGACTTTCTAAAATATAATCAACAAATTTATGGCAATTGTGCAATACCTCAAATAATTTTTGTTACTTTTAAATCTAAAAGAGAGCAACATTTATTTGGTGTAATAGCCATATAACGGGGATATGCATAAATATTTAGACCAATATGTTTAGGTATAAAATGTCTTATAATGATATATTGACAATTGTTATCAGTTTTTGGAACATAAGAAAATTTAATCAACCAAAAATCATTGCAAAAACTAAGCATGTCTTTTAATTCTATCTTTTTCCTAACGATTTACTCTCCCAAAAAATTACTGCACTGACTTACAGCAATTAGGGTTGTCCCGCAGTACCTAAAATTGTTTGGTTTGATATATTCCGATATTTCATATATAATCTTGTTATCTATGATAAAAATTTTGTAGCAGACTCATACATAGAATTTTTTGATAAATCAGTTGGATGATGGCATTTTTATTTGCTATTTTCAACTGAATAAAGCAAATTTTTACACATCACGTTAGCCTTATCGAAGTATAGCCATTTTTAACCAGAGCGTCATTTGGAAGGAATTCTCGATCTGACACCGCTTGATTCTTTACTGTGGAAATATTTAAAAGGGAAAGTTTGCCATATGGAAACATTAGCAAAAAGATTATGACAGCAAAATATGGTGCGCCGTGCAAGATCTAACCCTCTTTGAAAACAAGTGGTAGCCAGTTTTAGCACAATTTGTTGTATGGTTACATTGATCATGAAATAAGTGCGTTCTCCATATTAGGTTCTAATATCTTTATCAAGCTTTGCAGATCTTGTGTGCTTTGTTGTTATTCAAATAATCAATTTTGTATTATTTAAGTTCTTTTGAGTTTTACTGCACTGACTTATATAAACGTGTGAATAATATAACGTAAGAAATAGTTAAAAGTTTACTAACAAATAAACAAATGAGGTTATAAAGATGGGCCATAATACGGGCAACTTTGTAATAGAAGAAACAGCGACATTGTCGATGTTCGTTTAAAGTTGTGAGAGACAAAGCAACTTAATTTACTAAAGCAAGGAAGATCCCTCTTTGTCTATTAGTTCCTTGAACAAAAAAGATAAAAAATTATTTGTGCATTTGTGGAAAAAATATCATTAATAAAAAAATATTACGTAACAATTATAAATGTGTTTGGCATGCGAATTTTGGGGAACGTGATAAAATTCTTTAAAGGAAATCGGATTACTAGTGAAATACTACATAAAATTTTGCGATGGGACCGAGAAATGGATGGAAAATAAAATAACTTTTGTAACTAATTTATTATCTAAAATTTTCTTTAATATAATAAATAATATTTTATTAATCAAAGAGAAAAGCTTTGACAACGTAAATTATTATTAGTCAGGACAAAACAATAAAAATGTTAAACTCAGAATAATAAATTTATTCAAGTTATTTAATATGAATTTGAATGGAAATGTTGAAACAGTTCCAGTTGACAAAGAAAACATTATAAATTTTGAGTTGACTAATATGAATCACATTTTAAGATTTAATATTGTAACTAATCCACAAGATTAAAAACCAGAACATTTGCAATAAAATCCTTATCTTACGTGGTTTCATGTCCCAAGGAAGATACTAATCAAAATATAGACAAACAGTTAGAGAATATAACACCTGTATAAAATATAAAACTGGATACGTATCAAGACCGACCCTGGAGGGCTGCAAACTGATAACTTTAGAAGAAAGAAGACAATTAAGATGCAACAGATAAACAACCAAATAGATGTCTTGAAGTAGGTGTACGACGCAAACAGTTATTCTCGGAAAAGAAAGATTATTCAGTTTTACTTTAAACAGCAAGTGCGTTTTAAAAATTTCAAAATCTCAACAAATGCAAATATCTAGCCCCATAATGTTATCTCCAGAGATTTTTTTTCAGAAGACCGATAGATTCAAAATAAATTTAACAAGATCAGAACCCACAAAGTGTTTAATGCATCTAAATATTAAAAGTTTAAGATATAAATATGACAAATTATTAGAATTTGTAAATAAAAATAATAATTTACTAGCACTAGTTTACAGTATATAGATTTCAAATGCATGATACTAACAATTTTCACTTGTCATGTGTTTTTTTTATAACAAAAACGGTTATGGAGGTTGTATGTTTATATAAATAATTCAATGCAGTTTATGAGTATTGAAAGTATTAGTGATATGTGGAAGTATTTGCTGTGCATTTAAAAAATTTACACATGCAATAACTATTTAAATTAGGCTATTGTAACGTAGACGTTCTTGATGAATGTAATAGTGAAGTTTTGGAGTTCAGGTGCGTTTTCGACTTTTGGACTAAAACCTGCTAGAATAGAACAGTCAGAGTAATGCTTATATTGATAACATTTTCTTACTTCCAGATAATGCCCTACAAGCTTTTAGTTTGGATTGTGGGGGCAAATCTAAATCTAATCAAAAGACTTAATATAATAGTACCAGTTGCAGTGAAATGCAGATTTTTCGAAAACTAACACCCGCGTAACTTGTTTGCATTAGAACTCGTTAGTTTGCCGCTTGTAATATTTTTGGGAGATTTTTATAAAACATTTAATAAAATTTTTAAAATAGAGCTACTATCAAAGTATACTAGTAGATATAAGAATTCTATTGACAGAGAATTAAGCATAATAAAAGAAAAACTTGTTGTACTGTTAGATCTTCAAAATAAATACTAGGAAAAGTTTCACAAATAAAGTCAAAAAAGTTAGATATACATACAGAAAAGCAGTAGAAGCAATTATATTAAATTTAAAAAATTGCTCATAAACAGAGTATGAGGAAAAGAAGGAAGTTAACGAGCCATTAGTTAATTTCGGTTGATTCTTTGTCATGTTTTTTTTATAGTCCACAAAAAACAGTTGTACATGGACGATTGTATGCTGTTATTACTGAATAATTCAATGCAGTTATGAGTATTGACTAATATTAGTGATATGAATGGAAGTATTTATATATTTTAATTTAATAATTCAGATGCCAAAGATTATTACAATTGAAGCACTAATTGTAACGTAGACATATCTTGTATGAATGTAATATAAGTTCGTTTGGAGTTCAGGTTGCGTTTTCGACTTTGTTGGACTAAAACCTAGCATAGAAAGACAGTCTGAGTAAATGCTTGGAATACTTTGATTTCTAACAACGTTTTCATAACTCAGATAATGGTTTCAAAACATTTTCGTTAAATGGACTTGTTTGGGAATCTAAAGATTAATACTAATGAGTTTAAGCAGACTGTACTGTGCTATGCTAGTAGCGTGTGATCTGATAATTATGAACTTCTTTCCCGGATATTTAGAACTCGTTAGTTTACAGCTTGCTAATCTGTTTGGGAGATTTTACTAAAACATTTGGAAGGTAGAAAGTTTTTACAAAAGATTACTATCAAAAGTACGTAGCTAGTAGATATTAAGAACGTTTTCTTAATATTGACAGATGAATTAGAAGCGAACATAAACGATAAAGTCTTTATCTGGCAACTTGCTAATGACTCCAATCTTTTGGGTAACAATAGAAACTTAAAGACTTCACTGGAATCCATGAATTTAAACATCAATTGACATGGCACGATTTGATGACCACAAACTTAAAGTTAGAACTTTAATAGTCTGAGTCAGACGACTTTACATTGACAGGTTCATGATGAATGCTAAATTAACACTTGTATAGTATTCAGACACTTTAATTTGAGAGACTGATTACTAAAGGTTCAGACCTCTATGCTTCCTTTTAAAAGTCCTGAGTGTATAAGTTTTATAACTTAAAGTATGTGGAAAAAACATTTTGATTTTTTAAAATAGTTGATAAAAATTACAGTTGTGACACCCATCAAATAGAGCTCATAGCAAGAGATCGAACAGAATTAAAAAAAGGTGTAAATCTACTAGTTAACTTTGCTATAAATATGTATAATACTAGGGGATACCCGGTAAAAGATATTTTGAAGTCTTATGATGACCATTTTTCATCCTCCCTTCCCTCAAATTTTTGCAAGGTGCGAACGTATAAATTTTTAATTGGATCTGCTTTTTTCTTGGATTGGGAACGTGGAACAATTCAACTTATAATCGAAGCTCCGTTCGGCGGAAACAAATCAAATGGTTGTGGGTTCGATTTTGGGTTCGATAATGCAGCGGCCCGATAGTCGCAGCCGCCAGCCATTATGCAAGGTGCGAGAACGGCCCCGACGTGCGTGCGCGAACGCACTAACCTTCTGGTGTAAATTAAGTTCTCAGAGCGTGGCACGTTAAATTTCATGTCTTTGTTTACTTTCCGTTCAAATGTATAGGCTGTTTTTGTTTACTACGCACGGACCTCTTCGTGTAAAACAAGAGCCGAGAACCGCGCCACATTTCTGTTGTTTACTTTCTGTTTAAATGTATAGATAGATGCTATCTCTAAATATAAAAAATCAGTTTTTTAAAGCAGTCATATTATACCCAGTAAAAGAAATAGAAAATAAGTCACAAACAAATACTTGAGATAAAACAAAAGTTTTCTTTGAGAATCTATGGTAAACCACAAAGACAACAAATTAAAATAAATAGAAAGTTGTGGATGTGTGTAGACCTCAGATGGAGTACAGATATCTCAAATTTCATCTAACTGCACACATATCAAGATTGCGCTCACTAGGCGAACAGTGGAATTGTATTCTAATCGCATTACAGATTTATCAAAAGGTGCTTCCCACGCATAAACCCTGTGTAGGTTTCGCTATCTACCTTTCAGGGATGAAATATTTGGAGCATTAATTTCAGGCAGCTGCGCTGAATAAACCAGCTACTTGAGAGATTAAAAATGAGATAAACGCGAAAATTATTTATTTTCTTATAACTCCGGAATTTCTGCGCTCCACAACGGAAAATGGCTAAATTCGCACGCCTTTCCAGCAGTGCGCGTATCAACATTTTCTAATTTAAACAGCGCGATCCTGCAAAATCAACGTAGACAGATGTTAAATCCGATTGGATAGGGCGATATACAACGGGGTTCGTGAAAACTGCCAGAAGAAGGTTCATGATGAAGGCCGACTTTGTTTTCTAGGATGTGTTCGCAGACTTGCATTTGCATGCGCCATAAATCCCTTATATTGCGATGCTGCGCTTTTTCCGCCAGAAACGTCCGCGCTGCAGAGGATTTGAGCAGCATGTTGACCGAATGGGATATTACGTTCAGTTGGGCAATTTTATTCAACCGGGCCATCCCGCATTAAACTTTGTTGCCGTTTCAATAGATAGTCAATAACATGACAGCTTATGGCTAAACCAGCGTTTTGCGCTGTGCATTTTAACGTGAAGTTGTGAAAATGGCTAACTGCAGCGGCGGCGGCCGGCGGCGGCCGGCAGCGCCATTGGCGAAATTCTGGTGGTGCGACCTATTTTTGCTGCCCATATAAATATATTCGCATTGGTGAGACTTAACGGCCACGCTAACACAACACATTGCTGCAGAAGTAGTTAAAATCGTGCACAGTTTTAATTTTATGAGTGCAACTTTAATTCGAGTTTGGCGCCAGTTGGATAGCTGCAGTCATTTTCTGCGTTCCGCTGCGAGTTATGTGCAGATCTCTTATTCCAAAGAGGTTGATCTCGCCATTTGACTGAACGCCTACTGCAAGGCAATACTTGTAAGTTTTACTGTGGCTGAGAACTTTTTGGGATCTCAGATTAAGTCGTTATGATTACCTAGAGATTAAAAACAGCGGCGCTTGAATCATGAAGCTTTCAAGACTAAAAAAATATTTTATTTATTACCTTTACAGAGGTGTTATTTTAATTAACGATGCTTCCAAGTTTATAGAATTTTAATTGTTTGTTCGCGTAAATATTTATTTTGCAATATATATATATATATATATATATATATTTAAGTCTGTTCATTACTTACATTTTACGAGCTTTGCAAAAATCTGATCGTAGGTCTTCAAATATTAGTAGAGAAGGCATAAAGTAGGAGTTGCAACTTAAGCCAGTCATTACTGCGAGTATAACCTTTCCGGATGTAAGCACAACCTATTAAACTGTTGAAATATAGGATTATATATGGAGTGCGCCTTAGCAACTGGCTAACTGCCATATATTACAGCGGCTAATTTCCATGTTTACTGACGCAAAGGGTCGATCCTCCGTATATGTGTGTGGATGGCGTGGCCGTGGTCTTCGACTGTGTGGTTTCTGTTTTCTGTTGTAAAAATAAGGGTTACTAAAGGTTAAGCTTGCAAGGTAAAATTTATTCAGATTTGTAATTGTAGAAAACTAATAAGAGTATACACAGAAGTATTAGCATTTTTAATCGATCAATTTATGTTTTTGTAATAAATCATTTTTTGACGATGATGTTTTTGTATTTTTTTAGAGAAACAAATGAAAGAAAAGAATTTGGTATTTTAAATGTGCACAAAACAATACATAAAGAAATAAATTTAATTATGGTTTAATGTGGAATATTAAAAGTTAAAGATGTATTAAAATATTTCTTTAGCAAATGGTTATAAAAAATAAAATATTTATTAAGAGAAATTTTAATGTTGTGCTTGCAATTAATTTACTTTTCTATTGAATTGGATTTAACCACTGCTTTAAATTTTATTCTGTAAACTCTTTAAAAATTAAAAAGTTATAGTCATTTATAGATTACTAAATATCCAGCAAAATAAAAAGAAATGAATAGCAATATTTGCAGAATTCTACAAAAAGATGTTCAACTTTTGCATTTTTTATTTTATAAACTTTTTTGAAGAGCGTGTGTTTTGCAATATTTTTTTGTTACTGTAGAAACATCTAGTGCGTTTTGCGGTGGTCGAGTTTTCGCAAACAAGATCAAAGGGATAATGATCAGAAACTGTTAGATTGATAATCAATCTGCAAAAGCAGATCCACCTCAACAAGCAAAAAACCAACTCACACCATATTAAATAAATGGAAACAGTTGACGGATTTGTTCAAGGGTGATTACTTTAGCAGCTTTGCTAAAAATCTTCGTATTATTCAGTGTCTACCCATAGTTAAACAAATCATATCAGTTCATATTGTTGAGATTTAATCAATTATATAAACAAATAACGACGCGATAAAATCTATGCTAGAATTTAAAAATTCTTTGTGGCAAAGCCCCTCAGAGGCAGGTAGATTCTAATCAAAATTTAATACAAGCCGGTTGAAACTTAAAAATATTTATAGTCATTTCACATCCTCCGTTTTTAAACTATTTACAGGTATATAACTAAGAAACACGAGCACTAAATTTGATCTAAATCTGGTAAGAACAATAAAATTAACAAAAAGATTATAAATGTGCAAGAGCGTTTTGAAAAGCTTTACCTGCATCGAGGTTATTAACAATAAATTGTATATTTTTTATATTTTCTCTACTAAGAGATATCATTTTTCTTTAGAAAATCGACATTCCTGGGTACATATGCATGCCAATACCAAATATCTTTATATTTTTCTATTATTCTTAATTTATTACTAGTTTTAATTTATATAAAATTATTAATGATAATACTACGTTAATTGAATCTTTCTGGCAAGTCCGATGGTTTAAATTTTTTAAACGTCTTTATTTTTTTGGCCCAATAAAATGTTTACTGATTTGTTTGGACGTGCTTCCAATCGGTCACTAAATTGTAAGTTAAATTTGGATATTCCTTCTTTTACTGTTGGTATGGATAAGGATTTTGAATAACGGTATTAGGAGATACCACGGTGCATTCAACTACCACTCGCAACACTTTGTTCTGAAACCTTTGTATGATTTCAGTGTTACTGTTACTTGCAGTTCCCCAAAGCTGGATAAGTCCAGATGGGCTTCATTATCACTTTATATATTAACAGTTGATTTGTTAGCGTTAAATGCGATTGCCTGCCAATCATGCAGTATAGTTGTCTTAGTTTCATTCCCAGTTATTTTTACTTATTAATGTTATGTGTCTACCATGTCAATTTTCGATGTAGCCCGAGATATTTAGTGGTGTCTGATTGTGTTAGTTGGTTTTCCTTTAGATGGACTGGCGAACAATTGCCTCTCGTCATAGTGAAAGTTATGTGCTAGAATTTGTCCGTATGTTCCCCTATTCTCGATTGTTTTAATAACGTCTGTATTTTATTCAGATAATATTGTGGATTTCTTGAGCCGTTATCTAGTTTAATATAGAAGTTAACCCAGCAGTATCGTCTGCAAATGTCACTACTGTAGTTAATCTAGTCGTAGGAAGATTGGTTGTGTATATCAGATATAACAATATGGGTTTATTTGTAAATGCACCTTGGTATATGGAAGTATAGATTAGTTAAATAAAACCTTAATTGTTTGAAAGGATAGCGAAGCAATGTTTTCTTGAGTTTATACAAAAGGCCATCCGGGTAACCCTTATCAAAAGTTTGTCGTATCTCGATGATTTCTTCATATAAACGGAGAAAAATCAGTCTTTTTTAAGGAAAACCCCAACGGTTTAGTAATATTATTTTGCTTTATGTGATAATTAGCACAAATAAATTTGTATACAACACATTTCTTAGACATGTTAGAAAAATTGTGTTTATTGAAATAGAGGCTATGGAACAATATTGCGTTGTCCCGTCATTTTCTTTAATATTTTTCTGCATTGTTACTTGTTTTCGTAATAGTTTGCAACATTTAGTTTTTATAAAACAAGGTTTCTTTTGTTAATTACAACAACTATGTGTGTTTTGAAAGAAACGTATACCAAAATATAAGTATATGCTAATGCAATATGTTTATACTAAAATTACAACATACACCCTAAATATTAAAAGATCTGGATTGCTCCAGTTACCAAAAACTAAAAAGACTACTTGAAGATTGACCATCTAAAAAGAAAGAAGAATTATTATATACATTAATAAATATAATGAGTCACCTGAACCACAAGTATTTTCATCAGAACCCATAAATAATAATTACTTGTAATTTGTTTGGCATAATCTGCCAAAGATGATAAACCTTCTTACTAGAAAAGATCTAGAAGAAAAAACTAACAAAATTCATAACAAAGTCGAAGATTCTGTTCACGTTAGTGATAATTATGATCCAATTATGAGATTTCTGATAAATATATGCCTGCCAAACGGTTTACGACTTTTTTCTGAACACAAAACAGACATTGAATAAGAGAGTGATAAAATCTCTCTAATTATCTCTCGCTGCTGTATTTAACTCATCTGTATCCAATCAGTCAATAGCACTGGATCTATGCATTGATATAATATAGAAATTATTTCTAATTTTAACCCAAACAAACTAGGCATGCAAATACGTATGGCGATGTTTTGGCATAGCTTGATAGAAAATCTTTGATTCTAGAAATAGTTTTTAGAACATCAGAGTTTATTCATAATGTTCATAAAACGCCTAGAAATGAACATTGCCTAAGTCTAATAAAGTAAAGATTGTTGTCGATTTTATACCAACGGATAAAAAATCTTGTTTAGCAAATTCCATATAATAAAAGGAAGTCGTGCTTGACATAAACTATACAAAGACAAAATATATGACAAACCTGGTCCTGAGCGATAACATTTCGGCAGATGATATAAAAATCGAACAAGTACACTCATACAAATACCTGGGACACGAGTTAACCATTGGGAGAGATAATCAAACCCACGAACTGAAGAGGAGGATCAATTTAACATGGGCAGCCTACGGTAAGCTCAGCAACATCTTTAAATCAGATATCCCAATATGCCTGAAGAGGAAAACGTTCGATCAGTGCATACTCCCTGTTCTCACTTATGGGGCTGAAACACTAACATTGACCAAGAAAACCATAAAGAAAATAAGAGTAACTCAGACGGCAATGGAAAGGTCAATGCTAGGAATAACACTTAGGAACAAAATACCAAACACCACAATTAGGCAGCGAACAAAAGTGAAGGATGCTGTGTTGAGGATAGCTGAGCTGAAGTGGACCTGGGCGGGACACGTGGCAAGACTAAAAAATGAGAGATGGACAAGACGAATGATTGAATGGAGACCCAGACAAGACGCATTCAGAAGCAGAGGTAGACCACCAACAAGATGGGCCGATGATGTAAAAAGAGTTGCAGGAAATTGGATCCAGATCGCACAGGACAGAAACAAATGGAAGGGTTTGTGGGAGGCCTATGTCCAGCAGTGGACGACCTAGGCTGGGGAAGAAGAAGAAGATATAATAAAAATATATTTATTTTGGAAAACTTTTTATATCAGTCGGACTTTTCTACAATATATAATACAAGTTTTAGTTACTGGTATTTGTATAAAAAATTAAAATAACGCTCCGAAACAAAGTAAAATTAGCCAGTAGAGAGTATTAGCAGTATCCGTTAGAGGTTATTGTCAGTAAGTGCCATGCAATTGAAGTGATGTCGGCAAACCAGAAAATTAAACATACCAAAACTAAGTATCCACAGACTATTGCTGAACAATGAATAGATGGAAAAAGTGGACTTATCCGATAATGTAAACGTTTATAAAGTAGAAAATAGTTTTCTATAAATTACTTCCAACAAAATATTCTTCTATGATACACAAAGACATTAATTAAAAAATGCAATTAGCCGAGCTGTTGATCACAGAAGGAAAGAATAATGTAATAGTCGTTGGAAAATGTGCAATTGATCGACTTTCCACTTTAGCTGGACAGCTTCTCAAGGTGGGGAATAGAAAGAAAAACTTTTTTAAGATATTTTAGGTGCATTTAGTAAAAGAATTAAGTTTGTAGAAACATTTTATATATACAACTCATTTTCATACACAACTATAACAAATAAGAATTTTTTAATCAAATTTATATTTTGGAAAATACAATAGTCTTTTTTTAGATTGTACAATTACTGATGGAACGTATATCTACTCACACCTGATTATGCAAAAATGAGAACACAGAAGATCGTTGTTAAATAACTAATGTAGAAGATGTATATCACAAAACATAATAAAAAGAACAATAAATAAATACAAGCAGTAAGCCCACTTCATGTTGTAGACAACAGTTACGGACTCTTTTAATAGTCATTACGTTAGAAAATATTATGATACCTATTTCGTATGCCTCGAAGCAATATTATCAGATCTAAGTGTAATAAATGCATTTTTTGTAATAACATAATTTTAAGACACTAATTTGAAATATAAAATAATAAGCAAACATTTAAGATACATGTAAAAGGAAACTAGAAAAATAAATCGCTTATTTAAATGAAGGTCTGTTTTCCTAAATAGAGAAGTAGTGCAAGATATAACCAAAACCGGATTGGGCAGGTAATCAAAAGAAACCGAGAAACAAATAATTAAATAAAAATTTGAATACAAATAGTGCAAACTACAAAATAATTTTTTTGTTAATTATATATATTTGGTCTATTTTATTGTCAAAATTACAATCGAAAATAGTAAAACTTGACCATAAAATGTTTTGAGTGTTCAGATATATATAGGTGTAATATTTCATAGCACGCATAGGACATTGACTTTGGAATTTTATCTTGGACACAATCCTGAAAAAGCAATAAAAAAACTTTTTGTCAGTACTGGAGGCCCACTAACTTCGTAGAAACCGGATGTCCTCATAATATTACATGAAAGTTTCAAGAACTGTTAGGTACAGTCGGAGAAAGAAAAATAGGCTTAAATTAAAATTAGAAACATCGATTCTATAGTCATTTATGTATGCAGGTAGGCTTATTACAACATTTTTGTGTTATTTTTTTAATTAGTTCTCTGAGATAATTGTAGTAAATTGTAATTTTGCTCGATTCATTATTTTATTTGAAGTAAGCAACGCTGTGCTCTGACTTTATAATTAGCAAATAAAAACCGCGTTTGCATGTGGCATGCGAGCAACATATAATTATGAGTTTGAAACTGCGTAATTAATTCTCTTGTGCTTTGTCATAATTATATCAATGAGTTGTGATAGAAAGTCCCCAGCCGCATTACGTCGCTCACTTCTAATTGTTAAACTGTCTGTCTAGTGCAAAATACTGTCACTTCAATAAGCCTCATTCGTCACGCAGAACTGTTTACGTGTTCGACATCATAATGTTTACGACAGGTGCAAACGCGGCCTTAATGCAAATAACTTATTTATTGTTTACAATATGTCAAAGACGAACTGTAACGTGAACTTTTAATTTAATAACATATTATACTAATTTTTGTAAACAGAATTTTACCATAACGTTTGCGTTAATTAAAAAAGTAGTTGGTTTAAATACGGCTACCATTACGTGTATAAATAAAAAATGTTTTATTTAACGTTTAGCTTTTAATTAATTTAATATAAATAGTTTCTTATAACGTTGTATGTGGCAAAATATTACAAAATTTAGTGTTTTATAAAAATTTTAGTGATTTTTTAAAGCATTTGCATATGGTCTAATAAAAAAAATTTGCAATCATCTTAGGAAATTTTAGGAGACTTGCAAAAATTCTACCCTGCCTTAAATATGTGATGTAAAATCTGATGTGTTTGGCTTGACTATATTAAACCGAAAAAAATGTTGGAAATATGCTGTAACCAAAACCGGGTTGCTTTTATATGCCGTTGCGGCTACAACATAAATACAACACTAATACAAGAAAAATAATGAAGTACTCAGTAAAGTAGTGAATACGGCGCAAACTGGATGAGAATAGAACTATTAAAACAAAGCAATTAACAGCTGTTAAAATATTACTAAAGAGCAATAAATAAGCAAAGATCAAAGAGACATAAATGACAACCTTAGCTTACAAAAATTTGCAGTAGTTTAGAGATGTTCACAGATTATTTCTCATAGACTAAAATGCGGTTCTTATATTTTTTAAATTCTCTAATTCAAAATATAAAATCTAAATGAAGTTGCTACGCCCAAAAATAAAAACTGCAGAAAATAAAGATGAAAATTTGTCATTATGTGGCTCTATTTTTATAAGTTGGTAAATTGAATTATAAGGTACAAAATGCAAAATATCAAAATTGAAAGTAGAGAAGGATGTGGATACAATTAAGGATACTTCATGCTAATTTTGGCCAATAATGTAAAATTGCAAAGAAAATAATAGCAGATTTCGGAAGAATTTTTATGACAGATTTTAGAAGCTGTTAAAATTTATTTTAAAGTTAATAATAAGACTCTAATATTTTCTTTCGCGATTGAATATATATAGTTAATGAAATGTAAAAATTTTTTTTTAATGTTTATCAGGTAAAAAGATGAGTTATAAATCTGAAGTTTTGTACAGGAAAATGCATGCCTTTAACATCTTAATATAATTCTAATATTGCTCCCAGTCAGAAAGCTACAATTGAGCATGGTAATGGCGTTTAAACAATTTTTAGTTGCAATGTATATTTAGAAGTTCCAAGATTGATTAATTTTGACAGTTATGAATTCAAGTAGTGCAGTGCAGACTGTAAAAGGAAATTACTATTGTCGGATAAACACAGTTTTAAATTATGATCGCATATTCTAATAGACGTGAAAGAAAAACTGTAAAAAGATTTAAATAAAGTAGACCGAGTTGCGAGCTATCCATTAGAGAAACAAAAACTTCAAAATATCGTAAGTTACCAAATACCAAAAATCATTTCAAGATAGAGAACATTTTCACGTATACATTATGTAATTGAGGAAAACAGATTTAAGGTTTTCGAAGAAACAAGATAAGAGTCACTGTCATTATAATAACTTTTGGACGCTATCAGATTATAAATTGGAAAGGAAGTAAAACTTGTATTAACAAATTATTTAAAAGTTACTGTTTACAAAGCATAAACAAAATTCTTTTATTTTAAGATGGGCACGAAAAAGTACTTAATTATACAACGCAATTACTGCCACCTTTTGGCTTTGGAGAATCAAAGAGAAGTTAAAAATAAAATAAAATAACATAAGGAGTAAAAAAAGGAAAATTGGACCATAATATGCGTAGATAAAAAAAAAAAAACATTACTAATTACAAAATTGAAAATAAAATTTGGCCTAAATTAAACACCGGAATTAAACATTGGTCCGCAATTTGTATGCTTTGATAGATGTAATTCTTTACATTAGTAAATAAGGAACGCTGTATAAAGGAACAGTCAGTTATTATTGTCAAAGCTCATTGCAAATTCTTGAAAATAAACAAACTGTCTTAAGATTGATTACAGTATTTCATAATACTAAATCAGAATTGAATGAAACTAAAAAGCTGCACCTTAATATTTACAAAATTCAAATGATACCAAAGCTTTCTGACCTTTTTAACTATCAACAATTTGTCATTTGACATTTAGAGCATTCTTTGCAATAAGTGGCACTTTTGGTTCAATGGGTTGGTAAGCAAACAGAATTGTCACATGTGGGGTTCGGAAAATCCTTGTGTAACTCATCCCCAACTAATCAAGTTCTAGTGTGGATTTTGGGCGGGTGGTGTGCTAGGCCCATATTTCCGTGAAGAAGGAAACACAAAAGCTGTTACTGTAAACGGCGATTGTTACTGTTGTCTGATCACTCAATTTTTTGTACCAAATGGATAACATAGATCTGGAACATCTGTGGTTCCAGCAATACAGAGCTACCTGTTAGGTAGGACGATCAATAGTCAAATTATTAAGATTTTTCTGGTTGTGTGTTTTCCCAAATTAAGCAATCTACAGCTGACGACCTCAAAAATGAAATCCAATGTTTTGTTAATGAAATTGATCAGAACATTTATAAGTTCTAATTGAAAATGTTGTTCTGTTTGTCAGATTGTTCAATTTAGTACTCCTTAAAAATCTAAACATAAAATCAATTCAAATATCATTTTATTTAAAAATGAAATTCTAAGAATAATTTATGCCACCCTTTAGCAAATGATTAGAAAGAAATTGCCGCGCAGTTCGAAAAAATATGGCTGCAAGAAATTAATAATAAATAATAACTGAAAAAATCTGACGGGGTACAAAAATTGAACTCAGTGAAATTAAGTCATATGGCAGTTTATTAGATCCAATAAAAATTGATAAGAACATCCGGTAATAAAAAAGGGCCGAGGACTGAAAAATATGAACTAAGATGTAAAGTACTTTTGAGAAGCTACTTCTATGCTTTTTGTTTTTGGAAATGTTTAAAGTGACTTTTGGTTTACAAGTTTAGCTAACTAACACAAGAGAAACAGGGTTTTCATTTCAAAAATTATATGTTGTAACATTTGTTCAAAATGAAGGCAATTAAAATAATACTGTAATAGTACTGTAATTGAAGTTACTTGGACTAGATCATTGGTTTTTAAAATTTGTAGTCTCACGGTATCTTATAATTATCCTTACATAATTACAAAATTACCATAGTCCAACTGAATTTATAGAAATATTAATTTTCTAAGCATCCCATTATTATTAATTAATTCGGCCATTAATGTTGTATATAAACGGAAATGATCTAACTCTTCCTAATTTTTTGGTTATTTTTCAAAAATATGATCAAATTTTGAGTTTAACTCAGAACTTTTGTAGAACATTGGTTATATGTGGTATTATAAAAGGGGTTCATATAAAATTAATTTTATAGTAACGATCTTAAACTGACTGCATAATCAGCAATGGATGTGCTAATAATAGCAGCTAAAGGAGCAGAAAATTTAGAAGCCTTTATTAACTAGGGGTGTGGTTTTTAAAATATATCTGCAAGAAATTAAAAAAAACGAACAAAGTATCTAACATCAGGCACAAGGTTAATCTTTGGAGACCATGTAGCAGAGGTTGCAAAAGTAGCAACTGCCCTTAGATAGATAATAACGAAGCATGCTGGTGTAGGTAAAAAACTAAAGTTTTACCACGGAATTAATAATCACAAATAAGACACCGATGTTGGGCAACGATTAACAAGAAAAGTTTTAAGGTACAAAGAATGATATCGCTGAATTTGTCTATAAAGTTTCTGTCGAGTTTCATAAAAGAAGGGATAGCAGCGATTACGATGAATAAAAATGATAAAACGACAAAAAAATAATTACGTTGAAGTCAATAAATTTTAAAAAATGATTTAGCACTTCAAATATAGAAAATGTAAGATATTATACAAAACCAAACATTTCGGAATCCAACACATCACTAAAAAAATTCAGCGTGTGTCCTCTTAGAATTGGATGTGTAAGCACTCTACAATGTATAAGTGCCAAATATTTACTTACTTACGAAAATGTGTTATATAAATTGATAAAAATGTAGTCTATATACATTTTGTTGCAATTATAGCCTATTTCTTCTAATAAAGTAAAATAATCTAAACTTTATGGACATTTGCTAAGAAATGTGCTATGCATTAACGTAGTAGATTTGTAAAGAAAGTTTCTTAACGCTTACGAACATTTTGATTTTTATGCGTAGATTCATATCAATTCTATTTTAAGACATGTGTAAACACGTCCCAGTTGTTCGCTGTACAACTCGCCATTATGGCTTTTCCATTTGGAACCAATTCAAAGTGCACATACCGTAAACATTCCACCAAATTGAGAGCATAACTTTCTTGCTAAAACGATTTAGTCGAAAAACTGGCGACGGATTTTAATTCCAAGAACGATTACGATTAAATAAATTAACTCACCTTCTTTGCAGCACCTCTTTTCTCTGTCAGTTGCCACCTGAAATCGAAAGATGAACGTTATTGCTATTCTATAAAAATGAACAATATAAAGTCATAAAATTCAATTTTTCACCATTGTGAAGGAAACTTTTACAATTTGGTAGAAGTAGTCATACATACTAGGATTTAAACCAAGAGAAAATTATATACATATTTTTATATAAAAAAACAGAAATAATGTAGTATACATAGCATATTATAGAGTATACTTAAAATAATAAAAGAAAATGAATAATACTAAAGATAAGTACATTAGCCTTGAGCACTACAGAAGAAATGTAAAAAACAAAGCAAAACAAATAAAAAACAAACAATTCAAAAAATATGTTATTAAAATAATTGTTTTCAAAGGTGAAGATAAATTAATTTAAATAATTGCAAAGACTTAGTTGTTAAAAATAAAGATCACAAAATAATAAAGAAGATAATAGGTTTTCAAACTTGCAAAATTTAGAGTAAATCTAAAAAGGTTTTAAGGAAAAGCGATTCATAGGAAAGCTAAGGGTGTAATTTGTAGACAATATTTTTACAGAATTGGTGTTGGTGCTTACAAGGATCATGTCATACAAGAAGAAAAATAGCAACGCTTACGAGTAATCTAAGTGGTAAAATGTGGAAAATGCAAAGAAAAATGATTAAGTAATCAAAGAAATTTAATAGACCACCTGTGCGTTAAGTGGCCCCGTATAACATCCTAATGCAAAAGGTTCCACGGATAAATAAAAACGTTATAATTTTCTCTATTGTAAAAGAAACAGAAGAGTTGAATCTTTATTGGAGGTTTATTGTGTTTTTTAAATTTATTTTAAATATTTTCAATCGGCACAATATGGCGATAAGTAAATTAGTTGACACAAACACAAGAAGGGATAAATAGAAAATTACTATATTTTTAGTCTTCTTCTCACTGTTGGTGGTAAGAATAAAGAGCTAGCCTCTTTGTTTGAGTATTCAGGAAGTTTGTCTAGGTATTTGTCAGTGGACCTTCGTATTTTTTCTTCAACAAATTATTCACATTAATAACGTACCAGGGAACGTCTAAGATCATCTTTAGTATTTTAGATTGCCAATTTTAAATAATTTTAGTATTTGATGGCTTAGTACCAGAACTGTACACTGTAGCTTCAGATAGACTCGATGATGCTTTTGTATAGTAAAATTTTGTTACCACGTATTAGCTTGGATTTGCGACCTATTATCCAATTCATTTACCGTATTTTGAGGTTTATTGGTGCATATATGGCTTTCCTTTTTTTTGTTATTAATTTACAAATGTAGCAAGTCAGCTGTATAATCAATTTGAGTTTTGCTTAGCGACAGGAGTGGATAGCCAAGTAGCTTCTTGGATTAAACAGATGAGATAGTTTACTGCAAGATTAAGATCATCCGGGTGTTTTAATTTGGGATTGAGATTTAGATTATTGTAAGTAAACTGACGAAAGGTATTCCGGTCTGTTGTAGTTATTGCAAACTCTGGAACTTCTAGTCGAGATATAACTTAAGTACTAAGTGTTGTGATTATGGGACAGTGATTTGTTGAGAGATTCCAGTTAGGCACAATATTGAGGAGGTATAGTGATATCCCTTTGATAATAAAGAAATCAGTTAGACGGGTAGTTTGTGAGGACCTGTAGGCCAATATGTTGGTAGATATATGAGTACAGTTGTGGTTCTTGATGACTTGTAATGGGTTTCTGTTTCTCGGTAGAGTAAGTCTAGATCCCCACTTGGTGTGTTTAGCGTTTTAGTCGCTTTCAATTATAAATTTGTTTTCAAGCTGTTGTAAGAGAGCCAGATAGTATTCCGTTGCAACTGTGTGTCTGGGTGGACTATATATTGCAGCTATATTAAGTATGGTCGTGAATATATGTGAACGATGGTAATATGTATTTTATTGATTTGGTGAACATGTACTACATGGTGAGATATATGTTAGTAGTGCGAATGATAACTTCCTCTCCACTAGGGTGGTTATTATGGTATACAGTATATTGTGGTATGCGAAATACTGGAACTATCAGTAAAGTGATTTTCAGAGATTAGAAGTACATCAAATTTATTATATTGCAAAAATTGATTACTTACATTTTGCGGTTATTGGGCCCATTTGAATTTAATGAAGAGAAGTTCATTAATTATTTAGTTATTTTGTTAATGACAAAGGATAGCATATTGAGGATCATACTATTCTGATTGATTAGTTTGGAGAACATAGATTTAAATTCGTTGAGGAAGGTACTGAGCTGAGTTTTCAAATGTAATTGTTGGTTTTGAGGAATTATTCCGCGAACAACTTCAGAGTAGGTCAGAATGTTGTTTATACCGTGTTGGGGGTTATTTTTCTTTAAAAAGCTGTAATTACTGTATATTTTAGCTTGCCTGTTAAATTTTGTAGGTCTTTGTAAGCTATGCACCTTTTATAATTTGCAGTGTGACTGTCTTTACAGAACGGAGGTGTTATTAAGTTTTGGTATGTTATTGAGTTATGTAGACCTCCGCATTTAACACAATATTTATAATATTACAAACTTTATAACTTTTAGTTTCAAGTTATTTTTTAATTTTAGTACTAGATATCAAGTAATGAAACTTATGATGACTACTCTGTAAGTATGATCTTGTTTTATTTGATATGTATGGCGGATTATTTTGTCATCGTTTAAGTGTCCTAAACGTTTCCTACGTGTTTTAGAGGATCTTGAGGATTCGTTATTTGACTTTCGAAACGTAAACAAGTGCTAGACTGTGCAAGTGCAACGTTATCGAGAGTGATAACCACTAGGTTATCCGCCTCAACCTCTGGTAAACTTTGTATTCCTATTTTAACGTATATCATAAATTGAGTACATTCTGATCGCTAATCATACCCATCAGCTTCAAGAAGCCTGGGGAGAGGTTCCCTATCAAAATGACTAAATGAAACAGTTCAGAACTATCTCCACCTATAACTGAACCAAATAAAAAGTATTTATTTGAACCCGAAACATTAATAGCCAAAAATAAATTTCTTGTAACTGAAAAACAAATGGAGTATGCTAATAAAATAATTTATCAAGGAAAATTCGCCTCAGCAACAAATTCTATGGAAACATCTGAATCTACTTCGCAACAACCTGAAGATAACAAAGATAAAGAAAAACAAATCAAAATCCCACCAATTCACCTTCACAATGCGGATAAATTGAAATTCCAACAAATCATTTTTGATCTCAAGGAAAAGGCCACTAAAAAATTCTCCACAGTAATTCGAAACAAGCAGTTAAGAGTAAATCTATCTAGCATGGACGATTATCGGGTAATGACTAAGCATTATACCGATAATAATTTAAGCTAAAGTAAATAATTTATCTGTAATTATTCGAAATCTCCCTGTTTCTCTCACAGAAAATGAAATACAACAGGAATTAACTACACTAAAGTACCCTGTACAAAAAGTAGCCAGATTCTACAATAAGGATAGATATCCGATCCCACCTTGCGCAGTCGATCTTAGCCACACCCAAGACGGAGAAATTTTCAATTTAACAAAACTGTTCCACTGTATTGTAGAAGTGGAGCTACGAAAAAAATCTAAAGAAATCCCTCAATGTAAACGTTGCCAATTATATGGCCATACTCGTAATTATTGCCATTCCAAAGCACGCTGTGTTAAGTGTACTGGCGATCATCTCTTTAGTGATTGCCCCAAACGACCTGGAGTCGACCTTCAATGTATGAACTGCTTAGAAAAGCACCCGGCTAACTATAAAGGTTGTAGTTATTTTGTACAAGTACGACAAAATCAAACGAGAAATTCAAGCCTTAGAACAAATAGTAGAACATACTCTCAAACAGTACAAACTAGACAAGAAACTCAGACAAATGAGCCGCAACCCTCTAGTCGTCCCACCCTCAAGTTAAACGCCAATCCCACAAGGGACCAGCAAGCATCAACTGATCTCATAACAATTATAGTCCAGAAAATTGTAGAGTTCTTAATCCCACAGTTAGACAAATTAACGCCACTTATAACAACACTACTTCCTACATTATTAACAAATGGATCTAAATAGTTCCCCACTAATAAATAATATAACTTTGACCAATTGGAACGCCAATGGTCTCAAGGATTAGGATTCCGGGATACTATGTATATCGGAAAGATAGAGAAGCAGTGATCGCATCAGGGGGTGTAGCAATAATAATTAAAAAGAAACTTAGACATCACCTCCTTCTTTTAGAAGACCTACACAACATTGAAGCTGTTACTATCAAACTCTCCATTCAAAATAATATCCCATTAATTATTATTTCTGCCTACAAACCGCCAAACAAACGATTGCTTAAAGGTGAAATTAGTAAATTATTCGACCCTGAAGAGTCCACTCTAGTTCTTGGTGACTTAAACGCAAAAAAAACACCATCTGGGGATGTAGAGCAGCCAACCCGGATGGAATCAAACTATATAACATAATGGCTGACCACGGCATCAATTTATCTGCCCCGGATGAATATACTTACTACCCGTATCGGCCGGATAACCAACCCGACATCTTAGATGTAATATTGTACAAAAATATTCTGAGCCCTGTGTACCAAACAGTACATACCGAACTCGATTGCGACCATCTTACAGTCGTCATTAACTTTCAAAGCATACCTCAAAATATACCTCCTGCTCCTAGACTAGCTTGTGGCAAAACAGACTGGGTCACGTTCGAGACTACTTTCAACCATAAGATGAAACTGACGGGACCTCTAAATCTACCCTCGGAGATTGACGATGCTGTTTTAAAATTTACTACGGTCTTACAAGAAATCAACCACACGTTGGAGACATAGAGGAGCACCAGATATTCTGAGAACACCCATTTATATACTAAACCTAATAAAAAAGAAGAATAGATATAAAAGGGAATGGCAGAGAACCCGACTGCCTTACCTCAAAACCTTGTATAACCAACACTGTCATATAGTTAAGCACGAACTAGATGCACTCAGAATCCAGAAATACAATTCCTATCTTGAACCAATACAACCGGGTGGCCCCTCCATGTGGCTCGCCACCAAAAGGATCCTTAGACAACCGAACGTAATTTATCCAATGGTTTCATGTAACAACAAATACTCCACTGAAGAAGAAAAGCGGACATACTATCAACACATCTCGAACAAGTGTTCACCCCAATTAATGAGGCACATGATGAACTCATCGAAACCCAAGTGAAAAGCACAATTGATAATCTAAATTCACAAGCTAATGATGAAATTGTCCCAACCTCCCCTGAAGAAATTAAATCTCTCATCGAACTACTAAATAAGCGCAAATCCCCTGGATTTGACCTTATCACTAATGACATGATACAGCACCTTTAAACTAAGGCACTAGTATATTTAACATCAATCTTTAATGCTTGTCTACGCATTGGAAACTTCCCGACTTCATGGAAAACCGCGATAATTCTACCCATCTATAAAGCTGGTAAACCCAAGTAAAATCCGGATAGTTACAGACCCACTAGTCTCCTGCCAACCTTGGCCAAGCTCTTGGAAAAGGTAATACTTACCCGATTACAAGATAACCTCCAGCAAAAAGAAATTGTTCCCCCTAATCAATTTGGTTTTAAAGCTGCTCACTCAACCTCATATCAACTGCTTAGGGTAACTGAAACAATAGAAAGAGGATTTGAGGACAAAAAATATACAGTCGTTGTATTCATCGACCTGGAGAGAGCCTTTGATAAAGTTTGGCATGACGTTCTTACGTTCTTTACAAATTGCTAATTATAGAAATTCCACTCTACCTAATTAAAACTATTCAATCCTTTCTCAACAACAGATCATTCCAAGTCAGAGTGAACTCAACCTTATCTAGCTTAAACTCTATAGAGGCAAGAGTCCCGCAGGGTAGTATCTTGGGACCCACGCTTTCTAAAATTTGTGCGCATCTTAACCTCTCTAATATCGGTACGTCCTTAGTCTGTGAAAGTTAAGCGGGAATCATTGTTACGTGGTGGTAAGGAGCCCTTCCCGGGACCCTCCTTCGTTTGCGCCGAAGGTTTTACTTAATTAGTTTAGTTATTGTCGCGTATACGGAAATAATTTTTAAATTTAGTTTTAAAGTGTTTATCCTGCAGCTAGCTCGCACTTGTGATATCACATGGAACAGGCGCGAAATTCAAATGCAAACTGATAGTATGTTTTAACGTACATGGAACTTCGCTTAATGCAAAAATAATAATATATATTTACAGTTTTTATGCAACAAACTCAAAGTGAGCCAGAATTTACAGTTGTAAAGATTTTTGAATAAATTTCATTTTAGGTTTGCTACATATTAAGTTGTTCAAAAATTTTCAAGCGTTTCACTTTTTCCATCAATTTATGTACTTTAATAATTTTGAAGAAAAACAACTAATCAAAATTCTCCGTCAACACTGATCACTTCTTTCCACTTTTTCGGCAGCTTCATGATCCCGCTACGGTAGAATACAGCATCTTTCGTTTTGAAGAATTCTTTGTGTCGAAAGTCCTTCTTTGGTGTCGCATTTGTTTTTTTGACTAGTGAATGCCGTTCGTGTTGAGGATACAAATTTTTAAAGCTGATTCATTTCTCATATCCCGTATTCAATCGATTGGCCAAGAACAGAATTTCATTCTGACGATCCAACAAAGTTTGACTGGTATTCACCCGTTTTGTCTTTTGAGCAACAGACTCATGTGGAACCCAACGCGTCTTCTTCCAAACCTCACCGAACTCGCAAAGGATATTGTAAATAGTCTGAGGGCTGCAATCTAAATCATCGCCAACATTCGACATGTCAATGACAGAGTCTGTTCAGTGACTAAAAGAACGGCTTGACGATCAACCTCTTTTGGACGTCCAGCTCCTTGCTTGTGATCCAAGTCTTTATTGCCAGCTTTGAACACTACAAAATGAGTTCGAACCATCGACTCTTCAACCGTACTTTCGCTCGATGCTTCATTGATTCGGCGAGCGGTTTCAGCAGCATTTGGTTTTGAATTCAACTTGTACTCGTCCAGCTTTAACATTCACTTTTGTTCGCGGGTAAGCTCTATACTAAAACAAGTATACAAGTAATATATATCAAAATGTGCGGGAGATTGTGAGCTTTCAAATAATACCTAAATCATGCAATAACAATGCAAAACATAAAAAAGTAAAACGCTTGAAAATTTTTGGAAAGCCCAATAATAACGCGCTCTCCTAAAATTAAGTAGACAAAATTGAGTTTTAATTTAAAAAAATAGGTAGCTTTAGACAAAACAAATACTAAAGATGCGTTAACGAACAGTCTTAGTGTTCGTCAGATTAAAATAATGTTTTAGAAAATTTTAGATTATGCAATAGAATCAGTTGCGCAGTAAAGTAGACACGGTGAAGCAATTTTGTATAAAAGAATTTGTCCTTCTATAAACAATAAGCATAGTACATAAAATCCTCTAGCCGCCGGTTTCCTTTGGAAAAAACATAAAGGACAGCCAAATTTGACGTAGAATCCGAATCCGCAATCAGAAATTCAAGAAAACCAGTCCCAGTGGCCTAAAAAATAGCCCCTTTTACATTTGTATGCCAGTGGCTACATTTAAGTGGGGGAAAAGGCAGGGATTGTACTTTTTATAAGGCGCGAAGCGCCTCCACGCACACCGTTCGAAAACTTTACCATCTAATGCATAGAAGTATAATTTAAAAAGGCTGTGAAACGGCCTTTTTGTTATAATCTAATATATATATATACAGATAATAAAATTTGACTTTTAAACAATGTCACCAATTATGGGAAAGCTTCCTTAGCCTGGAAAATTTTGAACATATTTAGTATTAATAAATTCCAATAAAAGAATTTCAACTCAAAAATATCATTATTGTTTTTTTTTTCATAACATTTTGTTTTCTTTGTAAATTGTTACACTGCTTTTTGGTTATTTAAGCAATACTCATATAAGTATAATGTATATTTTGCAAATCCAATGCTATAATATTATTTTTGTGTAATTGAAAAAAGCACAAAAGAAAGATATTTGTACCATGAATATTTGTTTTTAAATTTAGAAATTTATAGCAAAATGCAAACGAAGAAATGCAAATAAACTACTTTCAGCTTATCATTTAGATTAACACCGACTACATTTAACCCTTTAAGAAAATCATATTTAATTTTTTAAAACATTGTATTTATGAAAAAAGTAACAAGTTTGTGGTGCAAATGCAAATGCAACTTTTGTTAGTGACATGCTCTAATTGTTATAGAAATTGTCTTTGTGCTCCGAATGATTAAGGTATATTGTAAATAAGCTAATATGCATGTCTCTGACAGTACATAAAAATACTAATCCTCATCGCTGACTCTGTAATTTATAATATGTTTAACATTTAAAATTTGTTGTAATCTTTTGAAGCAGTGGCAGTCATGTATTTGAACCCTTGAGAGCATTATTAGTTTTTATTTTTCCTAATTTCTTAAGTAGTCATAAATTGATTTTTATTTCTTAATATAATATCGTTGTACCGGCTCTTATTTTTTCAACAATATTTTCGTATAATAATTTACAACTATAAACTTTATGCACCCGCATAAAATTTTACGGACTAACATAAGGATATAGGAAAAATTGCGTCATTATAAAAATATTAGCAGATTCGCAGTTTCTAGAAATTTCTGAGCGGGTGCTGCAAGTAGTATAATTTTGCTGGTTTATAAATCGACGATCCAACCAGTATCATCAACCAGTTCATAAACGTTAAATAATGCCTTAGAAGCGTCCCTCGTCTTTTATAAGATATCTTTATGTCATTATATTAAATCTATATTAGAGTGTTACAAAAACAACATAATTGAGGTGGTACCAAAATTGACAAATCAAACGAATTATTCAGAGTTGCGCCCAATAGAAACATATTGGATATTGGTAAAATGTAAGTTGAAGAGGGCTAGACAAAAATCCTAGTACTTTAAGAGTTTCAAGATAAAATAGAGTCAACGGCAAATACAATTATCTAACGAACTGTAAAATACCGAGTCGTATTAATATCAAAGTGAGCGAATTTATCCGGTTTAATCACCGGTGTAACTGTGAACATTACTAATGAGAATGTTTTTAATCTAATTTTACGCAAGTGTTTAATTTTGTATATTAAACATGTATGTATTTTGATTATATATATTACTATTGTATTCAAAACGGTTTATTATATTAATTTTTTGTTTCAGGTGAGTACCTACAATGCTTAATTAAAACGGGATCTTGGCCGGTACGTAACTTAATTTATTTTGTTAGCGTACCACAAACCTTTTACAAATCCACTATTACTATATTTATGATTATCTGCAAAAAATATTTGGTTTTAAAACTACTGGTATTATCAACTATATACATTTTACACATTTATAAACCAGAAGACATTTAAAATAAATTTGACAACTACTTTTAATATTTTTAGGGCACTAGTACGTTTTTAAGTTATCTTTCTTGCCAAAATTCCCATTAAAATGACAAAAACAAACAAGAAAATATTAAAAAGCAAATCGATAGTTATTTAGCCAGTAATCTGAAAATAGGGAAATTGTAGACGGAGCTTTATATTCTGTTGTTAAACAATTTTAGCATGGTCTGGCTAATCTACTTGTAATTCTTAATTTTAAAATAAACATTTTTTTTCTAAATTATTTTGAAAGATTTACATGCTCCAAATATGTAAAATTACCTTAACTAGATTTTTTTCATGAAAATGCTACTTGTTTGAACTTCTTTTAGAAAAAATTAAATACATGAAAACCTACTGCTTTACTAAATACTTTGAAATGGGTATAGCGGTCTTTTTTATATAAAATTATACTTTTAAGCTCACTCCAGAGGCTTGATATGAAAAATATGTGTTTCTGTTTAAAGCATAATTACGAAAAGTTTGTTTTGTTTATCTCTAAAAACATGCTATGTGTCGTTTTAGTTCGTTTTATGTATATTTTACAAAATACACAAAATACAAGAAAAATATTACCCGAAAATCTTAATTGTTTAAAAAGCTGACGAGGAAAAATGAAATTTATCAATTGGTATTCTAATGCAAAATACAAATCAATATAACTATTAGTATAACTAAATAAAAAAGGGGCGGTATAAGTAGTAAATTATACGCGGGAATGAAATATAAATCAAAATTATTTTTATCCCATTAAAGTATCATAAAAATACTAAATTACACGTAAACAAAAAGTTTTATTACAACTGGGCAACTGAATGAGGTAAAACAGGATTGTAAATCTGCGCCTTTTCTAGTAATAACCGAGTTCTATTTGGCCAAAAAGTTGACAAAAGCCGTTAATCGGTGTTATCTTCAAGAAAAAGCAAGCAATACGAATATTCTCCTCAGTTACGCTAGTAAATAATTACGGAATTATAGAGATTATTAAAAAATACAGGAAGTGCTAACATTAAGAACTGTCTTAATCGCTTGACATTGAAGAACTACTCAAATAGACATTAAATGAATAGAAAGAGAATTATAGGGCTTCTGTTAAAAATGAAAGTTCTAAACTCAACTAAATCAAATGTATTTAAATTGAGAATCCAGTTATAAAAGGCTTTAAAATCATTCACACAAAAATATTATAAAGACAAAGTACCACGCACCAAGAAAATTGTCTTAAATTTTATCCAAAAACCTGGTATTGTACATTCCTGCCAATGCAGTAGTAATAGTTAATGCAATCGCCAGTGTTGAAGCCAAACACATTGATAAGGTTAAAACTAATATTAAAACATTTAAAAATACCTGATCTAACAAGCCGAACGTTATAAACAATTTGTAAAAGGACAAAAATACTTTAAATTAAGGCTCGGCGACGTTATCCGAGAACAATAATCACTGAGTATTTGTTCTAGACTACAGCAAAACACCTTCTTTATAGGCCCTAATATCTTTTGTTTGGACCACTAACAGAACCATTACGATGACAGGAAATTGATGATTCGACGATATTGCTGTCAAAGTGTTAGTGTGTGATTGGCTGGTGTTACAACCACTTTATTTCACGATAGAAAAATCAAAAACTACCTAACCGCTAGAAAAGGTGTTTCTAGTCAAGGAATTATGTACTCAAATATGTATGTTTGCATTTTTATAATGCTTTAGTAAAGCAAAAAATGATAATTCCGGTTTATATCTGAACACCCAAGTATTAAAATATTTTGAAGTCTTTGTAATAAAGACTATAAAAAGCAATTTGGGAAACAAAAGTCTGGCTGTATTTGAGCATAAATGGTCTCGAAGTAGCAAGGCTGTTGCTAAGATATCTGGATCGGCAGTAATGCGCAAAGACGCAGACATTTTGCGAAATATGGCCTTTAAAGAAATTTGTTGTTAAAATGTATTTTGTTATGTCAGTTAAATGACCATGAAGCAGTTTTCAATGTTAAAGCTTTTACAATAATTTATTTTTTGGATTTTGTCTGTTTACTTACCTAAGGTTCTCGTAAGATTACTAGAATTTTCCATATTTAGAATTGAAATATTTAAAAGCTTAAATATGTATGCTTATAAATAGAATTATAAAGACTTGTAAAACAAAATAATATTAAAAATAATTGCTGTGAATGAAACAAAAACTGAAACAATAATAATGGTAAGTCAGTAAAAATAATAAATAGCACTAAATTATAAAACAATAAAATACCCTATGAACAAAATAAAATAAATTCGTGTATGTAAATTATATAAGTAACTATTCCAGTTATTTTTTTATACAGGTTTATTAGCAAGTAACAATTACAACTTTATGAACTAATGTATTATCTTCTAAATTTTTAGAAGAATTTAAAATAATGTTCAACCAACTGATACAGCAGAATAGTATGGTGCTCAATATGTTAACAATGCTAATCAATAAACAAAACAATGGCTCTTAGAATAGCTTTATGGAATGCCAATGGCCTTGCTCAACACAAAGATGAAATTCAGTTATTTTTAAAACAAAACTTAATAGATATCCTCCTGATCAGTGAAACTCATTTCACTGAAAAGACATATTTCAAAATACCGAAGTATAATGTATATCACACTAATCACCCGGATGGCACTGCACATGCAGGCACAGCTATAATAATAAAACAAACAATAAGTCACTATGAACTACCAAAGTTTGCTGAAGACTATCTCCAAGCTACCTCAATTCGTGTCCACATTTCCCCATGTGAAATAACAGTTAGTGCAGTCTACTGTCCACCAAAACATAATATAAAAACACCACTTTGAATCCTACTTCAGCACTTTAGGCACCAAATTTCTGGCAGGAGGAGATTACAATAGTAAAACACGGCATGGGGATCCCGACTAACCACCACAAAAGGAAGGGAGCTATTCAAAAGATATACATACTTATCTACGGGAACTCCAACATATTGGCCGACAGACAGAGATAAGTTACCGGATTTACTAGACTTTTTTGTCACAAACAATATTTCGCCAACCTATATGGACATTACACCTAGCTACGACTTGTCCTCAGATCATTCACCGGTAATAGCCACCTACAGCACATACCCATTATATATTCAACCTGTACCTACACTACATAATTCGAAAACTGACTGGGACGAATAAAGGCGCAATTTGTCAGATACAATAAATTTAAATCTAATGATTAAAAACTCAAATGAAATTGAGGAAGCTACAAATAGTCTTATAAATACCCTTCAAGAAGCAGCCCAACAAGCTACTCCAATAGTAACATACAAAAGACATCACGAATATTCCTCTCGAAATTAAAAACTGGTAGCTGAAAAAGAAAAGCACGAGCCAAATGGCAACGAACACACCCCAGCAGACAAGAAAATATTGAACAGACTTAGTAATAAGCTGAAATCTAAATTAAAATCTCTGAGAGAAGAGTCACTCAAAGATTATTTATCTAACCTTAACCGTTATGACAATTCTATTTGGAAACCGATCAAAGCTAAAAACAAACCAATAATAACTCTTCCCCTTTAAGAATGGAACAACCATCACAAGAACAGTGGGCAAAAGTGATAAGGAGAAAGCAGAAGTATTTGCGAAACACCTTGCCGATGTTTTCAGCCGCACGAAAATGACCCGGACGAGGAAATAATGGAAATATTAGAATCTCCCGTTTTAGCAACGCAACCAATTAAACCCGTCACACCTAAAGAAATAAAGGAGGAAATAAAACGCCTGAATGCAAAAAAAGCCCCGGGCATGGACCTTATAACAGCAAAAATGCTTAAAGAACTGCCAAAAAGGCATAGTATTACTGACGTATATCTTTAATGCAATCCTCCGAATCCAATATTGGCCTCAAAATTAAAAACTGCCGAGATAATTTTAATCCTTAAGCCTGGAAAAGACCCAAATAGCGCAAAATCATATCGACCTATCAGCTTATTACCAGCTGTTTCAAAATTGCTTGAAAAACTAGTTCTTAAAAGAATCAATACTGAATGGATACCCGATTATCAATTTGGATTTCGACAGGCTCACTCGACCACCCAACAGTGTCATCGCATATCGCAAACTATCCTCGCCAGTTTAAACAACAAAGAATACTGCGTATCTGTATTCCTAGACGTAAGCCAGGCTTTCGACAGGGTCTGGCACCCAGGATTACTGTTTAAAATTAAAAAACTCATACCAGCGTTTTACAAACTACTTAAAACATACCTAAGTGATAGACACTTCAGAACAAAAGTAAGACAGGAAGTCTCAACTATACTCCCAATCAACTCTGGGGTACCACAGGGCAGTGTCCTGGGCCCGCTACTTTATCTCTTATTTACATCAGATCTTCCAGTTTCACCAAACATCACAATGGGCACATTTGCTGACGACACTGTCATACTGGCTAGCCACAATGTAGTCCTCAAGCACACACTCTAATACAAGATTATCTACATGTTCTAGAACACTGGCTTCAAAAGTGGAATGTAAAAGTAAACGAGACAAAATCTACTCATACCACATTTACCCTGAGAAAAGATCCGTGTCCACCCATATACCTAAACAACATAAGTAATACCACAAACTGTGACAGTAAAATACCTGGGAATACACTTAGATTCCAAATTAAACTGGAGAGAACACATCTGCAAAAAGAAAGCAAATGGACCTAAAACAGAGAGAGCTATATTGGTTGATCGGTAGAAAGTCTCCGCTATCTATAGAAAACAAACTATTGTTGTACAAATCAGTAATCAAACCCATATGGACGTATGGAATAGAACTATGGGGCTGTGCCAGCAAGTCCAATAT
This sequence comes from Sinelater perroti, assembly GCA_036346155.1. Taxonomy (NCBI): domain Eukaryota; kingdom Metazoa; phylum Arthropoda; class Insecta; order Coleoptera; family Elateridae; genus Sinelater; species Sinelater perroti. Next base: position 3,314,007 of record JARFIY010000369.1, on the reverse strand, counting down.
CGAAATAATCCAAAGGTGCCAGTCCAAAATACTAAGAACGATAGTTAATGCCCCATGGTATATTGCAAATGAAATGATCCACAAAGATTTGAAGATATACTATAAAAAAAGTTATCCATGAGAGAAGCATCACCCACCACCAAAAATTGGAAGCTCACACAAATCCTTTAATACAGCCCTTACTAGAAGACACAGCAATAAGAAGACTAAAAAGACAGTGGCCAGCTGACCTATAAATAGACTTAGAGAGCTCATCGCTGGATGAGATCTCATCATGTTATTAATCGATCTAAATCCTAAATTTAGATTGTAGGTTAACAAATTAGCTTATAGAATACCTTGTATTTTGATTGCTAATTAAATAAATAAAAAAAAAAGTATTATCTATTAAGTAATTACAGTACTATGCCATGATGCATATCCTTTCGATTAAATGTTTTCTTCAAGCAATTATTAGGTCAGTTGACCACTTTTTTCAAACATCTGTTGTTATCTTCTTCTAGTAAGAAACTTGGCAATTTCGCGTGGTGGTAGCACTGCCCCATAATAGCACTTTTAACTTAAGAGAGGATTTGATTAATAACATGTCAAGGTGTGTTCGTAGTCATTTGTAATATCTTGGATTGGGATTTGGATATTAGTGGTTTTATTCACACATTCCCAAAATTCAGTTCCATAAAGACATATAGATTTGATGACAGTTTTATATAATAAAAGAGTATAATTGGGGCTTCCCTTTAGTCAATCAGTATAATTCATTAACTTTAAAGTGCAGTTGTTTTCTTGTTTCAGTTATATCTTTTTTCCTAGTTATTTTTCTGTTTGACAATGGGAGCATAGACCTTCTGTATCACCGATGCTAAAATAGCGCAATAATACTGCTCATATGACGTATATCAGTTAAATGCCCAAGTTCTCAAAAATGCTTGTGAAATGGATTACCTCCGAACAGCACTGATACTTTTAATACTTCGTTTACTACAATCGATGATTTCAAAAATCGGTACACATGAAAACCTAGGTATTTAACTTTCTTGAGTTATAGTATTCCTAAGCCATTGGTCTGTTTTCAATGTAAAAGGGATTTGCATGACCTTGTTCTTATTGACCTGGATTGTTCACTTGCTTAACCAAACTTGTAGCTCACCTACACAGTTCTGTAATTTAATGGCTGGTGTTAATGAGACTTGAGCTCTAAAAAGTATAAATTTGTCATCTGTAAAGGTTCCAAATATAGTGTTAGCAGCAGTCTGTAGATCAGATAACAAAAGTGGCTAGAGTACACAGCTCTGGGAAAATATTTCGCTTTAATGTAACATAGTCTTAACACTTTTTAATTAACCCGTATTTGAAGTGTACGACCACTTAAAGTAATGTAGAGGCAAATAATGTTTGATTTTGAGTAGTAAGGCTTTATATCAAACTTGATCAGAGTGTTCGCTAACGTTTAAGAATATTGCTGTACAGATTCTTTGTTTACAAGTGGTTTGTTAATAATATGAATAATCCGATACATCTGTTGTGCAATTCATTGGCTACTTTTGATACTAAATTCATGTAGTGGCATCCAGTCTGCTGACACTACATCTTAATTCAACCTTCAGAGTAAAAGGCGTGCCATGACTTGATATTACAAGTAAGAGACTTGGTTGATATGAACATACAATTTTTGTATCTTTTTCTGGTTTTAGTATTAACATAATTGCTCTTTATAATTGTATAGGTCAGTATATGTATTTTATCATTCTTGGTATTATATTTAGTTCGGTCTAAATAATCGAATTTGCGCAATATTCACAGGCATAGCCATAACGTCTTGTTCTATATTTCCCTGACCAGGTTGGTTATTATGACGTGTGAACAGAGTGCTAAAATCATGTGCAACCAACGCAGCTTGTTCTTCACGACTGTGGCTCTACTGTTCCAGGACGGTCCATGCTGATTCCGTACAGGTGGTATAGGTGTTTCAGGTTTCTTTGCAGATTTTATTGGAGTCGTAACACCATTGTCTAATTTGTTTAGACTGATAAGGTACTCTTGAAATGAATGATCTTTTAATTATTTTAGTTTTGTTGTAAGTTGGTTATTAGCTGAATAAAATATTTTGCTCTAACTTCTTCCCCTATAAGTTGTTGCCTCTGTTGTACCACTTTATAGACTGATTGTTTAAGAGTATCAATGGGGACTCTTAGGGGTTGTTTTGTTACATTCATAATTTTTCCAATTTGTTCTACTGTTTTTCAGTTAGATGTAAAAGAGCTTTTTATGGTGAACATGCTGGCGGTTGCGATTATCGGTGAGCGATCCTCTAAAGACAAAAACTTAAAATTACCTGCAATTTTGATAGACAAATTCCATTTCTAATAAAGAAGTCTAGAAGATCTAGTATCTTGGCAGGGTTTGTAGGCCACTAAATTGGTGTCCCTATTGATAAATACAAATAATGTTGTTCTTGTATCAATTTATGAAGTACGCTACTCCTCTGTATAATTAACTGAAATTTTTAAAGAGTGAGTTTGTTATTGCAATTACAACATACGACAAATTAGGTATTAGTGTTTGAAAGCATCTAATATTATTTGTATTAATATTATGTTAAGGTGGGCAGTATACTGATGCCATCATTAAGTGTCATGGAACATTTATACTTTAATCTAAGTTCCTTGTAGATATTCTTTATCACATTTGGATTTGAGTAATACATTTAATATTGGTATATGCTAAAATATGATCTACTACTAAAGCGTGTTTTACTAATTAGAAAGATAGAAATTGAGTTCTCACCAAAAAAAAAGTATGGTTTCATATTTTAACCATTGATATTTAACATTGATAACTTGTCTAAAACTTATTTTGCTGGATAATCCGATAAAATGTTTTCTTGGATTTTTCTAAACATGTTTATGGGCGAAAAATTCTCTCCAGTTTGTGAATTCTGTTGTGCACCTATCATTTTCTGTTTTTGTGGCGTTACGGGCTGAGTATCTGACTGTAACTTGATGTGTTGACTAATTGTTTAATTTGCTACTTTTTAATAGGTACTTGGATTATTGCAATTAAGATTTTGTAATATACTGTTCAATTCTATGATGTCTTCTATTGCTTATATTCTTTAATACAAATTTACTACATTACGTACAAAAATATCTACAGGTTTCAAAATATTAATACCTGGAATGATTGTGGTTTAATTAGTATAATTTTGTTATTTTTGGGGTTTAATTTTTTAAAATTTTGTATACATTCCTTTTTGTTATTCATATTCGTTTGGATGCATATTGTACTGTCAGTGGTTAGTGGTTTGACGAATGAACTCGTTCACATGATATACACCTAGTTCGTAGTGCAACTGGTTGTTACGAATATACCAAGGCGCGTTCACTGCTATTCGTAAAACTTTATTTTGGAATCGTTGTAGTTTATTGATGTTCGTTGGGGATGTAGTACACCAAACTGGACAAGCATAGAGAATTAATGGGTGTAGTAGCGTTTTGTACATTAAGATGTGCATTCACGCTTCAATGTTGACTTGCGATTAATCAATAGATAAAGTTGCCTTAACCTGCTGTTGCCCTGTAATAGCTTGTGATTGAGATGAAAGCTCCAGGTTAGGCGCGTGTCCAACTAAACTCCGAGATATCTGACTGCCGAGTCCGTTGGATTCCATTGTACGGCATTCCCGTCAATGATGATATTAGATACGGTAGCTATTTTCCTTAAAATAAAGATTTTAGTCTGACATTTCGTGGGGTTAATTTGAATATTCCAACTTTTAAACCAGTTAGTGATTTTGTCTGCGGATTTTTGTAATTGATACACAGCCTCTTGTAGATCGGCATTTTGAGTGATAATTGCTGTGTCGTCTGAAAATGCGGCTATGGATGCTGTGGTTACCGGGAGATCGGATGTATAGATGATAAACAGCAGAGGTCCTAGTATGCTGCCTTGTGGGACTCCAGCATACACTTGTTTAGTCTCAGATATACAAGAGTTGATCTTAACCGCAAACGTTCTATCTTCTAGAAATGAGAAGATAATTGCTAACAAATAGTTGGGAGCATTTATGTTAAGGAGCTTTTTCTTTAGGCCTTCGATCCATACCTTATCGAAGGCCTGAGCAACATCCAAAAAGAGGATTGTAGTATAGTATCTGTTGTGGCATCCCTTTACTATTATTTCAGTAATTCGCTGGAGCTGATGATAAGTTGAATGTCCTCTATTGAAGTAAAATTAAAATGGTGATACTATATTTTGGGTTTCGACGAATTCTAGTAATCTAATGTAAATAATTTTTTCTAATATCTTGGACAGTGTAGTGAGTAGATTTATTGGTCGATAGTTCTTAATGTCTCCTTTGTTTTTCCCGGGCTTGGCGAACATAAGGATGTGTGCGTATTTCCAGTCGCGGGAAAAGTACCCACTGCGGAGGCATGCATTTAACATTGAGGCTAGATGTGCCAGACATTTTTTGATCAGGTGTTTTAACATAGTGTTGGATATAAGATTATGGGCAGGTGATTTTCGCCTGTGCAGAGCAGTTATGATTTGTGCTATTTTCCTCGGAGATGTGGGACGAATGTTTTTGGTTATGACTGGAACATTTCGTTCAATATGATTAATTATGTGGAGACCGTGTGTAGGATTACAGATAGATAACGGCGTGAAGATATGTTCTAGGTGTGTAGCAAATGCTTCTGATTTTTCATTGTCTGTGTAGTACGCGTCATTGCCATTAATTATAGTAGGCAATTCTTCATGTTGCTATATGTCTTTGATATGATTCCAGTTTATATTCGTCGAGTTTGTTTTTAAGACGATAAGTTAAACTGTTTAATAGCCTTTTCGTTTCTGGGTTTTTGGTTCTTTGCCACTGGCATCTGGTTTGGCTTCTTGTTTTAATGAGCTGCAGTATAGGATTGGGAGGATGGTTATTATTTGTGAATATAGGTTTAGTAGAGGTTATAACTGATGATTTTACGGCAGTCACAATTGATGTGGTGATATTGGTTACAGCGATATCTACGTCTTTTTGAGTTTCGCAGGTGTTCGGTTCTCGAAGGTTGTGATCTAAGTTTTCTTGGAAAGTATTCCAGGCAATTAGTCCATTAGTGGGGCTTTGAGATGGTTGCCTTACTTGTGGCGTGCTGAGGAAGGATGCTAGTACCGATAAATGATCGAAATTAAGTTCCATTATAACTCTTTGAGTGATCTGCTTCGAAAAGTTTTTCTGTAGAACGATATCTAGTATGTCAGGTAGGTGGTCTGTGCAGTAAGGGAAGTAAGTGTACTCATCTGGAAGCAGGATTTGAAAGGCATAGACAGTTGAATAATGATCGAGTTTGGTGCCTTCAGGATTGGTAGCTCGACAACCCCAAGTGATATGTTTACAATTAATATCTCCGACTACTAGTATCTAATCAGTTGTATTGAATAGGATCTTTATGTCATTTTCATTTAGTTTTTTATGTGGATGCCTGTATACGCTGTAGATAGGATACTTTGATCACTTAGTTTAATTTTAGCTCCGACAAATTCAAGGGTAATGTTTGGGATTTCAGGAATGCATGAGTGTTTCATTTTTTTTATTTTTTTTTGATAATGATAGCTACTACTCCGGAAGCAATTCTGGAATTTCTATCTTTACGATATACGCTGTATCCTAGTATTTTAAATTTGTCATTTTCAGATAAGTGAGTTTCGGTGAGGCATGCTATGTCGATGTTGTACCTAGCCAAGAAAGCTACGAATACTGATTTTTGGTTAGCGATTCCGTTTGAATTCCAGTTGAGAATTGTTAGATTTTCTATTGCTCGCTGGGTCCTAGGGCCCATTGAACAGTAGAGGTAATATGGTGGTTGTAAAGAATGATTTGATATGTGGAAGATAGGGTGTTAGTAATTCTAAGATAATTTTGATAATGTTTGTGGGTTCAGTTGATTGAGTTGGTGTTGACGTTTAGGGTGTTTTTAACCTTGTCAGCATATGAATACATTGGGTTAACAAGTGAGCTATTGGTGATTGGTCTATTTTTAACAAGTTTCTGCTGGAATTCAATGTGGTGGATACAACCGCGATAACTTGCCGGGTGGTCACAGTCGCAATTTGCACACGTCGGCTTAGTATTGGCCTGCTTAGTACACTCATTATGTTTATGACTTCCTGCGCATTTTACGCATCTTGGGGAAAGGCTGCAGTAATTTTTAGTGTGGCCATATTAGTGGCATCGATGGTATTGCGGTATGTTAGTTGATTTTCAACGAACTTAAAAAGTTCGTTACTGAATTCTATATGTCTGTCGGTCTGTCGGTCTGTCTGTCGCTGTCACAAAATTATGGATTTTTTAAAATTTTAAAATGGATTCTTATAGGAAATTTTACGCTGATTTCAAAATCGAAATCAAAGTTTCTATCTCGAATAGTTTCGAGATATTCGACTTCAATTTCGGGAGAATTTCGACATTGCGATTTTATGAGTAATTCTTAAAGAAAATTTTACGCTGATTTCAATAATGAAATCGAAAAATTCTGTCGAATAGTTTTCGAGATATTCGACTTCGAATTTCAGGAAAATTTTCGACATTACGATTTTAAATGTGATTCTTATAGGAAATTTTACGCTGAATTCGAAAATGAAGAAAAAATTCTATGTCGAATAATTTTCCAGATATTCGATTTCGAATTTTCCCGAAATTCAAAATCGAAATCTAAAGGTTTTTTTAAGTTCGTTCTGGGATTGCTTACAGAGCAATCTCTTTGCCGGCCCCATGTTTTCTCATCTCTACGGTCACTATCAAATGATTGATTTTAAGGTAAATATCCTTTTTCCCTCATTATTATTCAACGGCGCACACTGAAAGTGTTTTTTTATCTTTGGTTAGTAGTCTAGTTACATTGATGACAGGTAAAATGTTTAATTCTTCTTTTATTTCAGCAGTTGTGATTGATAGCGGTACATTTTTAATTACCACCAACAGTGGTTTTTGATTTGGGTTTTGGAATTTGTGAAACTGAATTCCATTTTTGATGTAATATTCTGTTAAAGTTCGGTAATCATCTTCGTTTGATAAATTAATTCGAAGCGTATTTGCCTTACACATTGTAGTAAACGGGCCGGTTGCCTTTTGTGCGATATCAGAAACTAGATTTTTGTGGTTTATTGCATTGTGCAAATATATTGGTGGAATTTTAGGTCTATTAATATTAGTAACAGGTTCAGTGGTTTGTTTGTTTGCTTTTTTAGTATTAGTGTCGCTGTCATTTTGTGAAGGCAAGTAATATTTATTTTGCGTGATTAGTTCTTCGGTGGTCCACATACATCGTTTTTGTACTTCGTTTAATCTTCTTCTTCTTCTTCTACTCTTATATAGGCTATTATCCTGTTTCGAACTACACATTTCGTGTAGTACTATGAGCCATGTTGGGCGTATACCGGGCAGGTGGCTAATCTGACCCGTTAGAAGGAGGAGAATGTACTTTACGACCGCCAAAGGTGTTTGTATGATGGCCGGACAGCACTCGATGTTTGCCGTTATTTTTGACCTGGGAGTCGAAGCCAGGGCCCGCCGCGCGTTAGTCTGGCAGGCCGAGGCCTTTACGTCGCGGCTGTCTTGCTCTCCGTTTAATGGTGGTGTTAATAGGTCGCTTTTATGCTTATTTCGAGCTTGTTGATCCATTTTAAAATCATTAGTTGATATAACGATGTTTTATAAAGTTAGATAATATTATAAAAATGTACTCACAATGCAGGCTATGAAATAGTTTTAAAATCAGCTGCGTTGCACTGATAGCGGAGCGTACACGTAGGGCCCGTACCGTTTCACTGCTCGCACGCGAATCTAATCGGAGATACTTCTGGACTACCCTAAAGTTTTAAAAAATGAATCTGTTGCATAGGATGCATCGGTGGGACATGTATTTTAATAGTTTGAAATGTTCAAGTGACTATTAGTTTATAAGTTAGCCACAAACATGCAAAAGTAATAGAATCGCGTAGTGAACAATACAGATTTCTAAAATAGTGTAATGAAGTGGTGTAATGAGGCTTACATAAATAATGTTTCGTTTACTAGTGAAACATTAAATTGAATGCCGGATACATGTTGTCCGATAAAAATGCGAAACATTTACATAAATATAAATCAGATGTATTATCAGACACTAAATCTATCAATTAATCCTAAAGAGATCTTGCTTAATTAAAATGGTTTTAAGTGAATTTTTTGTTTCTTTGCAATAGAAAACCAAATCAGCTAATATCACACGATTTATGCACAAAAATAATAAAGTATTGTTTCGCAATTCTATTCTGGATAATTTTACAACCTTAAAAATAGCAAATAAAATTATAATTCGCACAATTTCAAAAACTAAATGTAAGTGTGAGAGAAAGTGAAAGAATTTTTGGACATTTACTTGGTATAGATTGTTACTTTTGCTAAGCGCAGAGACAAGCTGGGACGTTCCAATAACAGAATTAAATCGCTTCAAAAGCAATAAAATATTTTTCAGATTAGATAGCACTTTAGTGTGAGGCTGACAAATTCGATTCTGTATACCACGTTTGGAAATTACTTTATTTTGAACGCCTAAAAATTACAATTTCTAAAAACCAATATTAATAAACAATCACTGTGGATTAGAGGACGTTGTAATTTATTTACTACCTAGCCATAGATAGTCCAATGCTAAACTGATTACGCGATTATCAGTTAAGCTTGCTTAGGCAAGAAGTCGAGTAAAAAAAGTGTCAAAAAAACAGTTCTTAAAATATAATCTAACTATAGGCTGTAATGGTTCAATGGTCGAGATCATTGTTTCTCTGTCCTGATCCGGCACAGACGAGTTCGAGTTTCGCGCAGCCCATGGGTGTGTGTGAATGTCTTAGCATTAAATGCATGTTAGTGGACACAATAAGCCATTGTGGTTACAGTGCTGGTAAGTGTGCCAATAATAATAATATTAATAATAATAATAAAAACTATTGTAATAACATCTGCAAAAAAAAAGGATAGGTCAGCTTAATCTTCGATTTTTAATTTATCTAATGATTTAAAACTTCTTAGATATGCTTTGAAAAAGTTTGTTGTCTTTTTGAATTCTATGCACCATGATAATCAAATCGAAGAAAGCTTAAACGAAAACCGAATATAAAAATTTTATGAAACGAAGAATGTTGTGTAGCACGTAAATCAATTAATGGAAAATGACACATACAGTAAGGTTGAGTAATTTTTATATTTTGTAATAAAAATCGAAATTATCCTTTCGGCAACAGTCACATGAGAATACGATGTACAGTAAACCTCCCTATAACGCGGTGCAAAAATTGATACATCGCTGCTGTAACTCGGTAGGTTTTCCACATAACGCACTAAGAATTAATTGCATTATAGGAGAATTGAGTTTGTGTACTATATTCTTACAATTCAAATTCATACGAAATCTCCTGATTTCTTTATACATATCAATTTCAGTTATTAGGTAATTATCCTGTAAATGCAGAAACGATGCAGCATGCAGATTTGTTTTAAATAAATATAGAAGTAGGATTAATAGATAATAAGACGAATTTTACTCGCTTTATTTCATTTATTATGATTGGACCTTATTACTTCTTTTCCTTCTTCTTGTAGACCGTCTCTGTTTATTTCAGAGGTTGGCTACCAGATGGTTAAAATGTTCTCGGTCTCTTTTTTCCTGCAGGTCGTTTTCCTTGGATTTTTCCTTTATTATTATTGGAGTAATTTATATTTGTAATTCCTAATAATGTAATCGAAGTAGGCTGTTTTTCTTTTCTTTATAACTGTTATAAACTCTTTTTATTTATGTACTTTTCTCAATACTTCTTCATTTGTAATTCGTGCAGTCCAAGGTATTTTTAACACTCTTCTATACAGCCACCTCTCGAACGCCTCTATTTTTGTCTGATGGTTTCTTTTAACGTCCAAGCTTTCATTCTGTACAGGAGAGTTGACCAAACGTAGCACTTGATAAACGTTATTCTAAACATTATTGCACAATAACTTGAATAAAAATAATAATAATCATTCTTAACCGTATTTATCATAGTATGATGCTTTAAGAAAGCAGTTTTGCATATATGTAACGTAGAAAACTACTGAATTTACCTTAACATGTTTTTTATAAAACGCGGTACGGCTTAACTAATTTACCTTAATTTTGGGTTTCTTATACCGCAATTTCCATGTAACATGGTAGGATTCACCGCGAAATAAAAGGATGGACTATAATACAATATAAAGAGAGTGAACGATACAAAATTATTTTATAATAATAATCTAAAGCAATACTAAAGCGTAAAAGTGCAAAACAAAACTAAGGAAAAATAAAAAAGCTAAAATAAAAGATAAAAATAATTTCATGTAAAAAGTTTAAAAATATGTAAATCTAAATAATGGCACAGGTTTTATTAGTAAAAAAACATCATAAAAATAATAAAAAAACATTAAAAATACGACATTAACAATTCTAAATAATGTAAATTGATGCGTCCCAATTAAAATTAAAAAGTAGATATAACAGATATCTGTTTATTTGTTGAGATTATTTAATAAAAGAAAATTAATAACCTACTCCTCTAATTGAAACATTAATAAATTACATTTCTTTTGCTGGAACAAACTTAGGTATTGCAACCTCAATAAATTACTTATTTGCGCTTTTAATTACTTTTTTAAAACTTTTTTTCGTTCTTTGATGTTGTTTTGACAAAGTAGCTGATTTTGCTGCGCAAATAAAACTTATTTACAGCTTTTTTGTATTACTTACCTTTTAAGTTTATTTCAGTTTTATTACTGTTTATACGTATTGCATCTGTTTCCACACCCCTATGTTATTACTTTTTTTCTCAAGTTGATTGGTTGTATTAGGAAAAAGGACAAAGTAATTCTTTTTACGATACAAAATCAAATTTCACAAAGGCACATATGCTACTTTTCTGCTTCAACTTGGGAATAGGGCGGTTGGTTATGTTACGTAAATGTAGTTAAAATATAATTAAAACGAAATTTTCAAGCGGGTTTTCTTCCCTTAAAAATTCATTAATTTTCATATTGGCAAAAGGGTGCTTAAACCCACGGTTTAAGTGTGCGCTGCAGCAGAAAACCGCGAAACCCCCAAACCTAATTATGAAGTGCGAAATTTATAAGCACTTTCCTGTTTTTATTGTTATGCTTCTGATGAGCACCAAATTTCATTATGTACTTTGCCGCTGCGTCGCCTTGTCGTCGGCGTTTATTTTCCTGAAGGGCCAACGAAGCAGATGATTACTTCTATTATCGTTCACTGAGTTCCGCGAACGTGACGTCTCACTCAAATCAAAACGAACAAAACGCACCTGCCATTAAACGAGCCAAATGTACGCGAAAAGATGATGCGCGACTCGATAATCGCGCCAACGGGCCCGTAATGTCGAAAGCGCGTTATCAGGATAATTGCGATGCAGCGGGTGGGTGTTCACCGCGCGACGATCCATCCAAAACGCGATTCACAGCAGAGGAAACGGGGAAAACTTTAATCCGTTAGCGGATTCTAACCCCTGGAAGTACATTGCTCTAAACAAATTAGGCCCCCAGCGCACCTGTAATTCAGTGCTCTCGGCTGGGGGTTGCTTGCGACCCTAGTAAAAATGTGTCCACCCTTACAGCGTTTAAGTTTTAATAACATTATGTAGATGGCAATATTTTGAATTTAATTTTGAGGAAAACGCCTGCACTTACGGAAATCTCTTTGAGCAAAAAATGCTTCCACAAATGGGGACTGCACATGTATTAGTTGTCATTAGGTTACATTTAAGGAGCAACCATTTCTTCCGTGATCGAAAAAACCCCACAGGTTTACATATAAAAAGCAACCCCACACAGAAACATTAAGAACAATCCTCTATAATAAATGCTGCATATCATCGTTTTCCTGTCTCGTGAAAATTCGCACTGTGTTCACCTTTCAGAAGTGCGTCCGTCTGCGCGCCATGTTTATTTTAAATTTTTTACCCTCCGTCGCGAATGTTGAACATGCTGCTGGCGAGTTTTATAATCCGCGGCTAATTTGCATGCATCCATATTTGAATATATAAAAATTTCCGGAAAAGCAAAAAGCTCTACTTTTACGCTCGTTGTGGCATTTGCATAAGTTTTAACCTGTATCCGCTTTTTCTCTGCGGGAATTGCAGCTTAGCATTAGCATAGCTTTCCCTGAAAATAAAATTATAAATTATTCACGCAAGCAGCTTAGCGAGCATTAAGAAGTTAAGTCAACTTAAAGGCGAAGCGACTTTTCAGTTAATAATAATAGTTCCCCGTAATAAGCCACAAAAGCCCTTTGGGGTCGTAACAGGATAGATCTGCTACAATTTAGAGCCTACGGTACACAAGGGTAGTAACGTGGCTAGCGCTACGTATCTACCGCCTATTATTACCCCAGAGTTTGATCTCCAAGTACTCATTTATTGTAGCCTGAGTAGAATTGGGCCGTAAAAATGCTAATAATCGAATTAGCGAAAGCGGGATTCGAACCCGCATTTTTGGGTTTCTTAGTCTAGCGACCTATCCACTAGACACTACTACTCTTTTTAATTAAAAAGCCCAATTAGTGCTACTTTGCTACTTCTTGTCAGAGCATGAGGTATTAAAATCTTATTTGTTGTAGATCAAGACACTTGGCTGCGGATTAAACGCACCCGGGTTTGATTCTGGGCTTTAGGTAGGAATACTTGGACTTGCTTAAAACTCAGCGCTAGCAACGTCGCTCCGTATCAAAAATGATGCGCAACAATGCGACAGTGAAGGCAGGCATATGAAAGCCTTGATCTACCAATTATCATGCCATACTCCCTGGTACAGTATAAAACCTCATCAATACAACAAAAATTTAATCTAACAAAGCACAAGAGAACTCCGATTAAAGTATATTTTTATTTTTAACATTAAAAACAACTTGGGGGAATTTGTGTATTTTATATGTCCATTGTTTGTTACCAGTTTTTTAGTGTTGCTATTACCAAAACTCTTATTATATTTTAGATAATTTTTCGCTCTCAGCTACCTTTAAAGTCTACCCTAGAAACTTGTTTATCGCCAAAGTAAAAGAAAATTTCAGGAAAACTTTGCAGTCAAATGATATTATGACAGTATAAGACGTATAAGTGGTAGAAACACTGAGTGTCCATATCTTTTCCTCCAGAAATACTGGTGAACATTGTAATCTCAATAAAAAATCTTTGGAAAGCCTTCGTTCAAAATATGGGCGATCTGTCACTTAAAGAATAAGTCTGTGTTCTGAAAGACCAGAGGAAATTAAAGTGTTAAAAAGAACTCTACAAAGCAGTGGACCATGTTATCACTTTAAACGAGGGAATTCAGAGACTTACCTTCTATTTGTAATTCCACAAAGAAATTAAAAAGCATCTTGTTAATTATGGCAGTAATGTTATTCTGAAGTGTTAAAATTGCATATTCATGCATTCATCTCCATTTTAGGTATTAGAATAAGTTTTGAATATGACTTTAGCTAATGTATAGACAACTTTACCTATTGTGGAGACACGGTTACTTTACCTTCATGTATAGGATATTCCCAGTAACCGTTCTTAAAAAGTAACTTAAAAAATTTGTCAGAAATTACATCAAACTTTCTTCATTTTTTTCAAGAGCAAGTTTTTGAATAACTGACTACAAATGACATAACTCTTCCCTCTAGACACTGCAGTTAAGGTGCGCCGACAGTCTCTAGTCAATGTTGTAGTAACACTTCTCATTTGTTTCTTAATGTATTTAAGGCTTCTCCAAAGTCTCTTAAACCCCTCGGTGAGCCATGGTGCTTCTATTTCTAACTATTAATTTATAATTGCGCAGATCTAACTATTCTCAACTTTCTAACAATACCAGTACACTCAAGAGCCAAGGCTATCTTACATTCACTCATTTTCGCTAATAACAAGTTGACTATGAATGTTATAAAGTACCGCTAAAAAAAAGCTAAGATAAACACTTTACTAAGTCCTGTGTCAACGTTGCTAAGGAATTGCTTGTAGAACAAGTTGTTTAAAGCTATTTATCCCGAACAGTCACTGGCCTTCTTTAAATAGCCTGTATTACGCAAATCTTCATCACCCAAGGTACACTTTTTAGCAACTCTTTTCTATCCATTGTATAATATTTTTAATGTGTTTATTTTTATACTTCTTTTAAAGATTTAAATAATTAGACAGTTAACAAAATATCAGCATCATTGTGGAGTTACCACAATTTATAAAAAATGATCAAAGAGAAGTGCTCAGTATTTCTCATCCTCTGATGATACCAATCTGTGGGATAATGTTTACAGTTATTATGTTAGTGTAAGATGTTACTTCTTGTGCTATATGTAACTTAAGGTTTTCCTTTTTAATGGGCGATCTTCCTTCACTTCAGACCAAGTTTCAAGATTATTTTTCCCTTTCTTCTCTCGAAGTTATTATTTTCCCACATAATATAATGGAATTTTAGGGCACAGAAGAGTTTTTATAAAGTTATCAATTTTGCATTGTTAAAAAAGTTCTTTTTTAATTAACTAAGTTATCTGAGTTGAAATACACTCCTTACTATTATTTGGTTGGATAGTAAGATATAGCATATAGTTGAGTATCTCTTAAAAATGATAAGGCTAAGATGCTACACCGATTCAGAACTGCTAATATGTTAATCGTTTCTATTTTGCTTTATTTTATTACTTTATTCTAAGAGTACAATATTTATTTTGTAGCTTGACTTTTAAACAACGATTAAAATAAAAACATTGTAATACTTCAAAAATTGAATCTTACGTTTGATGGAAATTAATACTATTTTGCTCAGTCAATGCTCACAAGCCTTTGCGTTTTAAAAACATGCAAAACTCTATAATTTATATCAAAAAATGTTAGTATCAATCAGTACATTATTTTCTAATTGCTAAACACATTTTTACAGATATGTAGAAATACAACAGTGCGAAATATAATATTCTCTATTTTAGTAACTCTGGAAGTATTGTTACGATTTAAAAAATCTTACAATTTGCAAAATTCAAATGTTGAAAAATGCGCATATTTTTTCGTAACAAATGTTCTTTGTATATTAATTCTGATTTATCTATATTTAGCATCTTTTAATCTACAGGTCGGATACAGAATATGACATTTTGCTATCTTGAAGGAGAATTTACAAAAATTTTAAAATTTGTTTATTTATATTTAATAATTAATAATAATACAAAACATTTCTCGATCGATTTGTAAAAATATAATTCAACATTAATCTATAAATTTAATGTAAAAAACGTACAAAATTTTTCCTTAGAAATATTATTCGTTTAGGTCGTCTTTAAAACTACGATTTTTCAGAACATAATTTACATGATTGGCTTTAAACTGATGAACTTTTTTTATATAATTCCCAATGAGTTGTCTTTTTGGAAAACTAAATTTGATAATAATAGCGCAGTTATTCCTTCGCTACCAAACCAAGAATATTTCGAGAAGTATATTGGCAACCTTCAAGACATAAAATAAATGTCTTTAAGGGTAAAGGGTTCGTTGAAAGAATGAACAGAAGAAGAAGAATAAATTTTGCATATTCCTCATGTCTACTCTGTATAAGCACCAGAGATGGTGAACGACTGACAGAGATTACGTTAAGCCTTAACCTCTCAGTTCGCAGACCGTGCTCCCACGCGGGACGTAGAGCCTTACCATCTACTCTGTATAAGCTTTTGACAGCTGTATAAGCTTTTGACAGCTGTATAAGCTTTTAGTTGTAATTTTATTTTCCTAGCATTATTTGATAACTTAATCCTTAACAGTTGCAATTTTGACTTACTATGACAAATTCCTAAATAACATTATTATATTGGTACTTATTTGTATTTTAATCCTGTTCTATTAAAAATATAATCCTTATTCTTTTGTCTTTAAAGATGATTTCTTTTTTTAATGCAAAACGGTGCTTTTGAGATTTTTATAAAAATAGTGTTAGTTGCTTAAGTTGTTATTCTAAGTATAATGTTAAAAACAAAAGCAAAATTATATATATATTTTTTTACTGATAAGGCATGTGTACCACATACAGTTTATTATTCTATGGTTACGGAAACAATAAGCAAACATACGACTAATGCTTAAAAATAATGTTACGTAATTGAGGATTAGAAGTGCTTAAATTAAAATCTGAATATGTGTATGATCTTCTAGTTTGTTATAATATTAGGGATTTTAATGATTTGTTTTATTGTTGTCCAAAATGCTCAGAGAGTTTCGATGAGGTCCAAATAACGTTAAGAGTTTCTCAATCACTTGTCTTTTAGCACAGGTTTTATTTGTAAATCACAGTGTGATCTGTAAGCTAAACGAATGTAAGTAACGATTTTTTGAAATTTTAGACAGAATTCATAGAAATTATTGTTTTTAAGTATTTTTACTGTTTACTTAAATGAGGAGACTTTGAAAGATACATTTTGTTGCTGCAGCTGCGAGTGATTATTGTTCGTACAACTACAATTTTGAGCTCTTCTTTTAAGCAAGTGGTCCTGGCGTCAGATGGTTCCGACGGCAGTTGGCTGTACGAGGGCGAAGGTTCGTCTGGGCTTGGGAATAGTTAAAGTATTACAAACTCCTTCAAATTTTCTATTTGATTCAATTCCATCCTTAAAATATGGTATCTTACATCTAAATTTCACACAAGCATAAGCATAGATTACTTTTAACTTATTAGACAATAGAATTTTCTGCCAACTAGTAAAATTCAAATAATTTGTACTGTTTGGATTTTGCTTTGCTAATTTTATATATTAATTTGTTTAATCATATACAAGAAACTTTTTCTTCGGTGTATAGGTATATTTGGCATATTGTATGTAACATATTGTATACTTAAATCTATAAGGCAATTGTCATAAAAATGTTGTTTGGCTGCTGCTAACTTGTAATTAAAGTCTATAAAAATAATATGTGGCAGCAGTCTGTAAACTATTTGACTTCAATTTACCTAAATTATATTTCCGACTGTCCTACTTTGTTAAAAATGTACATTATGTTTATATGGTTATAATTTCAAGTAATCCTTAAATCTGGTAAAGCGTTTCTTGTTTTGTATGAAATTCAAACTGATACTTTAGGATGAAGTTACATTAGGTAAAAAAGGGTTTGAGCCCATATGATTGCACTTTTTTCTTGGGTTTTCTAGAAATCCTGATGACTTATCTCACTTTTCGTTAAATTGAGAATGTGATCAACTTTGGTACGGTATTGTAAATCACAATTACAACCACTAAAATTTTTTCTTAAAGTTGTTCGATTATTTAGCCATCTGGCATTAAACTATTTTCATAGATATTTTTGGATCACACATTTAACTTTCAAAACAATTTTTAGTTTTGTAGGAAGCGCCCTGTCAATAAAAACGATTAAAGTACACTAAATACATATGCTTGTCCATCCACCACTAAATTTGTTAATTGCCGAGACTGTTCAGTTATTTATGTAGGAGTTAAGAATTATAGGTATTTTTAAAGTTTCTGTTATTATTGCAGAAAAATACTTCATTTTTTCGCTGAATGTTTGCTTGTATAGGAGTTATTTAATCGGTTATTTTACTGTCACAGAGCAACTTACTTTAAAATTTAAATATCTAATTGAAACATTTCATTTCAGACACCTTATTCTTCAGCCATTCCTATGTTTATATTTATAGCAATTTAAAATTAAGTATTAGCAAATGTATTTAAATAAAATATTTCAACAGTTTATGTTTTAGAGGGTGGTCCAAACTAAATTGTATAATTTGAATTGCGCGCCGTTTTATTTTGTGAATATAGGAAGTTTGCATTTGTACACTTGGTACCTAAATAGATGGCGAAGTTCACCAAAGTTTACCAAAAATATCGTGCATTTGTGAAATGGATTTTAGAAAGCACATCAGTTGACGTGGCAGAGAGCCTCTACACAGCTTGATTATAAGTAAACTGTAATAAACCTTTCCAAAAATAAACTTATCCAGAACGCCATTAGTGCTCTCAGCAAAGGTGAAAAGTTTGGGGTAGTACCTAAGTCTATTCCGGTTGAGGAGATCATAACTAATGTAAAAGCAGTCATACGGAACCTTCCAACGGACGAAGCAAGGAAAGTACCAGTCGAGACTTCATGCATCCTGCGCCGTGCTAAGCCACCTAAGAAGAACTTATCCAGGGCGGAATTAAATTCTCTGTGTAGACTTAATAATGACAATACTATAATTATCTTACCAACAGATAAAGTATCTGTACTATCACAGAAAGACTACACAAAAAAGATGACCGAACCTACAACGCGGATACTACGTGACGACTTGAGCAAACTGACAAAGAGTTTCTCTCTAGCTGACATCATCAAGAAGAGCTTAATAACACCAGAGGCGCTGCTCCCAAGAATATACGGGCTTTCCAAATACACAAGGACAATGTACCACTGCAACACATTGTTAGTGTGCCATCGGTGGCTCTACCTACAAGTTGGCCAAATACTTATCTAGTTTATTAGAACCATACATTGGAAATGTTGTAGTTGCATCAAAGATTCCGCACATTTTGTCAATCACCTTCAAGACATCCAACTACAGGAGGATGATCAGTTTCGATATAACATCCCTGTTTACCAAAGTGCTTATTAAAGATACCCTAAATCACTCGAAGATAATTTTTCTAACAATATCTTGCAGCTATTTCAGTAGTGCCTTACGTCCGATTACTTTGGCAGGACATATATTACGAGCAAAAAGACGGAGTAACAATAAATAACCTACTTAGCCCTGTAATCGTCAATTACTACATGAAAAATTTTAAGAGATTTCACCATTAACGCAGCACCATTAAAACCCGCGGTATGACTAAGATATGTCGATGACACGTTTGTGATATGAATTCTATACACCCAAGCATGCAGTTTACTATGAAAACGGAATCCAACGATAGTATTGCGTTTTTAGATGTACAGATGTTAAGATGTTAAGAATTTACAATACACCGTGTACAGAAAACTCATGCATACAGACAGATACCTTTATAAACAGTCGAATCACCATCTAAGTCAAAAAACAACAGTTGTGAAAACATTGGTAGACCAAACACGACAAGAAATTAAAACATTTGGAACAAACTTACAAGGAAATAAGTACTCTAAGACGGAGATAAATAGAGCAACTAAACCAAACAAATGCGTACGCAAAACACAACCAAAACTGGTCATGGTAGGCAAAGTTTTTGTATCTTATCAACAGGGTCACGGACCGGATAGGTAAATTCTCAATAAAGACAAGGTGGAATCCATCTATACTGCTATTATTAAGACACTAAGATATTAAAGTGGGTCTACATTTAGACTACGGGCTGAGCGATTACCACTAGGATAAACAAAACAAACGTCATTTACGCCCCAATCAACCCAAAAAATCAGCAGTTGACCACGAGATGCAAACACAAGTATTATCCAATTGTAGAAATTATTATCCGAGGTTATATTGAGAGGCCACAGAGATTTATAAATATAAAAATATTCAACCTACCTAATTGTCGGTTTATCGCTTTTAAGGAGACGGGCCGCTAGACGGTGAAAGAGCGAGTGACATGCGCAGATGTTACTTGCGGCGACCCGATTGACGTCAGCAGCTAGCCCGATTGACCCGATTGGTCCCAATGACGTCAACAAGGACCTACAATACCATTCTTATCGCACTCACAATTAATTCTTAGAAGAAACGTCAAGAGTTTTCGGAACTTCGACCACACGCTGCACAGCAATTTTTTGAAAAAAAAATTTTAAATGGTTTTGTAAAATCATGCCATCTGAGGTAATAAAAATTTACGTGTTGTTCACGAAAAACCAATGCATGTACTAAAATGTTCTGTTTGGTATGCATTTTGGGCTAGAAAAACCATTGATCCATCCATTGTTAAGGTGTACATTATAAAGAGATTCCAGGTAACTTTTTTTTAATAAAATCAACGATTTGAACTTAAACTACAGGCGGTTTTAACAAGACGGAACCATACGTCACATACCACGTGAAACACTCTTATGACTTTAAACCAAATTTTCTAGTCCTGTTATGATCCAATTCCATTAGGCTTTTCTTCTGTTAAACGAAAGAGTTAAAAGAGAACATTAGACGTGCGCTTGCTGAAACAGAGCCACATTTATAGGAAAAATCATTGAAAACTACGCTAAAAATGGTCGCATGTCAGCGAAGTCGTGGATGGTATTTAGCTAAGTCTGTACTGTGATAATAAAATTCGGATTATTCTAATATTTTGTTTTATTTTATTATTAGCCAGTAGCTAAAAGCTTTTGGTGATAATTACCTAAGGACTTTTCTATTACGATTACATTCTGATAAACATTCTTTTTTACAGCAGCTATATACTTTTACGTTATAATGTTCAGTAACATTGTAAATTATTGATTGTATTGCTAAACCTTTGCTGAAATAAATTAATTTTGTTTCTAATTTCTCAATCAGCTTCTTTCTTTTGACATTTTGATTGCGTTTTTTGATTGTATTTTTTATATAATTTACTTTTTTACAGCGATACAAAAGAATTACTTTGTTTTCTTATACTGATATTAAAATTAAATTTTTTTGCCGTTGTTATTTGAAATTTTGACCTTATTGTTGAATGGTCATTGTATTTACTTCTTTAGGGAGAGGAAAATTTGCTTAATGTAATGGAAAGTCATTGAGACCGAGATAAAGTGCTGAAAGAAGGCTCGGCTACGGAAAACAACAATGAATCATTTTTATTTTTTGTTTATAATACAATAGCATCTGTTTGGCTTATTTTCTTTAAATGCGTCTGTTTTAAAACGTTTTTTACTTGATTTCTGATGCAGTACTAAAACAAAATGCATTATTTTTTGCCTAAAAATTTTACTTACGAGTACATTAACTATTTTTATTTCAACGTTAAGCGCACATTTTCTGCTTTTTCAGTTAGATGTTGGAATGACTTATCCCCGGACATCGCCCGGCATATCTACTAATCATCGGAATGCTCCTCGAATCCCTTTGGAACGATGAAGGGCACTGAGCCAACGTTGGCTTCCGACGCGCCGTTGATCATCGGTACTCCCGAATAAAATAATGACTGCCTTGTCGGGATAACGTGAAATAGGGTCACACGCAATCTGGGGTTTATCTCGTGAGCTGCCGTTGAATAACAGCTGATAGGGCCGCAGAAAGGGTATAAATGAAGTAGCTGGGCGCGAATGTTTTCGATAAAGGAAGCGCAGGTCGAATCGAAACCTCTGGAGGCGGAATTTGCCCGCCGAGTTCCATATTTCTGCGCGCCGCCGCCTTTATCTGAAATTACACGGTAGACAAGTTTCAGTTTGCCTAAGTACTTTAGAATGGGGTGGGCGGCTCATAATTTCGGAAATTACGGCCCAGGACGCGCGGCTGCGGCGGCGGGCCTGCTGATTCGCTCCAGAATTGTTTACATGTTTTGTACTAGCAAACCTGGATTGACCGTTTCCTCGAAATTTTAATGGAGAAACGATGTTTGCAAATCTGTTTGTTGATCTTGTCTAACGAAATTTGCTCTAGCTAGCTTTGTAAAACGGTGTACAACAGTTACAAACAATTTCGTGGTAGTTAGCATATAAAATTGTTTACTATTTAAGTAACTTACTCACTCAGTTATTATTGGAAGTAGCATTGCATTTATAGAATTAAAAATGGTGAACAAAAATTTGTTTGTCACACACTAGACCCTTCTAATGCAGTTAAATGAATTATTATAATTTAGATCCAATCTCTTCAGGCAGATGCTTTGTATTCATAACTATTAGATAACTTGTTGGTGTTTCGCCACTTAGTATTTTTAGGAAAATGTTATATAATTAGGTTATGAAATTCGTTATAAACATTGTTATTATGAGGTGAATCATATGTAAACCGGAATTTTATTTTTCTAGACTTCTGGGCGTTGTAGGCAGAAAAGCCTGAAGAGTATCTCGCAGTACCGCTTTTGTAGTTAGTACCAGAGCAGTCAGTACCTTATCAAATTTCTGATGATAGAGAACGTAAGACAATATCTTTAGGAAAGCTCAAGATTGAACGAGAAGCAACCGAATGTGAAAGTTACCGATGACGTCGGAGGAAGAGCGTAACTGAGCAGCCCGTGTTTCAGTGTTAGGTAACTTCTTGTAGTTAATCGCCAAGTAATGTTTGTTGAAATTGGGACCGAGGTAATATCCTACTTTACAATAACGTCTGCTCCCATACAGCTAACTAAACTAGACAATAAATAAAGGATCTGTTTTGGATTATACTGGGACACCATTTCTATGGTCCCAACTTATCGCCCTTTAATAACCATATATTTTTACCACTAACAAAAGCTCTTGGAGGGCAGAAATTTGTCAACAATGTTATCAAAGCTTTCACGTGCTATTGTGTAGTGTTACTAGCTATTTACCTGATAAAAAAGGTACTTTTGAGTCGAGAGTTTATACATACATATATAATTCTGAGCCTTTTTCCCATAAAATGTAAGGCTTGGTGTCAGTTGGTTGTCACTTGCGCTGTTTATCTTGTTGTATTCTATTCTAACCCTATATGTTGTGCTGTCTCTCTCACCTCTTTTGTTCGGTTATCCTTATCGATCTTCCCACTCTATTATTTTCTCCTAGTCTTGCTTTGAATGTCTGTTTCACAAGTCGCTCTTCACCCATTCTATACAAATATCCTATTCATCTTAATTATCTTTTTTTATCACTTCTTTTATTGCCCTTACATCTAACTGATCTCTGTACATTGTGTTCCTAATCCTGTATTCTCTCGTTTTCATTCTATTTTTCTCCAAAACCTTATTTCTATACTCGTTAGTCTACTTTGTTGCTTTTCCGAGATTATTTACGATTCGCTTCTATAAATGGTGTGGCGGCCTTTTCGCCCTTGAACCGCTTATATCGCGGCGGCATGCGAGCCTTTGATATCTGCACGTTTTGCCATCGCACACAAAACGGCATATGGGCTTTTGCTCGGCCGACAAGTCTGCATACGCCGTCGGCGGCACCTTTTGATTTGAAAGGTGCTGGCGAATGGAAATTGCCCGCAAAGACCTACCGCCAAGCCAGGCGCGAAGCCCGGCAACATTCGCAATCCGCAACGCGGCCAATTTGGTCGTGTTTTAACACCGCACATTCACGCATCGCAGCTCGGCCAACTTGGTCGTGGCTTCACCCCGCAAGAACATTCGCTACCCGCAGAAACCCGATCCGCAACGCAGAGGCGGCCACTTGGGAATCGCCGACGAAGCCGAAGCCGAAGCCGATTCAGGTGAGCGATTTGGCAATATTCGTTGGTGGATATCGGTAGCCGCCCCCATCCGCTTACGCGACGGCCGTTTAAGGGACGATTTGGGCCTTCTCGGTTGCCGTTCCAAACGGGCCGTACTACGTTTTCACACCGCATCACGAGAGCGGCTATTTACACGCCTGCCTCTCCATTTTCTGGTCCTTACGAGCCGCATCGGTATCGTATCCAACACCGCATCCACGAGAGCGGCTATTTACACGCCTGCCTCTCCAATAAACTAGAGCCGGGTACAGTTTTTTCACTAATTCCACTTTAGTTTTCATAGCGTTGCAAATTTTGTCTACGACGGCTGCTCGCTCATTTATTTAGTCATCTATCTTTCCATTGTTACTAATATGTGTCTCTAGGTATTTCAATTTATTTATTTACACTATTTCTTTCCCTTCTACTCTACCCTCTCTCTTCGGACGTTTATTTAGAAGAATTTCTTTATATATTTGTATATATAGCATGTACAGGAATTTAAAAAATAATTCCGGTTTACATTTCATTTACGTAACTCATCTTAAAGAAATTCTACCACATATATAATAATGTTGTATATATCAATCAACAGGTAAAATGGTCCTTTCATTATATATATGGAAATACTTTTTGAAATACAAATAAGTATTAATTACAACAAAATTGTATTAATTAGACGGAATTTTAAAACACTTAGAGAATCTTAAATTAGATATAAAAATTGAACTTGTTTTTTACATTGTAATTTATAACAATTACAAGTTTACTAACTTTTCTATTATTTCCTTCTTCACCAGAACTTTTGCTCTACCCTTGAATATCTTATATATGTATAATTTCGTTGTATATTTTTTTCATATTATCCATTTTGTAAGTCTGTGCTTTATTCTTTACGTTTTTAATTGCCTCTTCTCTATTTAACCTTCTCACATTACATGTTTCTATTTTCATTCGCTTATTAAGTGGCAAAGCGAAGTAAAGTCACTTACTAACTTCATGTTGTTCGTCTGTCTGTTTGTCCGTCCGTCCGTCCGTCCGTCCGTCCGAGCAAAAACTCGAGAACGGCTGGGAATTTCCAAATTCTGTTTTTACCAATCGACAGGTGACCAAAAAGGCTTGTTTGCTAGTGATTTTGAAACTGATTGGTCAAAGGTCAACTAGAGTGTTCTCTAATTTGGGAGACCGCTTCACCACTTCGCTATGCGTTGCAAGCTTTGCAGGTTTATTTATTTATTTATGTATTTATTTTCACTATTTGCTTGACTTGTCTCAATTTTTGTAATCCTATCTACTTTGACCAGTTTTAGAGTTAGTTTTTCTAAATATTTTCTTAGTTTTAATCTCCGCACCACTATATCTACTGTGACGTTTCTGCTCAAAAGAGAGGTGAATAACGCGTGCAAATTTACTTAAATTACTTACTTATTTTACTTACAAGCAACAGAAATTACTTAATACTCTTTATCTACACTATATATCTATAACACTATTTATGTTGCATCTGCACAGACGATTCGCTTTCGGTACTTGATTTGACTTCTGCTGCCTCATTGCGTGACATTTAATCAACTTGGAGAGCAATATGTCGGCCGCTTGACTTGACTGTAAAGTGCAATAAAAAAAACTGTAGCCGCAAATGTCTACAAGGCTGTGTCCCTTTACACTTAATATTGGGATATATCTCGTTTTCATGTTATTTCTTTTCCTTTTGTAGTTTTTTACCTTTATTTCTGTAAAGTTACTGTCAATATAGATCCTTATGGAAAATAAAATAAAATATTAAAATCAGTAAGGATCTATATTGATAGTGAAATATTGACAGAATAAATGATTTAAATGATGAAATGAAATGATGGCAAAAAAAATCAAAATCATTTCTTCTTTGAATTTTTGATGTTACCAAAAACCTGTATTTGCGGTGAGAATTTTTTCTATATGCAACACCAAGTATTTTGAGTGTTTCCGTAGCAATTTTACCGTTTTTAACATAAAATTGAATGTTCTTTAATTTATTCGTTTTTTGAACGACCTATAGAAACTATTGTTACTTAATGGGTCGTATGTTGGTTTTTAGCGGATGAAATTTTTACATATTATTAAAAATTTTGACAATTTCTAAGTGAATCCCCCAGCAACATATTTTTTTAATTAGCCAATATTCAAGAAATTCTAAGGTCAGTAAATTATCACGGCTTTCAGCCACGGCATTTCAGGAAGAGTTTAATCTTTTTAAATTTTTTACAAATCTATAAGTTGTGTATTAGTGTAGAATCAAAGTGACCGAAATAAAACTATAAAAAAACTTGAATTTATTTTAAATTTATACTTTCTGGTAGCCGATATAGTATAACAAAAATATTAACCATTTTGTTCCGACATAAATTGAAAGTTATATATATATATATTTATTTATTTATTTTTTATTAATAGTTATTTTTTTAAAGAAATTAACAAGAATTGGAATGTTATCTTTATTAAGCAGTTTTGTGATACTAATCATGGATAGGTTATATGCGAAGAGTTCAACTCTCAGATCTTGTTTCGTTACGTACGCTAGAATATTTTTAATGACAGCTGAGAGTGGTCTTTCATTGGAATTTTGGAAAGAGTGGAATAAGATTTTATTCCCTGAATAATGTTTTTTTAAGGTCCTACGCGGAAGGACCCGGGTTCCATTCCCGGGTCTCTCTGATGCCTGGCGGGCAGCCTACTGAGTTACTAAAAATAATTGAGTACCTGCATTCACTCGAACAATGGGCAATAATAACGGTGGTTTAAGGTGCCGAAAGTCGTGGAAAAGATAGTCGTTTTTAATCGCAAGTATGCGTCTGGTAAAAAAATTATCTTTACTTAATTGTGATTTCAAGTTTTATTTATATATTTTTTTGAAGGTTGAAGATGTTTTGGTAGATAATATTTACAGGAGGTGGAAGGTGATTCAATTTTTTTTTATTTGCTGACATTGCTTTGGCCCACAAAAATAAAACAATTAAAATGAAAGGTAGTTTAATATTTGTATCGAAAATTTCGCTAAATGAAATTATTAAGTATAAATTTAACTTACCGAACTACTAGCTGATAAAGTGCCCAAACTTAAGATATAACTGCAGTCACGGTTTATACACGATCACTCGTCAAGAGCACTCAAGCCGAATTTAAATCTTAGTTTTTAAAGAACTTTATTTTTATATACTTTTTACAAATATTATTTGATTATAAATTAAAATAAAAAATATTTTTGAAGAACTCACTTCTGTGAAATTTTTTTTTCTTGAAGTAAGATACATAACGCTCTGGTCATTTATAGTATGTTGCAACATATGTTTCATGTTTAACGGTTTTTTTTTTATTTCGATACAACAGCAAATATACGTAACAATATTTGTTTTCACAATGGAACAAATTATTAATAAATTGTTTATTATATTTTGAGACATTATTAACCTAGAAAACCAACAATAAAAATAATCTATTAGCTATGGTGAATATCAAATTATTTATTTTAAATTTGTATACGAGATACAGTTTAATAAGTCTCATGAGCCATGCCCTTAAAATACTCTTGAAGATAATGCAAAACCGAATATATAGAAAATGTGAAGAAGTAGTGAGTGACAACCAATTCGGCTTCAGAAATGGGATGGGAACGCGTGAAGCTCTCTTCTGCATACAAGTAATGATGCAGAAATGTAGAGATCAGAAAAAAGATGTGTATCTGTGCTTTCTCGATTATGAGAAAGCATTTGATAAAGTAAGACACATCAAACTCATAGAATGTTTGGAAAACATTGGCTTAGGCGAAAGAGACATAAAACTAATCAAAAATCTTTATTGGAACCAACGTGCTAAAGTAATGGTAGAAGACACTGAAACAAACAACGTAGAAATTAAACGCGGGGTACGTCAAGGCTGCATACTGTCCCCAATGTTATTTAATCTCTATTCGGAAGTAGTTTTTCAGAACGCCTTACACAACTGCAATTTAGGAATAAAAATAAACGGGGAAACGATAAATAATATAAGATACGCGAGCGTACTAATTGCAGACAACCCTAGAGCATTACAACAGCTAATTAACAAAGTATACGAAGCAAGTTTACAAATGGGCCTAACAATCAATACTAAGAAAACAAAAATCATGCAAGTGAGTAAAAATCCTAGGGGTATAAATTATACAATTGACGGCAACGCTTTAGAAGAAGTTGGAAAATTCAAATATTTAGGTTGCTGGTTAAACTCAGATTTAAACTCAAATATAGAAATAAGGAGTGGAATAGAAATAGCTAGGCAAGGATTTATAAAAATGAAAACACTCCTGACAATTAAAAATCTAAATTTACAAATCAGATGGAGAATGGTAAAGAGTTATATATGGTCAATATTGTTATATGGAACGGAAGTCTGGACACTAAATAAACACGAGATAGACAAACTGCAAGCCTTTGAAATGTGGTTGATGAGACGAATACTTAAAATCCCATGGACAGCCAGGGTTACAAACCAAGAGGTATTACAAAGAATGAACTGTAATAGAGAAATTATAACTACCATAAAAAGAATAAAAACCGCCTACTTGGGACACCTACTAAGAAATAAAAAATATAACCTACCCCAACTTATCATACAGGCTAAGGTTGAAGGCAAACGCGGAAGGGGTAGAAGGAAAACTTGTTGGCTTAAGAATATAAGGCAGTGGACAGGCATGAATGTTCAACAAATATTTAGAGCAGCTGCAGAAAGAGAAACATTTGCCAATGTAATCGCCAACCTCTATTAAGAGAAGGCACGACAAGAAGAAGATACGAGAACAAAAAACACGGAATTTAAATGTATTTAATATTTCACATAAAGACACTTACACAAACCCAGTATTTACTTAAGACAAAAGCATAAAAGCCTAATATAAATATTCTGACTGTTAAAAAATAACATAGTCCAAGTAGTGGTACTATGTTAAGGTTCTAACGCCCCGCGTGGGGGCACGGCCTACAAACTGAGAGCTTAAGGCTCTCATATGGCCAACTTTATTGCCCAGTCGCCGCACACCCCATCTCTGACGCGTGGCGATGTGGCAAGCACCGCGCTTTAGACGACCTCCATTATTATCCTTCGCTCGAGCAAGTGCAAGTGTACTCAACTATTTTCAGTGACTGAATAGGCCACCTGCCAAACATTAGAAAGCTCCGGGGATGTAACTCGGACCCGTCCACATAGCAGTCCGCGCCTCAACCGCTTAGACGTTAACAAAAATAAATAAAATATTTTAAAGTATAATCATAAAATTTAGTTAAAAATATACAGGATATCCCAAAAGTCAACGTCTAGCCGGAAACGGGTGATAGACTAGATAGTGACAGTTATCAGAAAAATAATAAAAAAATCTTAGTCTTGTACTTTTAAAATTATAGGCATTCAAAAAAATTGAAAATATTGACACTCTGTTATGATCTTTCATGTACTGTGACTACAAATCTTTATTGTTCTTTATTTTTTTGTATGTGATGTAACCCTGAATAATCCTTCTATAATTGCAGTCTAAAATTAAAACGACACAGCCTCGGGTTTAAAGAAAATATCACTTTTGTTACCCAACCGTGCACTCAAAATTATTACATAGCCCAACTTTAACTGACCGTACTGAAAGAAAATGTACAACGCTATTTTGGCAAGTGACTTTAAAAGATGGCGCATTTAGTCCAGATTCCAAAATGGTATAACACTTGCTAAATTAATTCTTAAATAAGGAAAAAATATTTCTTTTCTACGAAACCCGATCTCAAGCTAATTCTTTTTACTCAGTTGACATGCTTCTAATGCACGCTAAGCTTTCAGAAATATCTTAGTCTCTAGCTGATTTGGTGATTTAGAAAATAGGTACTTCCCAGAAAAGTAACACTGATTTTATGTCGGCAAAATGACGCTCACCATTATAGTTGTAAATGCCACAGTTAAATGCTTCTTGAAGATATTGTTAGCTTTGTAAAACACATAAAATATTAATATAATTCTTAATAAGAGTTAAATTTCCTTTAATTCATGACAGTATCGGAACAATTTAATCACTTAATGTGATGGTGGTTAGTGGACCAAACTGTACTTTTACGGTGCTAATGCAGCTGGCCAGGCAGGCGCTTTAAAGATAGTTGGAGACTTTTTCCCGGAGTAATTATTGTAAAAACTATTGTAAGCAATGTCTTAAGGGTGCTCATGAAAAATAGGTATTTTAAAAAACGCTTTCATGGTTTGGGTTGTTTGAGTAAAAACAAGAAACGCAGGAAAAACTGTATTGGCCTATATTATGCAAATGTGAAAGACGGGGAACGAATAAAAGGAAGTTCCCCAAGCTGTGGCATAGTAAAATTCACTTTGTTGGAGTATTTCCATTATCAAGAATAAATTACATGTAAACATATACATAAAGGACCGATTTTGTAACAAATGTATTGGTGCGGCCGGAATAAATGGCCTGTATAGGTAATTTTGTATTGTGAATAGAAAACTTGAAACAACTCTAAAATTAAAACACTAACGGCGCTTCCCGCAGATATCGGTTCCCTGCTGTTGGTCCTGGAGCTTCCAGAAGAAAAGGAGAAGGATATGGATAAAAATTAGGACAAGTTACCCCAATCTTTACAGCAGACGAAACGGGGGCGTCTTCCTGGTGTAAAGGTTACCTCATCGAACTGATAATTTATCTGCGAGAACACAGCCAAAATGCCAAATGCAAAAACGCGAACAAAGGCAAACGCGTAATGCCGCGAACAAAAATGGGAAATGCAGGTTTTAATAAAGCAAAAGTATAAAGTCGCGCGAACTGAACGTAATTGAAATGGCCAGTTTAAAATGAGTAAAGCAAAGGGTTAATGTCGCGCGAACTAAATGAAACCAACGTGCCAAAGCAAGTGCTAAAAGCAAAATTGCACGAGCGCGGCTCGCGGCCCAGACCACCTCCTAAATCGCAACGCGTGCTTGCAGTCAATTGAGTCGATAAAACAAATTTCACATATATGTGAGAGGGAATCAAATTATAGCCGGCCCTAATTTAAAATTTCAAAAATAAATATAATTTGGAGATTGGCGCTAACGTGTATAATTTATTTTACAATGATTTAATTAAAATTTAATATTTAAAAGCACTTCTTCAGAAGAATAGATTCTGAGTAGTTTATGGGATGAATGGCACCAATCCTTTTTTTTTAGTAGACTTTGTTTCACCTTATACGTCTGGTTCTATTTTTAAAGTTTGTTTTTTCCCAAGCACATATTATTCACTACCAAAGGCTATAGCAGAATCTTTTTGTAATAATCTCCTATAGTTGATTTTACTTGATTAATTTGTTTTTCCTTTTTTCTTTTAGCACTTCTTGTGTTGTCTCTCTAGAAAAAATGGAAATTTATTTAGTTGTAACATGCAATAGAATCCTATATAATATCTCCAAACACAACATATTTTTTTAGACTGCGTTTTACTACTATATTGCAGATGTTTAGCATAACTTTTGTCTATACAACTCTACTAAATTATTTATATTGTACAATAATTTTGTGAATTACTTTCTTTAGAATTTCTTTCATTATAATCCACCTACTTAACACAACTCTGTAAACAACATGTAACATAAACCACTGTATTACGTATTTGCATTTTTTAAAATCTATTTTAGAACAGACATATACATATGTAAGTACAACGGAAATTTATGTTTCAAATTTTACTAATAAATTTTTTTTGTCTCTTATAACATTTGGAATAAATAATCTTAGTCTTAGCCTTAGTTCTATTAAAGTCTTTACACTTTTCAAAAATTGAAGTTTAGAAAGTAAAATTTTGCAAAGCTGAGTTCTCTTGCGAAATAGGACTTAGATAATTAAGTTTACAACTTTAAACTTAGAAATATATAAGCTATAGGCAATATACAATTAAACACATTTAATAAACAATTCACTTGCTTGAGTTTATCAACAATAAGTGGACTATCTTATCAAGTAGTCCTTCCAAATGTATTATTGTCGCTGTTTAGTTAGAAAGTATATATTGCAAGATCTAAATATATGTAATTAGATTATCTAGGTTGGCCATACACATATAATTATCTTTTAAAATATTTAAAAAAAATTTAAATCTAAATATTTAAAATCAATAAATTAATTGTAACCTAATGTATATACTACAAAGAGGGCAAAAACGAAGACCATTTTGTTAAAAAAATATGTCTCAGTTGCTTAATTATGTATATTTCATGACTTTCTGCTACCAAACATAGTGTTTATGATGGATTTTACAAGTAAAATTTTATAAATAGCTAAAGAAGCATCTTGGTAACTTACTAAACATTACATTAATAAGCCAAGTTTATTTTATGCCCCACGAAACTTATAAATTCGGATAGATATAAGATAAAACTAAAAGTCTAAATTTAACATACTTAATTACCAGAATGTTACAAGAGGTTCAAATATTGTGCAAAAAACCAAATTTCCAAACACTTGCATATGTCAATCTTCAACGTAGTCACTTCTGGAGTCGACATATTTATACAAACTGATGCCCTTTTCAAAAAAGGCTTTTGGTTGGTGGCGTTTACACTCCCGAACAGTCTGGTGGACGGCGTCGTTGTCCACAAACCGCATGCCTTGCAAGTCTAATTTGAGACTTACGAACAGGTAGAAATCACTTAGAGCCAAACTGGGACTGTACGGCGGATGTGACAGAAAGTTCCGTTTCAATTTCTGGATGGTTTTCTTTGTTGTTTTGTTTGTATAAGGATCTGAATTGTCTTGAAGGAAGACTATCCGCTTTCCACCTGTCTTTTGCTTGGATCGGGTTTTTTTTCTTCACGTCTGTTTCTAGAAAGTGTAAGTAATAAGCTGCATTGACTGTTCTGGTATCCTTTAAAAAATTTATATGGATAAGCTCCTGCCAGTCCCAGAATAACTTAGCCATCACATTTTCTGCCGAACGTGCTCTCTTGGGTTTGAGAGAACTGGTACGCCACCAACTCGCTTGATGAATGCTAGGACTCGGGAATAAAATAGTGGACCAACGTTTTATCGGTGCTCACTATAGACCTAGCCTTGAAACTGCTGTAAGAGACGATTGTCAGCTTGCATGCACACCACTTTGTGCAGGTTCGTCAAAGTGCGTGGTAACCACCTTGGGATAATGCAGGTTTTCTTTCACGATATCTTGTACACTACCAACACTGACGGACAGCATTGTTTTGTTTCTTAATAGTGCTGCGCTTATTCTCACGAATAAGCGAGTCTGCACTATCAATGTTTGACTCGGTGATGGATGTTCGCGGCCGACGGTCATGCATTCATTCTCCACGCGCTCTCTGCACGTATTGAAGCACTTACACCACTCAAACATGGGTTCATTAGAGACACTACTGTTATTGGGTCTATGGTGAAGTTC
Organism: Sinelater perroti; assembly: GCA_036346155.1. NCBI lineage: Eukaryota > Metazoa > Arthropoda > Insecta > Coleoptera > Elateridae > Sinelater > Sinelater perroti. The sequence continues at coordinate 3,281,245 of JARFIY010000369.1, read as the reverse complement.
GGCAGACGGAACGTTTTTTCTCGTGGTACCTTCTGTTCGCTCATCACTCTAACAACTCCTAAATATGACTAAACAGGTTCTAATTTGGGCAGGAGGGAGAGCGGAAGTTGTGGCTCCGCTTAAGGTCGCACAACTGCTGCGCAGTGCAACTGGTTTACACACCAATCAGTACCGGTTATATTTCAACCACCTTGTATATAAAGACCAGATAGAGTAAAGATTAAATAATAAGGAAAGAAAACGGCAAAGACATTTAATATCAAAAAAGAAAAAATATAAATGAATATATAATAAAAGTCCTAAATGCTAGTGACAATTTTGATATGAATGTTTTATAAAAATCTTTTTTTAGAGAATACATTAGAACAAACAGTGCATCTGAAGTAAGCTTTATATACATAGCGACAAAAGATGAAATTTGGGACTTTTGTGTACAATGAATTATGCGCTTTGACTCGCGTCGGGTTTTAGAAAATTATAGGCGTTTCGGAAACTACTTTGATGCCATTATTAAAAAAGGTTCAAGCTAGACCTTAACTAGTGGCCTTTACACAAAAGTGGCATCTTCACCATATAAACCTATTACACCATTTGAGGTTCCTTGTTTTAATATTTTGTCAAATTTTGTATTATGAAAGAAGTTAGGTTTTATTTACAGTGTCTACTGAAATTAAATTAAGTGCAGATTATTTCCCAAAATCGCCCCCATCCCCAGTATCATGCTTCTCTCCAAATGCGTTGGGACACTTTTTAAACATCATATTTGTTATCAGCGACCCTTATTCAGATAGTTTAAACTCGGAAAATAAACAAATTTGAGGTAATTCCCTAAAATCACCTCCATCTCTAGAATTATGCCCCCAAGTGCATCGGGGACTTTCTAAGCATCATATTCGTGATAAGCGACTTCAAAAACCTTCGAGTAACGGAAGTAAGCTTATTACGGCCAATATTAAGCGAGAAATAAAACATTCTTTAAGGTCTGCAAAAAATGCATCAAATAAATGCATTTTTGCGTGCACAAATCCACTTTTGAATTGTAACAAAAAAAAAATATGTGGTAACATTTTTTCTGAGGTTTTTCCGAATTGAATGCGCCCTGGAAAGTCTCAATACGTGTACCCATTAGAAAATAGAGCTTTTTTACTAATTTGCCGTGACTAATTTTATAAGCTTTTTACCACCTTTCTTTTACAATTTAAATTATCTGCTATTTAAAATAGTGTTACGTTTTGACTATCTGCAGAAAGTGCTGATTTTTCCTTTCTACAACTTATTCACACAGTAACAAACCTTTGCATAAAAGTGGCATCTTCACCCAATAAACCCATTATACCATCTGATATTCCTTGTTTTAATATTTTGTCAAAGGTCAATAATCTCAATTTGGTATTATGAAAGAAGTTACGGTTTTATCTACAGCGTCTACTGAAATTAAACTAAGTGCATAAAAACATTATAAAAAGCACATACTATAATGCATAGTATTGTTCATTCTAGACCTGATATCCTGTGGTGGGGTTTGGAAACTCTTGAAATTTCGTATATAATTGCGGCGTACATCTTTAGAATAAAATCATCTACAATTAAGTTACTGTTCCGTGGGCTGTTGATTTTATTCTCGTTTTTCGGTAAGGAATTAAAACATCTGAAACAAGTCTTATAAAGCAATAGCTACTCGAAAATAGACATACAAAGAACAGTGAAATTTAACCGAAGTCGGTCGCGGTAGACAAAGTTTTTTTATCTTATATTATCTTATATACCACTACCACCACGATACGGGACTTGCTTTCACTAGTTAAGAATTTAAGAAAACCTATAGGATACACCAGGATTACATTACAAACCATATATATGTGAGCAGGTTTACATTGCGACTACATACACTAACATAAAAAATCAAATTGACCATATAACTGCAAACAGAAGATTCAGAAAGAGTTTGGTAGATAGCAGAGTAATGTAGGGAGCAGATATAGAATTTGAGCACGCCTATTTAAGAAGTAAATTTAAGTTAAAATTAAAAATTCATTAAATTAAATTTAACATACTAATAGGAACAAAGAAATAGTCAATAGATTTCAACAAATAACCAAAATATAGAAATATGGGAAGCATAAACAACTTAAGTGATTTAATAGAACTGGAAAACTAAGTATCCGAAGAACTGATTTACTTTTTAACAAATAAAATATGAGACAAGAAAGATATATCTAATGCATAGAGCTAATAATAATGACAATTCTGACCGTATTCTGGAAAAATTATATAGTGCAGTATTAAGAAATTCTAAACGAGCGCTCTATATTTTATTATAAAATGTACAAGAATGGCAATGAAAATAATAATAATACAATTTATTAATACATATATACATATATTGGGAGATATTGTAATAGGCAGTTTTGTAAGAGATTTAAACAAATAATAGAATTTACATTTAAAAAAACATCCACAAAATATAATTATTGCTTTACACTACTGCATTAGACTTGAATCTAAGGATTGTAAATAAAAAAAGAAAAGTCTTACAAAATATCACTTATCTACAAGGTGAGCAATATGTAGCTGTATGAGTAATTTGAATTTCCCACTATTCTAAATGTGCATATTGTCTGACGTCAATTAATTATATTATTAATTATGGAGTGTTTCACAATTCAACAGCGTATGCGTGTAGACAAAATATTTTAACAAAGTAATTCATAGTTGCTGCTTCATAAAAATTAAATCAATATTTAAACTTTTATATTACTTCAGAATTATGATCGTGCAAAAAGATTCCAACACTACCAGGCGTTATTCTCAAAAAAAAAACGAGCAATTGTCGAATAGCTTTGCAGAAAATATGAAAACCATAGATCTTATTTAGAGCTGTACAAGATCCGATCCACTCAACAAGTTCAACTTAGAGACCATCAAAAATATTTTGTATAGTAACGTAATACTATGTCTTAGCGTCAAAGTTTTTTAAAATTTATAATGAGGTCTATTTTGGTTTATTTGGAGATGTAATTGGATTGTGTCTTCGTATGTATGAAACAGACCATAGGCGAAGTATTTTATCTCCTCAATTAAAGAACTTGCATTGAGAAGCTTGTGTTTTCGGCAGGATGGGCAGCATGCCATACAGCGAGAGAGACGAGAAAGTTTCTGGAACGCTTAATCTTTTTTGGTGACGTGGTTCGGTTTTACAGATCCCAGATTTAACTACCCCTTGACATTATCCGTAGAAACATATTATGGATAAGGTTTAAGCTACCACAAAACAACTGAGCAACTTAAAGGAAACATACGACAAGTAATTTAAAGTCCTAGTCTATGCGATTTCCAGTACATATAAAATGTTATATTTATTTTCCAGACTTTGAATAAACATTAGGTATAAAAATATTTCTCACTTTTATTTCAGACAAAAAGTATACAAAAATATATCAGTTAGTTATATAATACTTATTCTGTATAATTTTGTTTTATGTTACTCCAATATTTATACAATCTGCCAATTAATATTAGGCTATTCTATAGGACTAATATAGGTAAATGAGTACAATAAGACATGTGGGTAGAATTCCAGTGGCAACTCCCCTTACAATGTTTTAATATAATATTCATGAGAATGAAGAGTACAATGTTGTGAAAGATTAATATACAATGCCAGTAGAATCTAGTAGGTAGATCAGATGGCTTAAAACACTTGAGTCTTTTGGGTTCGTTGTTATATTCCATAAGGTGCTGCACAGAAGGGTTGGGATGAGCGAAGAGTCTGTCTTTATATCTCTCACTGAGCTTTTTAATTTCACTTTTCACTGTGGGAATTTGTAGGTCACTTAAAATCACATTATTGGGGACGTACCATGGCGCGTCAACGATCATTCTGAGTACCTTGCTTTGGAAGCGATTAAGCATAGCTAAGTTGGAGGTAGCTGCAGTACCCCATAAGGACATCCCATAGGTCCAAATGGGTTTGAGAACTATTTTGTAAATTAATAGTTTATTTTCTAATAATAATTTGGATTTTCTGCCGATAAGCCAGTATAACTTTTGGAGTTGAAGTCCGTGTTGCTTGCGTTTGGTGAATATATGATTTCTCCAGGTCAGCCTCCTATCTAAATGCAGCCCCAAATATTTAACTGTCTCTGTATGTGGTAGTTGATGACCATTGAAAGTTACTGGAGAACAGTTATCTTTCCTCATAGTGAATGTGATGTGTTGTCAATTACATTCATTCACTTTGATTTGCCATTTACTATCCCACAATTGAATTTTGTTAAGGTGGGCCTGAAGGTATCTTGAAGCAGCTTGTGGGTTGCTATGCTAGGCTAGAATAGCCATATCGTCTGCATAGATCTCAGATGTCGTTAGACGAGATGTAGGTAGGTCTGCTGTGTAGATGAGATACAATATTGGACCCAAAGTACTGCCCTGCGGGACGCCGGAGAAGATGGAATGGATGTTTGTAGTTTCGTCTTTATATTTTATTAAAAAGTGCCTTTTTGTGAAGTAGGATCTCAGGAGTTCATACATCTGATAGGGTAATTGTTTTTTGAGTTTGTAGCATAAACCTAGATGCCAGACTCGGTCAAAAGCTTGTTTGACGTCTAGGAACGCTACAGAACAATACCTTTTTGCCTCCAGGTCTCTGTATATCTTGTCAGTTATTCTGTGCACCTGCTCCACAGTGCCATGCTGTTTGCGAAAACCAAATTGATGTTTAGGAATTAGTTCTTGGTTGTCTAAAATTGGCATTAATCTGTTCAGAATCAGCTTTTCAAGAATTTTTGCCAGAAGGGGGAGAAGACTTATAGGTCTGTATGACGTAATTTCCGTTGGTGGTTTACCGGGTTTCAAAATCATTATTATTTGTGCTGTTTTCCATTGACTAGGGAAGTATCTGATTCTGCGAATAGAGTTATACAAGTGGGTAAGGGCATATATAGCTTTAGTAGGTAGTTCCTTGATGATTGTCCCAGTAATCAGGTCGCACCCTGGAGATTTTTTTGTTTTAATCTTCTTGATTTCTTCTTTTATCTCGTTAATGGAAAAGGGTTTTATTGGTAGACTCATTTGGTACGGTGACTCTAGGAATTCCACAATTTTGACCTCTTTGTCTTGGAGTTGACAAGGGAAGGGTGTGAATACTTTAGTTAGATATTCCGCAAAGGCTTCTGCCTTCCAGCAGAATAGGGACTACGTGTGGAGTTGGTCTTTTAGTTTTCCGCGTCGCTTTCCAGAGCGAGTAGTTGGTTTGCTCATTAACGTTGAGGTTTTCGAGGTATCTCTGTATTTCATGATTCTTATGTTGGTTAAGAAGATTTTTTAGGTGTTTTCTGGCCCTATCATACTCTCGTTTGTCTTGTTCCGACCTGGTTAGTTGCCATCGTTGCCTGAGACGGCGTTTTTCCCGTATTTTGTCCTTTATAATGATAGGTGTATTGTTGTGATGTGAGGTGATGGACAGTTTAGAAGTAGCATCCCATGCTACATTTTGGATAAGCTCAGTAAGCGAGGTTACAGCACTTTCAATGTCGTATTCATTTTATGGTGAAACATGTAGGTCTATCTGGTATTCAAGTCTTCGTCGAAAGTATTCCCAATCAGTTCTTTTGTTATGAAGTGCGGGTTGAGCTAGAACCTGCGTTACGAGTGAATTTAGAGTTATTGTGATGGTCGAGTGGTCAGCTGCTAGGTCAAAGCAGGATGAGACCATGCACTGTCGAGTGTTTATACCCTTAATGATTCCGAAGTCAACTAGGTCTAGCTTTTTTCGACGGTCAGTGGGTCAGTACGTAGGTTCTCCAGTGGATAACCAGGTGAGGTTGTTTATTTGTATGGCAGTCTGCATCAAATAAAATTGCAAACTATAAGATCGTTCCTATGATGCAATTAGATAATTATTTTAGGTACACGTGGGAAAGCCAGACAAATTGTAATTTTAACATTTCATTTTCTCCAACAGGACGGTTGAGATATGCGAAATAAAACAATACAGGCCTTTTAAATATATACTCCCATAATAATTAGTAACTTTAATATCTGTCACAAGAACGCCCTTTACGTATTTAAAAAGCTAATTTGTTTCTATAACCAGCGCCTAAATAAACCAACAAATAATTTTTTAAAAAAAAAATTAATAGAAAAAACGCTTTCTGCTAAATTAAAATAAATTACGTTGGTATTTGCCTTTTTATGTTATTTACTGTTTCATGCTAAAAATTTTTACTCGAAATACTTGAAGTTTTTACGTTACTGTGCGTATGGACTAGTTATGAATATCATTTTTAGTAGAGTTTTATAATAATATAATCTAAAAATAGGTGAGATTAAGAACTTGACGCTTGGATATTGATATAAACTGATATTTATTATTATTAATATACAATACATTTTAAGTAATTTACTATTATAGAAAACCACTAGAACAGTTGGAATTTTTTTTTTAATAATTGATTACTTGAATTTAACTATAGCAATCTGTTAATTAATTAATATGTAATGGTTTTGTTCAACTTTTAAGCTCTGTGCTTAGTAGAGTTGGAAGAAATCATTATTAGTGACTAATTAAAATAATTCTCTCCGTGCCCAGTTTATAAACACTTACGTGTTCCTTAATTGTGGCATCAAATCAAGGCAACTACGTAGACTTTAAATGTATTATCTGCAACGAGATATTAATGCGCTGAATTTATTATTTTCTGGCAGTTGTCGCTTGATGTACGTATTTTATTGTTACAATAGAGAACAAGTCTTTGAATACTTTCATCTGTTAGCCACGACGAATTGCGGCTGCGGAAAAACAGCAGAACAAGCAAGAACAGGAACGCTTGCAGTAAGTTATGCCCTGCAACCACAACCGATTCTTGACCGCCATTTATCAGACTCCGTGCTTCTCCATCAGCCACTCTCATGAAAGCTCTTCATCTAACAGTTTTATTTTTATAACCCAGATTGTGGCTTTTCCAGCATACACCTAAGCATGTAAGTATAAATTACGGCCGTTTCTAACGAAGCGGGCTCTTAGGGTCAGCTTTTTATTGCGGGACGTTTCAGCGTCTATGCAGTAACGAGATTTATGGCTTCACTGGGAGGCCTTTCGGGTGAATAATGAATTTTTGCATACTTCAACAAACACTCGGTTTATGATTTAGGTAATTACAATAAATTCTGAGAGGTACTAAATTTTTTTAAAGCAACAATAACCTTTCCTTGTATAAGCAGAGATTCTTTTGTTTGTTACTGACCTTAAATAAACAGAGAAATAGAAGTTCATACCTGCATAATCACCATTATTAGTTACAAAGTTGTATCTTTACAATATTTTTATATTGTCAATTACATGTAGTAGTTAATTTATAAACCCAAATAAATAATCCTAAAAATAACTGCTAAAGTTCATATAAAAACAGTATTTTCTTTCTTAAACTATAAAAGTACATAGAACGTGTGCCAAAACAAAAAGCTATGAATGTAAAATAACAGTTTTCGTCTACCAAAAAGTTACTGAAAATGTTTATTGTTGCTTAGTAAACAATATTCGTAAAAATCATTTAGATTACACTAGTTATTAACATTTTGTAGGATGACAAAAATAATTTTTTGTGAGCTAATAAAGGACCTGTATTTAAGACGGTATTTAAACAAATTACATTGATAATCCTAATTTGAATTTACTTAGATTCTTGTTTACTCAAAATTTTTTCTTAAATTTTGGCGCTTTTAATGCCCTACGTATTTCGTTTTATCTTTTTAATTGCAGATATCAGATCAGGTTCGGCGACACATAGATAAATGTCTGAAAGGATGATATGTTCATGTAAAGTATGCTATGTTTTAAGAGTATTTGAGTTGACTAACCTTGCGTATTTATATCAAACTTTATTCTATAGAATTTTTTTAGATTAAAAGGTAAGCGTAGAAAATTTGTAGTTAAGACAAAACAACTTTACCATTATTATATTGGATTTTATCTGAGTGATTAAAGCAGGAGTTGTCATTTTCTTCCTTTTTATACATAACGTAATATTCGGTTTTAATAAAGTGGTTGAATAACGGACTATTTCCATAAGTAGTCTTTATGATTTCTATGATTTGATGCAATCTAATTGTCTTACATAGTTTAAATTATTTTCGAAGAAAATTAGATCACTAAATCTTATATAGAGTATTCTGATATCTTATTCCTAATTAGATTAATTTCATATGGACTTGAACTCTTTATCTCCAAACATTCTTTGTAAATAGAATTCGTTTCCTTTGGAAGAAACAACAGATATGACAAAAACATCAGATTCTATTAATTCGATTTATTGTTAAAGTTTAAATATAAGAAAGTTTTGCTTAATTCAATAAAATAAACCAAATTATTCAATCTTGCGGTTTCTATCAGTTACCAGAAGTTGTCAGTCATCTTGGCTATTCTCGTTTTAGTGACGGCGGCTCTAAAGAGTTCCGTTGTTGTCTTGCATACCATTGCTTTAGGTTTTTTAACCATGATATACGTCTCCTGTCTCTCTTTCCTATTATTTTTCCTTGTAATAACAGTTGTAAAATTTAATATCTTTCGGGATTTGTCATGACCTAGATATTCCAATTTTTGCCCTTTATTGTAGCAAATACTTCTGTTCCTTTCTAGCACTCTCTTGTTAGTTACGTGGTCGAGCCATGAGACCTTTAGCATGGTGGTGAGTCCACATTTCAAATGCTTACAATCTTTTGCTTGCCGCTTTTGTTAAGATTCATGACTCAACTCCGTACAAAATTACAGAGAAAACATAACATCTGAGTAATCTAAACTTCGTATTTAGTTCTCTGCCATGACTACAGATAACGTTTTTCATTTTAATAAATGCTGCTCTGGTTTTGGCTATTCTGCACCTTATTTATAGAGATTGATCTCATTCTTCATCTATCGTGCTTCCTCGACATGTATATTTTGTAACTCTTTTTAATCTTCCATTGTCAACGTTTAATAGTTCAAGAGGTATAGCGTTTTTGTTAATGACCATGTATTTTGTTTTTTGACAATTTAGTGATAGTCTATATTTCTTGCTAGCTTGCTTGATCTTATTTCATCGTTTTCAGATCGGTTAGATTGTTCACAAAAATTACTGTGTCGTCTGCATACTTTATATTATTAATGGTTCTACCATTGACTACTATTCCAATATCATTATTCTCTTGTACCACTTATTTAAATATCTCCTCCGAGTAAAGATTGAATAATATGGGAGACAAAACGTAGCCTTGCCTTACTCCTCACTGTTTTTCTATTGAATTTGTGATTTGATCATCCACTCTAATCTCCGCAGATTAATTTACAGTATAGATTAGTATCTATCCTTGTCCCTTTCGTCTATGCCTATTTTTTTACAGAATTTTTACTATTTTTTGATGCTGTATTTAGTCAAACGCCTTGTGATAGTCTATAAAGCAAGCACACACGTCACAATTAACGTTCCGACATCTCTGACATAGTACTTGTATACAAAATAGTGCTTTTCTTGTTCAAACACCTTTTGAAATCCGAACTGCGTCGTTTCCACATGATCTTCGCACTTTTTCTAAATTCTGCTGTGTATTATTTTTGGTAGTACTTTCAAAGCATGGCTAGTTAGACTAATAGTGCGGTATTCATTACACTTCTTTGCATTTACTTTTTTCGGAAGGGTCACGAAAATTGATCTCAGCCAGTCCTTAGGTATTATCCCCGTGTTGTAGATCCTATTGTATAGGTTAGTACCTCTATACCATTGTCATTTAATTGTTTAAATAATTCTATTTTTATTCTATCCGGAAAGGCTGCTTTTCCATCTCTTGTTCTTGATACAGCTAAGGCGACATCTTCTTTTGTTAGGCAGGTCCCATTGTAAGATTGTTCTTTACTTGCTTGTTTGGTCTTGTATCACTGGGAATTGTTTTATATAATTTTCCCATATCTTTAGCCTTTCATTAATGTTAACAACAGTGCGACCTTGGTCATCAACCATGTTTCCAGACGTTCTTTTCTTATATAATCCCGCGGTCTCTTTAATCTTCTTATGCATGTTGAAAGAATCAGGTTTTCCTTCTAATTTTTCTATTTATGCGCATTCCGCTCTCAACCAATTATTTTTAGCGTCTCTAATTTTTTGTCCAATGTCGCTGTCTATTTCTTTGTACTTATTTGTGCTGATATTTTTACATTTTCTTCTTTGTTCCATCAGTCTCAAAATTTATTCGGTTATCCATACTTTATTTTTATATATTTTATCATCTTCAAAAATTTTTCGGTGGTATCTTTAGTGGCTTCTTTAATTTCTTCCCATATTATTTCTGCATCATTGGATCTGACATTTTCAATTGGTTTGCATTTATTCTTTAATTTTTTTACTATTTGTAGAACTCCTGATTTTTTAGTTTAGACATCTCCAGCTTTTTTGTGGTATGTAGGTCTTTTTATTATTTTTAATTTAATTTTTAGTGTTACTGGATTACGATCAGATCCTATGTTCGTCCCAGAATATGTTTTTATTGCACTCATGCTGTTACGAAATCTTTTATTTATTAGAATATAATCTATCTGCTTTCTTATGTTACTTTCCGTATCCGCTGGGCTGCGCCACATGTAATCTTTTGGGTAAATGTTTGAAAAACGTGTCTTCTAGAAGTTCTTCTTTTGTACAAAATTGAACTCCTCTTGGATATCTTTTCTCCAAGCCATTCTCGCTTATATGTTCACCATCTTTGCCCTTTCCAATCTTTGCATTGTGATCGTCCGTAATAATTATGAGTTTGTTCTTTTCTATTTGGTTTATTATTTCTGCTATCTCATTGTAGAATATTTTAATTTGTGCATTCCCTTTATCGGCAGTTGCCCTTATTTGTATTAGCAGCAATCTGTCTGATATAGGAATAAAGTTGTACACGTATTGGCTGATTTATTCCGACACAATGACTTCCACTCCATATTGGTGTTGGTTATCTTCTCTACCTAAATGATATATCATATGTTGGGTTATTACCCATTTGCCATTTCTTGTCTATCTCATTTCGCTAATGCCCATTATATCTATTTCTATTTTTTGCATTTCTTGGGTCGCATTATAAATTTTTCCTGATCTCAACATGCTTTTGACATTCCAAGTAGCTATTCTAATCATCCTCCTATTCTTCCCTGTCATTTTCACACCTTTGTTCATCGCCATTTTCCCGGACATTCGACTGGGAAACTTTTACGCCCGGAATATTTAGTTTTGAACACTGACATGATGATGCTAAAAATATCCGTATGGATGCCTTCCGCATTCTTATGCCGTTGATCACGTATGTAATTCATTCGCCTTTAAAGCCAATTTTTTAGCTTCGGGACAAAAGAGTCCTACCCTCGTTGGTTCATCCACCCTAAGCTGTTGACCATCCCGTGGGAAACTGCTTATACCAGCGGTCAGTCGGTTATTTGTGCTAGTTTTGGTCTGCCCCGAGTCTTTTATTTCCCCGGTACCCTCTATATCTTGCGAGCATCTCCCTATTCCCCACTTGGGGAGGCGCCCAGTTAGGGACTTGCAACCCTATTGGAAAAATTATTCAGTGAGAACTATAAACATTTCCAAAGAACAAAGCGAATTTTTAAGATCCAGGATACAACAGTAAAACCTGAAATATACTTTACTATATAAAAATTCCTATAGATATATGTTTTAACGGAAATGTAAGTATTTACTACATTTTTGAGAAACAGGAGATATTTATCGATTTTTCTAAAGTAACCCAAAAACCAGTTCTGTTAAACAATAAGAACGCTAAACCATTAACACTATTAAAAATTCTTATTATAATAATTATTATAATTTCTTGTAACCTAGTCGATGGATCTAAACAAAATATAAACGTTTTTAGCTTACTTTACATATGAGGAGAATAATAAAAACTATTTTTATGTAAAATTGTGCATTCAGCAACTTGTTATGAAAGTGAGAAGTGGATTATTAACTCTATAGCTTGTTGCTCCATCCTTATACGTATATAACCCACTAATTTGTATCTGGTTTGCTAAGGAGTAACTTTTGTTCGATAACTTATGATTGTTTAAATCTATGGGAATGAATAATACTAATTAATGTAATTTTTCGTCAAATTGTAAAGTTTTCGTGAGAGTGACTTCATTTTCCTACCGCATTTGAGAAATTACAAAATCTAATTTTTTCGCTTTGTGTGCTATTACTTATATCACTTATGTGATGGTTTACGAATTTCTCCAATTTTTGTAAAATCGGGCAACGTTATCCACAGCCTCGATTCGAATTTTATTATTTTAGTTTCTACATTTTACCAGCTCAATTATCACGTCCTTTTGATCTCTATCTACCCTTTAATGATAATTGTAATATTACTAAGGTGCAGTTTTTTTACAATGTAGTCTTAAAGGTTAATTTAAGGATCATCTTTTATACAGTAATTAAGATGTGAAGTAATTACGACCTAGATAACAAAATCACAATCTTTAGGAAAATTATATTTGTGCAAATTTTTAGTTAAAGCAATTTTATTTACTGAATTTATTGTGCACATAAATTTTATTTTAACTTTGAATTTCCTTATTCAGTCAAGTTTGCAACCCTTTCTAGGCGGGTATATATAAAAATTAATTTTCCACTTTACATCTTTAGAGATGTTAAACGACATCAATTAGCTGAGTACTTTTACAAATACAACTTTTTGTAATTATTTTTAACCGTTGTTTGTACTAGAAGACAATTAGAAGACACATTTGGTTGATTGCAGCTGTGAGCTCCTCGTTCGAAAAATGTAAGTGGTCCAGGTGGTTAGACGAAATTATGTGAGTTTTTGATTTTGTCGAAAGTTAGTCTTACAAAGGCGACGGACCGTGTGGACGATCGAGTCCTACAATGTGGTTAATGCCTAAAAATGGAAACTATCAAGATGGTCTAAGTAGATCGGCGGCTAGGCTGAATTTTCGGTTTCGACGTCAGTTAGTACAAGTATGAGCTACATACCTTTTAGGATTGAAGAGCTTCAGAGGTGTCCCGAAGCATTGGCGTATCGTTATAAGATCAGATGGCACTTTTTTTTATTTATTTAACTTCATCCTCACACTTTATATAATGTGTTTCAAATTTGGAGACGTCTATAATTCATTTTTTAAGTATTTTGTGCATTATTTAATTTGGTACTGCTTAAAACGAATTTTATGAATATTTTTGTGGCACCAACCACACAGCCTAATTTTTGTAACACACCTTCCTCGAGCGCACCCACTTATTATATATTGGTTGATTCTAGTGCATTATATACTTTGTAGAATTATTGCTGTAAGACTACTTCTCTTTCTTTGTGTTGTTCCTACTTTTATCAAGCATTTTTTTGCGATACTGCAAATGGATTATTTCTTTCTCATTGGTGATATATTAACAAAAACGAAAAAAATAACAAACAAATTGCACTCTCTCAAAAAACATTTCACCAAACATTTTTGTGGTCGAATCCTTAGGTAATAATAGACGATCCAAGAGATAATAACAAAGTACCGCCGTACGACTTTTTTATGCTTAAATTTGACTCTTCTCAAAGTCTTTTAAAGTGATGCGATCTTGTATTAGTAACTTTTCAAATTTAATATGTTATTGTCATTTTAATTTACATTTATAATAATTTTATCAGATATGTAGTTTTTATAAATCTCTATTTGGTTTTATAACGCATTTGATGGTCTCGGTTAATACTTATAAGTTCTATTTTTACGGTTTGTCCAAAATGTTCGGATATTCTCTTTAGAAAGACTGTAATAGTCATAGATCAACAGTATATTTAAGAATTGACATTTATTTATCGGATAGTGTAAAACTATGCTAATTTATAACGGTTTGCATGCAAAATTGTTAGTTCTGTCTAGCATAACATTGTTTCTGTACTTCAGAAAAAAGAATATACTTCACAATCAGTTTTTCTACAGGTTTTACTTTTACCTTTTGAATTTGCGATTGGAAAAATTATAAACTTCTGTTATAATTTTAATTTCAGATGTTTTTGCGGATGTGTCATAGTTGTGACCACCCTTGACATCTAACGTTTCTTAAATAGGACAAACCTAATTTCTTAGAAAGCCTTAAACGTGCAAAAAGACCTAACGGAGGCAGCCAGTCTGTGAGGATTCATAAAAAATTATACCTCAGAGAAACGCAAAATTGGTAACATACAAGTAACCAACAACATTATAAAAAAATGATTCCTAAGTTTTTATCTTAACTATCTATTTAACAGTACTCTAAAAGGAATTATATATGAATAACTCTAAGCCAAATGTTGAAATAAGTAATTAAATAACGGCTCCATTTCAGAAATATTAGTCGCTAAACGATTACCTGTCATGGATTTTTCAATATTGATACCTATCTTTAACAGTGATGTGCGATATAGCAATTTACTTAAAATTACCCATATGTTCAAAAGAATTGGCACACATATTAAATTACAGCACTTTATAATTGAAGTAAAGCTTTGCATTTCATTACAATATTTCTGTAATAACAAAAGGAGCATAAAGATGGATGTGCTGATATTTATTTATGTAACGTTTTTTTTAATCAATGAAAATACCTTATCATAAGCAACAAATCAGGCGTTAAAAATATAAAAGGCCACCCATAAAACCTCCAAATGAAGCTGAGGCGTAAGTAGAGGCGATTTGTCTTACAAACAGAACAAAGAACAATTTGCTTGCCCTTTTCACGCCTCATAAACTGTGTGAGAAATAGACAAAAAATAAAAATTGGGACTACTTCGGAAAAGGTGCACAACTTCCTTGATGGATGTCAATCAGCACCCGCCCTACATATTTTAACAGTGTCAACTACAGGTTAAAGATTTGCAAAGAATTTCGTTGTATTTTCTAGATCCCCTAATTGCTTTGTTAAAACTATCAGCTTACTGTATTGAGGTTACAGACGACATACTTTATTCTCTTACTGTTTATCTGCCTTATTTTTTAAACTTTTCATTATCTTGTCTATGAAGTTTTTTAATAGTAACTTTTTAAGGGACGCCTCTGAATTATACTAAGAATAATCTCGCATGTCCTACTCCAATAAAAATTCTAAATGCAAAATTTCTGTCATTCTATTTTATTTAAAACAGTTCTCACAATCAATAAAACACTCATGAATTATTCTTCTTATATGCACATACACAAATTTTAAACGAATAAAACCTATCTTTGGCACTTTTGAAGTCGTCGTGATTGCAGCTAAAAGTGATCCAAATAATTTAATGCGTGTGTCTAGAGTAAATCAAAATTGTATTCTAGTCTTCTAATTCTGTTTCTAATTCTTGAAAGGAAGCAACGAAGGAAAGTATTTGACATTACTAGCTATCAATTACATTTTAATAGAACCTATATTCGTTTCAACATTAAACTTGTATGTGTATTACAATTGCTTTTATATGTACTACTACGTCGACACATACAATTTCTATTGAATTTTTTATTAGTTTAAGATGGTTTTGAATTTTATACAAGCTTATTGTTTCGTACTTTTTGAATTTTTTATTTCTTCAACTTGATGATCTTATTTTATATTTATCTTTATCCCTACGTCTTAACTCAATTCTTGATAATAACTAAATAATAGGTTCCTTTAGCATTCGCAAATATTTAAACGCTTTAAATTATATTTAATATGATTAAGAAACAAATTGTTTTACTTTTATATTTTATAATTAATTAATCCTTAATCTGACTGACTAAGGAAGTTTAGCGTCCTTATGAACAGATTTTTGACACTTAGGAAAATTCAGAATTTAAAAACGTAAAAGAATAATTATATCAAGCCAAGTGCTTATTATTTGTCAAATAAAAAGTGTTATTTGCAAGTATAGCTTATAGTGTGCTTTTTTCTATTTGATTTTTTAGAGACTGTAGAATAAAGAATTTTATATCTTATTATGGCAGCTTTAGGTTAATTTTTAAATTTTCTTTTATTTATACCTTCTTATTCTTTGTTGATCATGCTAGCATATAGAATGCACACTTTTTAAAATGTTTTTTAGAATAGTAAACTCAACAACAATAACTTTTAAATTTTCATCGCCTAATAGCTTCAGTGACAACAGCTCTTCCTTGACCATAGTCTTTTAGTAATTATCATCCATCATCTGTGTTCTTCTTGAACTAATTGTTTAAAAAAAAAACATACGGACAAATATCATTACTTTACATCGACTAGTATTATTTAATGTTTTCATATTTCATGTCTTCTTTAAACACAAGCGCATAAATATACAAATGTAAAATTTTAAATTAAAATTTGAAAATATTTTTATGAAATAGTTATTTTACTAGAAGTAGTGCAACTTTGTTCCTTGAATCATATAAGACTAAATAGTATGCAGCGTAGACATCGGTGGTAAATACGAGATCTGTTCAAAAAGTAATAGAGGCGCCCTAGAGATGATTCACAGTACTGCGTTCAGTATATTCTAATAACTTCTATGTCTTGTTAATTAATTATTTAATTATTGTGTTGTTTTTTTGAAAAGACTTTCGTGTCAATTTGTACGGAAGCATTGCTATAATCTGAAAGTTTGCGTAAAATAGAACTTACCACACTAAAAAGAAGACTATAAGTAAGCCGTAATCAGAGTTATGAGCAGTTTACCCGCTTAGTCGGGACTTTTATGCAAAAATCAATGCTTATCCTTTTCCGGCCTTCTTACCCCATAGCTCTATTACCAGCTGACAATATAGTATTTTTTAAATTAAAAGTAAGTGTTTAAATGAACACATTTTTTATTTTTTGTATTGACATCAATTGAAATTTACATCTACTCTGATATTGTATTAAGCATGTTATTCTAGTGTAAAACAATGAAGAAGATAATCATCCGTTGATGTTGCTCCTATATAAATTATGTAGCATAATATACTTTGTTTTTATATAGTTTTATTGTTTGGCAACAATAAATTGGTAGGCCATTATTTGCTTAGTCTTCTTTTTAAAATTAATCTATTGGCTCATATTGGTGTCCATGATATTTTGGATGATACTTGGAAGCAAATCACTGGAACTCATATTCTAGATTTTTATGCATAGTTTTGTTAGTAGCATACTAGGGTTTGCCAATTATTAAATGTATGATCTTAAACTAAAACCGCTAGATAATGCTAATTTTAGATTATTTGGCATATCCCCACAGTTAGAAATCACACATCCATATTAGCTCCAATATAATTTTGTATAGTAGGAGTAATGTAGATCTTCTACCGAGCAACTAATATATCTGCCCAAATTTTATGTTTAATTGCTTTCTTTATGTTTGTATGTGTTTAACCTTTGATACAGATAAAGTCCTAAGCATTTTATTTTATACTCCACAGAAATAGGAATACCATCGCTGTTAGCTGGTGAACAAATGGTGGCTTTCTTAGTGAAAGTAACTTTTGTGTTGTTGTTAAGATTTATATAAACTTTAACGGGTTTTCGGGCCATGTTTTGATCTTCATGGAGAGATAAAATAGCAATGTCGTTAGCGAAGGGGATAATTAGGGTGTTTTCTATTTCTGGTATATCATCATAAGCGAACAAAATATTAAGGTTGCCCCCATATACTGCTTTGCGAGACTTTGGAATTGTTCGTATATTTTACTGAATAATACGGCCAGTTAGGTAAGACTGTAGGATTAAATAATATGTGCTTTGGAATAGTTATTTTAGTTTGTACATCAGTCCTGTATACCACACCTTATTAGATGCTACATCAAGAAACGATTTTTTCTCTTTCAAACTTTTAGCGCTATTATTAACAATTTTATTTGTTTGATAAATGGTCGAGTGGTTTTCGCCGAATCCGAATTATTGTTGAGGTGTTATTGTCAATAGTTACACGTTCCCTCTCATTATTCGAATACTTAATATGAAAAGCAAGCTGGTCTATAAGACGTTTTCAGTTTGTGTTGTTTACCATATTTTAATACCAGTAAGATATGCGCATGCTTTTAAAGAATGCGTTTAAATATTATATTGATTAATAGAATAATTTTGTTAATCAACATCTGCAGTATTTTGCTAGTTATCACGTCCTAGATTTTTGCTTCAGTTTGTTGACTTAGTTTTATTTTGGTTATAAGGAAATATTTTATAAATACATCTGGCATGCCACGTCAAAAATGCTTTAGTTTCTTGATTTTTGTGATTTGGTAATGCATTTAAGCATTTAAAAACATTTAATGGGCATTTTCAGAATATATTAGGCTCTTTTTTATCTAATATAACCCATATACCACCTTTGTTTCTAATTGTCGGAGTAAAAACCTTATATATTTTTAGTTTTTTAGTTTAATTCTAGATAAAGTGATTTTATTTACTTACGTTGGTAAGGTAGATTCGGAATACAATATTTTTGAGCTCTTGGAGAATTGCTCTGAGTTTCTAAATTAACATGTTATAGACTGTTTTTGTGAATTACAATTCGCGATTATTTCTTACCCAAGTTTTGAATTTGTCAGACACTAGTTCTCTTATCTATAACAAAATATTATTTTTGAGTGAATTTTTGTCTAGACTAAGTGTGAACTCTTACGCAATTTCTTATAAAAGATGTTTTATTAGCAATTTTAAAATAGACCCCAATTAATTTTCTTGTTTTTAAAGGTACATATCAATTCTTTCTTAATTATGATTATGCTTGATGTCATTATAATATGCAAATGGTCAGATGATATATCATGATTTAACTCAATTCTAGTATGCTTGAGAGACAATACCATGCGTTATGAAGAAGTCCAATGAGCCTGGAGCTTTTTTGAATATTTTAGCCAATACGTTGGTTTGCCTTTAGAGGAGAAACCACAATTCTTGACAGTTACAGTTTTTAAGTTATAAGTAACTTGGTGTCTTAGCGGACTACATACTAGTGACTAATCAAGCCAGAGCATTTATTTCACATTTGCAGTTTAAATTTATTCAATTTGAAATTTGGGTAGTTTATTCTAACAAATATGATTCAATGACGACTGACCCTCAATGAGATGTGTTGTCATAGGGTGTTGCGTAGTAGATAGTGTACTTTGGTATACAAATATGGCCCGTCTTGCAAAATGTGTCTCTAAAATTATAATAAAGCCAATTTATTAATGTTTAAAAAAACTTGTTTTTAAGGGTTTAGTAAACCCTTGGCGTTTTAGGTAGAAATCCGTAAAGTAAGAGCCATTGTGATCTTATTTTAGTTATCTACTTTGTTAGGTTTATTTGTAAATTACTGTTAATCTTGGCATAAGTTTGTGGTGATACTGTACTTGAGCATGTTTTAGTAGTGTGTTCTAGTGCTACGCAGATTTGTTTTAGTTTCGAAATTGCTGATTTGCACCGAGAGTTTTGTTTCTGGCAT
Organism: Sinelater perroti; assembly: GCA_036346155.1. Classification (NCBI taxonomy): domain Eukaryota; kingdom Metazoa; phylum Arthropoda; class Insecta; order Coleoptera; family Elateridae; genus Sinelater; species Sinelater perroti. The sequence continues at coordinate 3,261,865 of JARFIY010000369.1, read as the reverse complement.
TCATTAAGCCTTTGCACGTGAAGCCTTTCTAATTAGCTAAGTGGACACTTTCACATAAGGTACAGTGCGCTATAGTATCCCTGGATTTAACGCCTGTTTTTGAGTTGTGATATTTACCATATTCTACGCAATTATAGATTCTGGTACAGTAAAATTTTAAATGGATCTACAATTAGCGCCGTGTGCGCTGCAAAGTATCCCTTTTATTTAGAGGCTCAACTTGTATTTTAGAACGAAGTAAGAACTAAAATTCGTATGTCTTTTTATTTTATTACACTCGGTTCTAAGTCTACGAAGAAAAGAGGCAGTGGTTCTTTAGTTTTAGGTTATATAATGTTGATAATATTTATAACTTTTTTCTAGTTCACATTTTATGTTTTTCATTGATATGACCATATGTAATGCAGATTTTTAAAACAGCTATAGGGCTACTTTTTAAACAGACCTCTTATTAATAAACGTTTATTTCCAATTTAGATATGTATATAAACAAAGACTTAATGTTCATTGTCTCTATTTCTTAGAAAAGCTCATTTGAATTCAATAATATGAATGCTGTAGCTATATTGCTTTAAATTTATTGCCTTTAGCGGCTCATTAAATATGCACACACTATAATAGTTAATTCCAGAAACCAATAAATTATTATTAATGTCATAGCAAACACGAATTGTACATTAAGTTCTAGAATGTGCAATATAACTAATTTATAGAAATTTATTTATATGTATAATACACTAATTGATTGTACACTTGAAATGTAGAGAGTAATTTTGCGATAATTTATTAATCAGCATTTTTGACTTATTAGTTTATTTGTATGAATTTGTCCTTGTTATTAGTGTTTGCGTTTAAACAGAACTCAAAGATAAATTTGTTGTTTTTATTTCAAAACTATATTTGAACAAAAATCAAATATTTTCATGTGTTCCCTATAATTTGCGGTTTGTAAATGCATCCTAGCTTTTATTTTGATAGAAGACGCATACTATTTATCAGTATTACATTTTACGTGCGGTATAGTATTCTCATTTTTTGTAACACGTTATTTGGGATGATTTTAAACTTTAGATAAATTTGTGTTTCTTAAATAAATTATTATTGTTCTCTAAAATAGGACTAATAGAATTAGAAGAGAAATTAAACGGAATGAAATGAGATATAACTAGCTTAATTGAGGTTAAAAAGAGGTGAAGAGTGTTTAAAGCTAAAGTCGGGAAATATAGTATTCTACAAAGGACAAGAAGAAAAGAGTGAAAAGGGGTAGAGTTCCTCGCAAACAAGAAAGTGAGTGCAAATGTTAAGCACTTTAGAGCAGTAACTTATTAATATAGAACAATACAGATCTCTAAAAAAGATTAGTTAAAAGTCATCCAAGTTTATACACTCACCAGCGGTCATGAAGACAAAAAAATAAAACACCTTCAATAAGAAATAGACTCATGTATTACAAAAAATCCTAAAAAATAGTCACTAATTATCGGAGACTTTAATGCTAAAAATGAGCCAAAGCAGTAAATAGTAGAAAACTGCATTGGAGATCACGGTATGGAAAATTGAAATAACAGAGGGAATATGTTGATAAATTTTATGAAACAACGTCAGCTATACGTTATGAATACATTTTTGAAAAAGAAACAAAAAAGGCAATCGACGTGGCGCAGTCCAGATGGACGAATCAAAAATGAAATTGATTTCATCATATCTTCTCAAACACAAATAGCCAAAGATGTTTAATGGTAAGGCTCCAACGCTTCGTGTGGAAGTACGGCTCGCAAACTGAGAGCCTAAAATTTTTATATGTTCGCTCTGTCTGCTCGGTTATCGCGCACCATCTCTGATGCGCGGCGATGTGGCAAGCACCTCGCCTTAGACGACCGCCATTGTTACCCCTTGTTCGAATAAACGCAAGTACTCAATTATTTTTAGTGACTAATTAGGCCACCTGCCAGGCATTCGAAAGCTCCGGGAATAAAACCCAAGTCCACCCGTCCGCACCACAGCCCGCGCCTCAACCACTGGAACACTATGGCAGTCAAAGATGTTGTTACAGTGCTTAATACAATTAATACAGCAAGTGACAATCGATTGGCAAGAGGAAAAATAAACATTAACAACAGAAGAGGGTAGAGGTATACAGAAACAAAAAATAGAATAAAAAGTAGACGTATATCAGCAAACAAAGAAGAATGTGCAAAAGTGTTGAGAAAGAAATTAGTAGAAAGCAATTTACAAGAACGAAACTAGAAAATAACAAACGCAATTATAGAAGCATTGCCCTTAGTAAAACAAAATAGGAAATAGGATGTATAGTAAAGATCACTGTGGGATACACAAGTAAATTTAATGACGAACCAAGATCGAATTTTATAAACAACTGTACAGCATAAAAGCAGTCAGCACCAAAAATTGAAAACATAAAAAAGATCACAAATGTAAACTCTGAAGATATATCCGATATCAAATCAAATGAAATAAAGAAAGTCTTAAAACAGATAAAGATAAACAAAGCATCTGGAGAAGACCGATTTTTTTCAGAAATGATCAAGGAAGGTAAACAGCACTTACTGAATGAGCTCAAAATATTATTCAATTAATGTCCAGAAATGGGAAGAATCCAAGACTTTGGGACAATGCTATGATTATATTACTTTTATAAAAGTGACAAACCTCGTTTAGAGAACTACCATTCTATAAGTCTTATATCACAACTTTATAAATTACTAAGAAAGATTATAATTAAAAATATAAATAATAATAACAAAAATTAAAAACAAGCTCACCAAGAAGTTAGAGGAATATCAGCCACCAGAACAAGCAGGCATCCGTAATGGTTATAGCAAGATAATTTACAAATTCTATGAAACTTAATTGAGAAATCCAGGAAATATTTCTTAATTTTGTGCTTTGTCTTTATAGATTATGATAAGGCGTTCGACCTGGTTGAACAGTGAACATAATATCTCTACAGAACAGTCGAGTAGATTCTAGATATATTAAGTTAATAAAAGACATTTATAAAAACGCTGCCTGCAAAATTAAACTATGTAATACAACAAATGAAATTATACAAAAAAAGAAGAAAGGCAGAAGAACACAATTTTCTCTAAACTGTTTACATTATGCCTGGAAAATATATTTTAAAATTGTCAGTGGGAGAACAAAGATTTTAATATAAACGGGAAAAGATTGAATTGTTTAAGATTCGCCGACGACGTTTTACGTATAATAGACAACTTATGGGAATTACAAGAAATGTTTATAAATCTAAAAGAACAAACAAAGGTTATTGGACTAAAAATTAACAAAGAGAAAAGAAAAATAATGACAAACAACCTAATAAATCAGAGAGGAAAATAAAACTTCCAAAGGAGTAGAAAATTACATATGTCAATATATTACTATGCAGACGGATAGCCAATTAACACAGTAGAGAGAAGAATAAAACTGGGTTGGGCTACATCTGGAAAATGGAGAGATATTCTAGCAAGTAAAATAAAATGAAACATACAAAAATATTTAATAAAAATATAATTCCAGCATTGACTTATGCAGCAAAAACGTGGACTTTAATGTTAAGAGTAGCCCAAAGATCTATGGAGCGGGAAATGTTAAGAATATCTTTAAGGGATAGGTGGATAAATATAAAAATTAGACAAAGCACAAAAGTGAAAGACGTAATTGAAGTGATACTTAGATTGAAATGGTTATGGGCGGGGAATATTGCCCGCACAACAGATAATAAATGGACGAAGAAGAAGCTTGTCCATTAAAACACCGATTAAAAAAAAGAGTCTTTAAAATAGGCCAACAACATACAAAGAACAGCCAATTATAACTGGATACAGAAAGAAACAAGATAGGGATTTGTGGAGAGTACTTGGAGAAGCCCACATCTATGAAAGGATAAATGTAAAGGCATGTGATGGTGATGATAAAATTACAAATTATCTATTTCTAAAGCATATAGTGGAGGTTGACGAAAAATAAAGTGTCTACGACAACACATAACGTATACTAGATCATAGAAGCATCGCGAGACGCTAAAAATAAATTTGAATGCAATATTGCATCCGAAGATTATGTTCTCCATGTCGTGAGACTCCAGGATCTTATTTATGAGGCACAGAACTTCCAAAGACAACAAATCAAAATGTCTTTGACCACGACACTGCAAGGTCTCACACGTATTTAATTGCTAATTCTTAGATAAAATGTTTCACTCATTTGCCGTATACACTAGATCTGTCTTCTTCCGATTGCCGTTGATTCCGGTTTTTTTTTGTCAATAGGAGAACCTTTAATTGTGGGGAGACCATCAGAAGACATCTAGGTCGGATTTTTGCTATTGAGCTTTACATTTTATAGACATAGAGTTGATAGAGACACACACTGAAAACTAGTGAAAATCACGATAGTAATAAAATTAACTTAAAATAACATTTTTATTAATAAGTATGTGAATATTTTTATAATTTTATAATTGTTGCGTGCATGATTTATATTCAATTTATAATGTGACAATATGTACATAAGAGATGTACATTTTAATTGCTTTTTTTAAATAAAACTGAAAATAAATGATTTTGTTTGAAGTACTAGTAACTCAATTTAATTTTTGTAAGAACTATGTTAATGGAAAATTAAGTATATTTATTTTTTCTACAAAAAAGCTTTTTTTAATACTAAGATAGTAAACATCTTCAGAATATTTTTCTGGTAAATGTTTAATATACAGCACATTTTCCTCTGTTTTGTCAACAAATTTTAATTAGATATACTAAAACCAATTTGTAAGTTTAAATATTTGTTATATGCAACATCAAATATAATTGGAAACAACAGCTCTCGCATGACATTATAATGGAGTATCTAGAAACATATTTATCTCTTCAGTTTCGGAACTTTCAGCGCAGAATATCAATAAAGGAATGTATAGCTGACAGAATTTAATGTCTATAGACAGGATATAAACTATAAGTATCAAAAAAGTACATAAACTGGAAGTATTGCTGATTGAGCGAAATTAATGGAAGATAAGACCACCCGGTTTCAGAAATATTGGTTATATGCACCATCATTTCTGATTAAAATTCAGATTTTTAAGTCGGTAAAATGTTTATTATTATAGTTCTTTCTTTAGTTTAGTTTATTTTTAGATTAATATTGCTGGTTCAGCCGGAATAAGAGGACTGTATAGGTAATTTTTAATTTTGAATAGAGAACTTCAAACAACTCTAAAATTAAAAACACTAACCTGAAGAAACGGCGCAGATATCGGTTCCCTGCTGTTGGTCCTCGGGCTTGTAGAAGAAAAGGAGAAGGATATGGATAAAAATTAGGGCAAGTTACCCCAATCTTCACAGCAGACGAAACGTGGGCGTCTTCCTGGTGTAAAAGTTCCCTCGTGGCGCTGATAATTTGTCGGCGAGAGCACAGCGAAAAAATGCCAAATGCAAAAGCGCGAACAAAAGCAAATGCGTAATGCCGCGAAATGCAGGTTTTAATAAAGCAAAAGTATAAAGTTGCGCGAGCTCAACGTAATTGAAATGGCAAGTTTAAAATGAATAAAGCAAAGGCTTAATGTCGCCCGAACTAAACGAAACCAACGTGCCAAAGCAAGTGCTAAAAGCCAATTGCAGGAGCGCGGCCCGCGGTTCAGACCCCCCTGGCATATCGCCACGCGTGCTGGACAATTGGGCCGATATAACAAATTTCACATATATGAGAGGGATATTATAGCCAGCCTTAATTTAAAATTTCAAAAAAATAAATATAATTAGGAGATCGGCGCGAACAATTGCAATAAATTTTTGGGGCATATGAAAACGACTTAAAGATTCACTATATTACACAACAGATATTGTTAACTCGCCACCAATCCCAACATAATTAGTGTTTTGTGCAGGTCTGCTAATAAAACATTTTTTGCCGCAGCCCCAATGGAGTCAAAAGCATTAAATAATTACGTCCTATCAGGAAATTTGCAAGCTGGCGAATAATCCGGATCCGGCGGTATCCACTTTGGACTAAATAAATTTATTGCGCTTGTGGCCAATTTGCACGCAAATTACATTAAACTTGGATTCGGGGTTTGAAAACTGCGCATATTTACTAATGCCGCACAAAAATGCAACGCTCTCATTAACAAGATGCAATCTGCAATTAGGTGTGCATAATAATATTTGAAATTTTGTTTACAACTTAAAAAGGAGCTTACCTCAATAGTCTGCACTTAAAACCGGGGAAATTTAACTGCGCCTTTATAGCATTATGATTTGCCATTTACATCTAATCGTTCGAAACTGGGGGTTTCGTTTAATCAAATCCTTCATTAATTAGCCCTTAAACCATTAGGAGCAACGGCCGCGCGGCTAACCGCAGCTTAAATTTCAAATTTCTCTCCCGGGGCCCGAGCAGATGGGTTCTTTGACTCGGTAAATTAATAAACAAGCAACAACGAATTATTGTTCGGGAAGTATTAGAGTGTGCTGTTAATTTCCGCTTCAGAACTGTTGAACCGCTTATAGACGCAACTTCAGCGCGTCGGAGATGTGAAGTGTGGCGCTTCCCTGGCGCAGGCCTAGGTACCGTGCGCATTGTGCTTGAATAAGCCTGTAATGGAAAGCGTGCGAGCAATTGCATGATGAAGCTCAAGCTTGTGGCTCTAAAATTGCTTAATTATTTCTAATGCAAATTTTGTTTATATGTTTGTAATAAATATTATTAACTGATACAAAATTGTTAGTTTTATTAGTAACCGGTTTATAAAATCTTTTAGGCTTCCACGACAAGATATATTTCGCTTTGTATTACCGGTATAGAGCTTTTATCCGCTTATTTAGCTGCTCTGCCTGAAAGCATCAGCGGGAGGCCCATTTACAACATACTGTGCACTATGGTCCATAAGATCTGACAGCAAAAATCAATGTGGTTTACGCAAACTATTCTGTGTTTCTTGGTAGCGATTGAAATGCATAAAACGGTATATTCCGTCTTTGTACATAATTAAACATGCATTTTCTGTTGCCACCATAAATGAAGCATTAAAAGACTTCGCGAGGTGTGTAAAACACTCGATTCAAATAAATATGGGTGCCATTTTTGTTTACTGTTAAATAGGTTGAGCTACTATCGAGTACCTTCCCGTTAACCATGTGATATTCTTATTCTCTCGAGTACTGTAGTGTTAGGTAACTACTTTATACGTGCTAAAAGTATCTTTTATATTGTCTGTATATTGTTATGTAACATTTTGATAAGGTCATCAATTTTAATTGCGTATTTTTTAAATTATATAAATTTTAATTGCTAAAATGGGTTAGTATAAAGCTGAACGAGCTCATCTGCAGGGGATAATGCAATAAGTTTATATCGGACGTTGATGACTCCAAATCAGAAGAACTAAATTACTGTAAAGAATTTGAATGTAGTACTGAATCAAAAACAGGCAATGTAAAAGCGGGTTTTTAGGTTCTTTGTAACGGTTTCCTATGACCAATAATATGTCTTTGGTTCTACAGATCTACATTTTTAAATATTAGAATACGGAAACAAGATATAATTAGTCGTTTTCTTGATGATGTATAGTACACGTAAAATTCAAAGGAATTTATAGAATATTGTTAAAAACTAACAAATCCGATTGAAACTACTAAAGGCCTCTGACTAAGTTGTAGCTTATGCCCCTATTATTTAATACATATATATTGAAATAAGCCTCAGAAAATGGAAAGATAAAGTTGAAGGTACGAGGGTTTCCATTTACGACCATATTTTCATTGCACTTTATCGGCGACCAAGTCGTTATAGGGCAAGATGCCTTTGACTTAGAATATATAATTAAAAAACTATATCAATATTATGAAAGTTTCAGTGTAAACTTGAGAAAACTGAATGCTTGGTAGTACACAATACGAAGTCTTAATAAGCGAGGATGTAGCAGTAAGACAAGTGGAGCAATTTAAATACCTTGGTGTCACAATTAATTAAAAGTGTTTGGAAAAAAAAAGAAACTAAAACCAGAATACTACAACGTAAAACAATAGGCTGTTTAAATTCTCCCTGGTGGACAACAAATCTCGAAGAAAAACAAAGGAGGAATTGGTCAAGTAATGGTAGTGTTGTAATAGAGAAATTTGGATTTTAATGGTTGAATTGAAACGAAGATCAAACGCAGTTCAAATGGTCTATCTTTGAAGAAATGGGAGGGTATCGAAACGTGGCAGGGTAGCAAATCAAGAAATAAAACGCAAAATGCAAGCACCCGAATCAATTAGCCGAACCACGAGGGTTAAGATGGTTCAGACACGTAATGGGAATAGGAGAGAATAAATAGACCGTAAAAATTTTTAAATGGTCTCCAGCGGGCAAAAAGAAGAGAAAGACCAAGCCAATATCCGTAGGGCTATGGAAAATAGCAAGCAAAATGCAAAATTGTGAACGGGATAGACGAAGAATATCTGTGACTAGATTCAAATGCCATGAAAGGTACTACGAGCGAAGGTGGTCCAGTTTCTTTTGTTGTCAAAAATATAATTACTGATAAAAATAAACAATGTATATATATTTTAATTTAAATTATTGATGCAAAAATACATATCTAAATTATTTTAGTAACATTACAGTTTCTTAAATAGTGACTAAATTTGGCAAGCGACAAATATATTTATCTGCATTATAGGTTTATTTTAATCCCCTACATAAAGATTAATTCATCAGATAAGTTTTATTCTTTCCCAAAGACAAATTTGAAAAACCAGATAAGCGTGAAGTTACTTTATATTAAATCTATTTATTTGTTCACTGTAAATGAAATGACATTTTTTCACTCCTGTAAATATTTATTAATAAATTTTATTCTTAATTTATAGTATTGCAAAATATTCGGCTTGGCTTTGTGAAAATTACAATAAATTCAACTGGATAATAAATTTTATTTCTATATTGTATCGAATTTTCTGACAGCCATAAAGACATCGTTGTTAGTAAAATTTGTGGCTAATGCCAAAATCGCCGTTTTTGTTGTCTTACATATACAGACAGCTGCCGTTGAGACCCCTGCGGGCTTTATTCATGTACTAGGCCTAAAATAGGGTGGAATATTCCTAAATGTTTTGGTTCTACAAGAAAAGTCTATAATAGGTGCCGGAGGTATCAATAGAACGCAGCGAAGTAGCTTGGGAAAGTAAAGTACCGGTCGCGAAGTAAACTGTTCTAGTACGACATAACTTGTGTTACAGATATTGCTTGGATCAATATACATAAATATTACTCTTTCCGTCTAAAAATATAGCATATATTTCTTTAAAATTGTGGGATTAACAAAGGTAATATTGTCTTGATGTTTTTTGTTTGTATTTGAAATAAGTGGTTGCTAGGCAACTAATAAACAAATGGCACAAGATAGTTTTGTTTACAGGAAAGAAACGTGTATTTAGACAAACTAAAGTGAGACCCGCTGTTCTTACAAAATGGTAAATTTTGATCACAATTGTGTTGAATTGCAAGTAAGAAGTTCCAAATAAAAGCTACTAGCGCTTAAGCAGCGTAAGCCTTACTCTAAAAATAGTTCTAGTTAAGTCAAACTAAACGTTCGTATTGCCTTATGCTGAATGAAGGAACACCTCATAGAACCTGCAAAAGTAATCTTTAAAGTAGCTATATAGCCAAGTTATAATCCATATAAAAAGCAATTTTTTATGGAAAAATTGGTATATGGCCAAGAGCCGTCTTAAAAATACTTTAAAAATAGAACTAATGGAACATTAATTACAAAACAGATCGAGTCCATTACAGCAAAAAATGTAAGTAAGTGATTCTTGAAAAAGTAATTCCAGCAATAAAATTGAAAGTTTCCATTAATCACAAGCACAAACCAATTTACAGACAACAAGATAATGGAAACCCCGTATCTCCGATGATGATGAAGATATTATAACAAAAGTTTCTATAGATAGCTGGTCTATTCGATTTAAATTACAATTGCCAAATAGTCCAGATTTTAACTAATTAGATCCTAGGTTTTTCAATTCTATACGATCTTTACAACTTACAGCTTCACCGAATATAATCGACGAAAGCGTACAAAATGTCACGTTCTTGTTAAATTAAAACTTTTTTTATTATTATTTGTTTCATTTGATATGTGCAACCGTTTCATAAATAAGATCGTTTTAATTAATTAAAATCATAAATGTATATTATATTTTTGGACACGAAAAAAATTAAAATGTATACCATATTTTCCGACGGAGGGGGTATTATATAATTTATTTTATAGTAGGTAAATTAAATCGGCATTTTTAATAAACATAAGCGTGTTCACTGCTGCTAAAAGAAAAAAAGTTGCAATATTAGAAGATTGGTATATACGTCTCTTATGATTTTGTTTGCTTATTTCTTTTATAAAATTAAAAAAGGCAACAAATATGCACAAAAACATTAATAATAACAAAATATAAATATATAACACTGGTGTCTAACTTTGTTCAGGTTAAATTTGTGTGTGATCATTTTGTCCATAACAGTAGCTTCCTTCGTTTATCCTGGAGTAGCTAAAATTCTAGAGAAATTTTTCTACAATAAATGCAAATGGGTGGAGTACTTAAACTTGTTTACTACACGTATTAAATCAAATTTTGAAAATTTTCGCAGGAACAATGTCAACGAGATTGACTAGAATAATTATGTTATTCCTTTCTCCATTTTCATCATAACAAATTTTAACATCCCTTTTTACAATTTAATTTTTTAATAGGATTGCTGCTCTTGGTTGATTTCATTAGTACCATAGGTTTACTTAATTAAGCAAAGCTAATGTTATTAATAAAATAACAACATGAGAAATAAAAGCAGTGTTTTAGTCAAAACTGAAGTATAACAAAAAATTTGTTGTATAAATATATAATACAATAAGGGAGTTTTATTGTTAGAGTTTAAGTATAGAGAAGAGCAATTATCTATCACACCTTATTTAGCTTTGTTTACAATTTTTTTTAGGAAATTTTTAATCTTCTTTATGTATCCTTAATTCAACGCGGCCGCGCCTCCTAAAGCTTTTACTTATTTTACTGCAATATACGTTATAATACATAAGAACATTAAAGCAAATGAATGTATCTTAGACACCAATAGTAAAACATGGGTCTAATCCTTATTAATTGTAGCACATACGCGTTCAAATTTTCCAGTATTCTTTCAACATATTTCTGGTCACCTCTGAATCATTTGTCCATACCTTTATTTGTGCTGCTCTCATAACGAATATTTCAGTTTGAGACGCAGTTTGATGCAGACTTGCTGCTGTACTCGTTTAGTAGTTATAAATGTATAATAACAATCATATATATGCTTACTCCCCGATATCTCACTTATAATTTAACAAACTAAAAAATCATCATTATTTATTCATGTGTATTAGAGTCTGCTCTCATCGGTTGCCAGATTATATCGTGACTGTGAAAACTGTTCTTATTATATTAACAGCCCCCGAATATTTATTACTTTTTAACGTAACTTTCTTTCTGAAATATAGTTTTGAAAAACCTTGATTACATAACGAAACATAATGATTTTTAATTACCTGTTAGTTTATGTAATCCACCGTCATAGGACATAAATTCAAACTAAACCTTTATTTCAGCTGTTCTGACAGATATTGGTAAAATTATGTTTGACATTAACAACATTTGTATGTAAAGATTTTTTTATAATAATATAATCCCTTTCTAGATACAATATGAAAGATTTTTATGCATCAAGTATTATGAATTTGAATAAAGGGGTGGATGTGGTACATCACAAACATAAGAGGCATAGCGAAACAGTTTTGAGGCAAGTATCACTATGTATCACGTGTATTTTACTAAAAAAAACTAGGTGTGTACTTACAGATCAAATTAAGGAAAACAATATCAAAAATAGTTTATAAAAGAGTTGCAACTAGGTTATCCAGAGAAAATATGTAACATAGAGTAAATGTAGTTTTTAAAAATATTTTTTTGCTAACAAGTGCCATAAATAGACTACAATCAAATAACTTTAGATAGACGTATTCCAAAGATAATTAAAACAGAAGAGATTTTTAATGGCACCTTATTCGACTCTACCGAATCAATATGTTATATTTTCGGACTCAAAATTATTGAAATTAAGACGACCGAATCTAATGCAGAGAAGCAGAAGTTTCAGCATAGCAATATCACACATCCAAAAAATTAAGTAAATAAATAGAAACAATAATATAAAGGTAAAATAAATTAAGTAGAAAGATTAGCTAACTGTACAAATTGCAAGTTGCAATAAAAAGCTATAGAAACAAAAATTAATTTTCATTTTATTTCAAGGAAATGTTTATTGTATTATTGTGTAATATAAGAAAAAGTTACAGATTAGCTTTTCCTTTCGGCATGAGTGCATCATTCTTGTATCGTGTTATTCGCGGAGGCTTGTCTATTTCTTTTCATCGCTATTTATCTTCCATACATTATCATGCAAATGAAAACCTTTCGCTTCTATATTTTAATAACTCTCTGTGGAACATCATCAATCATACGAAAATTGTTGTAGTTTCTTAAATGTGGCATTCGAAGAACCTAAAGTTGTGCGTCTCACACGCAAATATATTTCAGCAAAATTTATTTTTACTTGCCAAAGAAAGATTTAAGATTCATCGGTTTTTTCTTAGCCTTGATGTGAGTGCTATATGTTCAGTTGTTGATTGGGATACATGACGAGATGACCAATTGATCTTTTCTGAACCAACTTCTGAAGATCTGTTCTCAACGGTTAATTCTTCATTTACTACTTAACTTCCTTGCCTAAAAACCTTTTAAATGCTTTGTTGCAGATATCGTGTTACTTTTCGGGAACGCAAGTACTCATTTTGGCCTTTGTCTTTAAAACAGGGTATATTTTAAAAATATTTTAATAGAACATCAAATAAAATTAGTTAGAGGAACTAATTACTATTGGTATACTAGGATAGTTATAAGTATTTCTTTTAGAAATCTATAAAATTATACAAAATATTAGTGTGCTTATTCACTAAAAGTATAGATAATTGCAGGTAGGTTTAAATATTTGTATAAAATAAATACATACATTAAAGTTATTTTTAATAATGGCGAATTGACAGTTTTAAAAAGTTGAATACATTTATTACAAATAGATATTTTGCAGTGCACAACTAAGGTACCAAAATAAGACGTTTTCAAAATTTAAACAATATTTTTTAATTCAATACCTACACAAACGTTCAACTTTATTATTTAATCATGCCTTTTCTCGCGTGAAGTGTAAGTCTATTGAGTCGAGTTGTTTTCCTTGGATGGCAGCTTCCTACACATTCTCTTCCATTTTTATTTATTTTAGTTACTTCCACTTCCATTCCACTGATTTATTTTTTAAGGCATCCCTAAATACTTCTTTCTGTATTTTGTCTGTGCGATTCTTAGCAACCTCATATTTCTACTTCTAATTTGCTTTTATGTTGTTTTGTTATTGCCTAATTTCTTTAGGTATGTATATTCCATTTCCATATTTGTTTTATTTCCAGATTTAATTTCTTATTTCTGCTTATAAATATTCCCAAATATTGCTTGCTCTAATTTCACTCCTATTGTAATACCGTAAGTTTTTGATACTATGGCCCTTATCAAGGCTTTGGTTCTCTAGTTTATTTCTTTTTTTCAACTCTGCGTTATATATATTTATGTTTGCTGTAGTTATTCTTATATTTTATCGAAGATCAGCATATAATTAACATATAATAGTTCTGTCATTCTTCTATTTTACCAATCATAATATTATTAGCCTATAATAATCATGTGCTAAGCACACAACTTTGTCTTAGTCCTGCTGTTGTTTTAAACGCATTTTACTATACTGGTGTTTTACCTATATTATGATTTTATTGTCAATTCTTCTTTTTTAATGTTTTCTAAGGCTTATTTTCTAGTAATTCTATCGAAAACCATTTATAGATCTACAAACCAGAAGTGCTTTTCATTTTTTTAATAGCTTTTTACTAATTTGCTTTATTATAAGTACGTGGTCTTGCATTCCTATGTTTACCTTGAATTTTATGAACAGATAATTTTAGTAAAATTTTGCACACACATTTATTGGGCTTATATTTTGGCAATGTTCATTGATAAGCACATTTTTTTAATCTTCATGGAACTTACACAGTTCTTGTTTAAAACAAATTTGATAAGTATGTGCCCTAGTGACATATCTAAATACACTTAATAAATGAAGATCGCCTGTAAGGGAGTAGAAAGCTCTATTTCAATGTCTGATGAGATTTACATCAAATTGCTACATTACGAAATCTGAATATCTCTTGCGTTCTTGATACAGTGTTTTGTTCTCAAATCTTTTTCTCAGCTCAGGGGACCACCGCAATATTTTCTTTCGTTCCATAATGCCAATTTTCATTAGACCTGTAACAAGTGGAGAGGCAGGCGTGTAAATAGCCGCTCTCGTGGATGCGGTGTTGGATACGATACCGATGCGGCTCGTAAGGACCAAAAAATGGAGAGGCAGGCGTGTAAATAGCCGCTCGTGATGCGGTGTGAAACGTAGTACGGCCCGTTTGGAACGGCAACCGAGAAGGCCCAAATCGTCCCTTAAACGGCCGTCGCGTAAGCGGATGGGGGCGGCTACCGATATCCACCAACGAATATTGCCAAATCGCTCACCTGAATCGGCTTCGGCTTCGGCTTCGTCGGCGATTCGCCGCCTCTGCGTTGCGGATCGGGTTTCTGCGGGTAGCGAATGTTCTGGTGAAGACACGACCAATTGGTCGCGCTGCGGATGGCGAGTTTCGCGGTTGAGACACGACCAAGTTGGCAGCTGCGATGCGTGAATATGGGTGTTAAACACGACCAAATTGGCCGCGTTCCGGATTGCGAATGTTGCCGGGCTTCGCGCCTGCTTGGCGTAGGTCTTTTCGGGCAATTTGATTCGCCAGCACCTTTCAAATCAGTGCCGCCGACGGCGTATGCAGACTTGTCGGCTGAGCAAAGCCCATATGCCGTTTTGTGTGCGATGGCAATGCAGACATCACAGCCGCCAGCATGCCGCCGCGATATAAGCGGTTCAAGGACGAAAAGGCCGCCACAGCAAGTATTATTGTAGATTGTTCCTGTTGCAATGATTTGTTCAAAATAAAGCTGATATCGTTGTTTTACCAGAAATAAATATATATAATTGTAAAAATTTACCTAGAACACACTTTAGTATAAATATTTTTGAAAAAAAATTCGTAGAAATGAAGTTACGAGCTAAAGGGCGAGTAGGGGGCGCAAATGACATATTAAATGTAATTGAAACGATTAGTTCCGCAAATCAAACTTTATTTGTTAAAGAATTAACAAGGAAGTTAAATAAATGTATTTGAGCATGTACAAAAAAGTAAAAATAATATGGGTTTTAGAAGTTATAATCAATCTAATAAAACAATGGAAACGTAAGCATAGGTTGCAGGAGCGCAGGATTTTGCAGCTGGTCACTGTTGGTCATTTTTCGTGTGTCATGGGATAGTGATGTATAATAGCATTTAATGTTAATAAAATAATACTTCTAGTAGAAAGTTCAGTAAACATTAAAAAGTTTTCTATGTTAAATCCATTTTTGTATAAAAGATCTTTTCAAATATAGCTTTACATATAAATTCATATGCTGTCTAATATATGTAAATTGTCTAAATTTTGTTAGGGATTGCTATGATTGTAGATTTGGTAAATATTTAAACTGAATAGGCAGCGAAAATAGAAAATTTTTAACCCTAAGGTTTAAAAAGTTGCAGGAAAATTGTATTATAGTGATTTATTGTTAGAGTACACGTAAAATTAATATTTACAAAATTAGTTATTTGATAGTAAATAGAACAAACTTAAATTTAAAAATAAAAGATATGCGCTACTTTAATAAAATAGTTATAGTGACTTTTATAAAAACGCCTGATCGAGTTCGGTGTTTGTTACAAGGCTTGAAGTTCTTGACCTGTGGTGTCTAATTGTTTTGGGTATTAAGCTTATTTTGGATCGATTTTTTTTACTTTTTCCCTCTGAATTATATTGGATAGTTCACTGTCGGGCCGGGTCAATGAACTAATCGACTTTAAAAACGGCAGCATCCCACTCAACGATATAGCTTTGTTCGGCCGTTTATTTGCGCTGAGGAAAGAATATTTGTTTATCGCCAGTACATTTTGAATTAACCACAAAATCGTTTTAGAATCTTTGTTGATTTCATTTCATCTACACAGAACCTCGTCAAGATTCTGTTTGTTCCAATAGGACAATATAAAATCCCACACATCTTATCACATGACATTATCAAATTATTCGACTATAACTTTCCCCATTCAATGGAACAATGTGTTGTATGGAATCCATGTTATGAGAAACTTAAAATTAATACAAATCAGAAAATGTGTTTTGTGTTATAAGATATAAAGTCATATATGAGCAAAAATATTTTTCTACAGCATACAACAAAAATACATTTTCATAAATAAAAACTTATGTTTATTGCAAAATTTTTAGATTTAAAATTTGATACATTAAAATTAAAATAAACTAAGAATAAAATTAACGAAAAAATCGAAATGTAGTATACAAAACTAAATCACACAAATTAAAACAGTAACAGGAGTATAAAAAATTAATTCTGTCATAGAAAACCATTGTCAGTCTGACTTTTTTTTTAATATGCTAAAAGTTCTGATCAGATGTTGTACCTGTATTATTAAGTCTAACTGAATTAATTGCAAACATCTGTGTGTTCTCACTTTGTAGTTCTGCCACAAATTTGTAATAAGGAGCTAAGCAACTTTGCAGTCCTAATCTAAATTTTCACTAGACACTACAGAAAGATCTTTATCAATAAAGTAAAGTTCTGATTCTCTTGGCCAAGTTTATTTTTCTCTGTACTTCACTTAAACTTAAATGTGGAATCGATCTATCGATTATGCTTTCGAAGCTTTCATTTCTCCACGCATTTAAGGTAGACTTGTCTGTATGGTCTATTAACTCTTTACCACTTAAAGTTAATAATTCTTTCGCATCTTGAATTTTCGTATCTTGACCCTCTGCACCTGGAGATGAGATAACATTTTCTTACTGGACTAACCTAAATTAAGTGTTGATTCCTTTATTTCCTTGCAAGCTAAATATATTGTAATGACATAATCTAAAGTGGAAAATTCTGCATATCTGAATAAATGTTTTATTCTCGTCATTTTCTAATCTATTGATAACCGTTCCGAATATTTAGCGTATATAGCAAGCTTTCAATTCCCTTGGTCCAACGGTTAAATTAAAGTTTTACAACTAGATAGAGAAGGACAATTTTTACGATAGGATGATCCAATTCTTTACTATGGTTTGTTGTGTTACCCACAAGCAACAAAATTTTAAAACTTAAATTTCTTTCCTTTATACAACTTTCTATAAATGGACTGAAACAATTATTAAATCAGTTACTAAAGATATATAATATAATATACATAAAGTGGTTTATCTGCTATTTTTCAGATTTTGTAGTAGTAATGCACGCAACCTCCTGATTTAAAAAAAGAACCCACCCATTACTTTACATAATATTTACCTTATGTGAAGTGCTCTGGCACGTGCTTTAGAGTAATTTTCACTGTGCAGAATTTCTGGTGTCAACATTTTTTTCTATTTTTAAATTCTAATGATAACGACCTGAATATGAGTGGCCTTCGTATTAAGCGTAGGTGTACTCCACATGCTGTTTATTATTTCAAAAGATTTCATTTTTATATCGAGTGTGTTAGTACCTAATTGAACAGAGATAATTAACATTCTTGTAAATTGACAAACAAAATTATTCTGATTGTTTAAATTTAATATTATTATTTGCAGTGCTGGGGTGCTTTTGTGCCATAGATTTCATTACCCGTTTTTGTCCAGCGCGAGGGTGGTCTTCGAATCTATTACGATTAGTCATTAATCTTCAAAACTCCTCAAAGAATGGATTCAAGGAAAGAAGCGCTCCGCGCTAGCTTCGGAATATATTGGCCAATTTGCAGAAAAACTACTCGTAAAGAATAATGCAAAACGTTTCCTGTTTACTGTGCCCGAGCGAGGCTGGGCAGGACTACAAAACCGCAGCGGCGCTCAAAATATCGCACGTCGGCGCGATTTCTGGCCATTTGCATAAAAAAAAGATCTACGACACATTTTTCCTGTACGGAATGCATGTGGCTGCGCTACGCAGCCCGCGTGCGCGGCTCGCTTGCCAAGAAATCCAAATTGTAATGTGGGTTATGGTTCGGGCTGGCGTATTTATAGACGCAGTTCGGTCCCGTTCCAGTTTTTATGCAAGGTTATGCTGGCGTTAATTAACAATACCGTGCAACACTAAGCCAGCGACGCGACATAATCACTCTTACTTGCAGTAAACTGCTCGTTTGCGTTTGATGAGTTTATTATAGCCTGCGTTTATTGCTTCCTATAAGCATCGCTTGTTATCGATTCGCAGATTTTCAAATCATACAAAATAGCGTGGCGATATGTATGCTGGAAAGTGGCTACAAAATTTGGAATACCCGAAGGTAAAGTTATATGATCATTGAACCATTTCAATTTCAATTATTTTTGTTCAAATTTGTATAAAATTTGCTTTACTAAAATCTGTAAGGATTATAAGATATAAAAAAGGAATAATTAACTCAGTCAGAATATTAAGATTAAAGAGAATGAGGTTGAAAGGATGATAAATATTCGTGGCTACTTCTGTCTGCAGCTGTAGGAATTCCAAATATGCCTTCCTCAGACATCGTTAGTAGTCGCAATGTATATATTAGATATAAATTTGTTATTCAATATATGAGACATTTTCTCTTAACGAAAATAATAAAATAAATAAATTTTCCTTCACAAACAGTTTTTTCTTTCAAAAAGTATTGAATTTTAATAAATGCTCTACTGAAAAACTTTTAGAATAACATACAAGGTGGTTTAAATATGACGGGAACTGATTTGTGTGGAAACAAGTTCCACTACACAGTAGCTTTGCGACCTCTACCCTCCTTCTTCCATGGGTTAGAACCTCTTGAGTTTTGTTTGGAAGTTGCTAGAGTGATGAGCAAATAGAAGGTACCGCGGAGCGCGGAACAACGGATTATTATCTAATTCCTTGTTGGAGAAAACTCCCCGTTCACTAAAATTTACCACAAACTCTAATAGAATGGAAAAAAGTGGCCGTCATGGACCCGTGAACTTGAGTGGTGTAAGTGCTTCAGAGAGAATGAATCGCCTGATCATCGGCCGCGAACATTTGTCACCGAATCAAGCATTGATCATGCAGACTCGCTTAGTCGTGAGAATAGGCGCAGAACTATTAAGGAACTTGGGAAAACACTGTCTTTCAGCGTTGATAGTGTAGAAGACATCATAAAAATCACCTGCACTTTTGCTAAGTAAATGCACGGTGGGCACGGTGTGCACCACTCACTTTGACGGACCTAAACAAAATGGCGCGCATGCAAGCTGTCAGTGGTCTCCTACAGCAGTTTTAAGACGAAGGTGATGCATTGTTGAAGTCTATAGTGAGCATCGATGAAACGTGGGTGCACTATATTATTCCCATAATTGCGGCATACCAGTTCTCCCAAACTCAAGAGAACGCAAGGGTGCCTTTTGACAGGAAAAGTGAAACAACGTTGTTCTGGGACTGGCAGGGGGTTATCCAGACCTCCTGGCAATAAACGTAAAGAAAAAGATCTAATCCAAGCGAAAGACGGGTGGAAAGCGGGCAGCTTTTCTTCTAGAAAATACACGCCCCCATAGGGCCAAAGGAATAATGAGAACCCTTCGGAAATTAAAATGGAACCTTCTGTCACATCCGCCGTAGAGTTTTGATTTGGCCCCAAGTGATTTCTACCTGTTCATAAGTCTCAAATCAGACTTGCAAACAACAACGCCGTATCCAGGCTATTTGGGAGTGGATTGCGCCGGCGGCTAAAAGCTTTTTTTGAAAAGGACATCAGAATGCTTCCAGAACGGTGAAAAAATATGTTGACTCCAAAAGGGAAGTATTTTGAAGGCTGACGTGCAAATAAGTAAGGTAAATTACTTTTTAATAATAATTCTCAGTTATCATAAAATATAATCAATTATGTTGAAGGCACATGACACTCGATGTGCTCATGAACCATTTCATCCCAAAGTTGCTTTTAAACTTCTTTCTACTAGTTGTTTCATTTTTGCTTCCCATGTGAAGTGGTCTTACATTAATCCTAACAATCTTTAGCATTGAAAAGAAAACTACATCAACTTCTACTTTTGTTGAATTATAAAATGTGATGATAGTCCGTTTCTTGGCATCTTCGGATTAAAGATAATTTTTATTGTCATTGTATAAACTTGGTAATAATATTACATTTTTTATTTCGGCGCGTAAGACACTAAAGTTTTGTTTAGCAAAATTTATTTGGGGCGTTGGTTTATTATCCTTAAAAATGTCCACAATAAAAAGCTTTTTCCGGTCTAAATTATTTATTAGCTTGGAATCCATGGACCAAATGTCTACGATTACGTTTCTTCCAGTGACATAAATCGGTTCTGCAAGTCTAAGGATATCTTTTGGGTTTTCGCTGATGTATTCAAATTGTTCATTTTTGTAGCATAAATTGTCATGTTATTCGTATAAAATAGTTTTGCATCAACTATTGAAAGAAATTTAACGTCTTGCCTTTAATGGAATACATTGTCCAAAACTGCAGGGCCCTCTAAATTCTACCGACATTTTATCAATTACAACGTTCTTTCTCAAAAAATACAATTTTTGACAAGCATCTTGAAAATGCTACGGGGGAGAGTAACACGCTGTTTTCATTACTCACGTTTCTAGTCTATTCATCATCAAATCTAGTACATCCAAATAAAAGGCAAAACCTTAACAAACTCATTGTGAGTTTGAATGTTGAATTATTTCTTCTGCAGTATCTTTTGCGCCTGTGTCCGAGTTTTCATATTATCAAAATAATCTTGTAACCGCAAATTATGAATTTTTGCAAAGTTATTTGGATTACTTTTCATTTGCTAGGCTACCTAAAATAGTATCAAACAATAAATAATTAAAATATGTTATAGCGGAGGTCGGAATGCATCTGCGAAATACGTATCAAGATTTCACCGTTTGTATTCATAAAAAATACTTTTAACAAAGAAATTATTATTATAATATAAAATTAATGGAAACTTTTTTTTATTAAGTTTATTGCCAGTTCAACAATTGTACATTGTTATTCATAGCATTGATAAAGTAAGGTATACATGTTATTCGGGATACATAACATAAGATACACAATTATCGTATCAGGTAGTCCTAAAGGATTAACAATGGGTCTAGGGTGTTGGCGGGTTAATTAGTCAGTTTTTGTGTTATCCGTTGTAATGGAAACTAAATCAATAGAAGAGATAGAAATAAAACAGTAAAAATTGAGTTTAAAGAAACGGGACGTGTTGAGTTCAAGCCGGAAATGTACTGGTTTGTACGCAAGGCTACTGGAAGAGATTATTTAGCGGTCTTCTTCTTCTTCTTCTTCTTTAATCAGCCCTTGTTATCCATCCTTGAATATAGGCCTCTCCCATTGTCCTTCACCGTTCTCTATTCTGTGCAAGCTCTATCCATTTTAGGCCTGTAATTTTTTGATGTCATCAATCCATCTCATGCTTGGTCGTCCCCTATTTCTCTTTTCCTTCCAGGGCCTGTGTTGCACATTTTTTTCCTACTTTTTTCCGCTCATTTTAGCAACGTGTCCCGCCCATTTCAACTTCTATTATGTCATCTTAGTTACTACGTCTTCTACAACTGTTCTATGCCTTATCCATGCGTTCTTTTTTTTGTCACGCAACAATATACCCAGAATGGACCGCTCCATTTCTCTTTAAGTTACTTTAATATTATTTACTACTGCTTTTCTTAATGGGCACGTTTTTGTGCCATACGTCATTACTGGTATAATGCACTGGCTATAGACTTAGGCTTCTTGGTAGTTTTCGAATTTTTCTCTAAACACGTAGCTCAACTTTTTGAAAGCACTCCATCCTTGTTTTATTCTTCTCTTTAGTTCTGTCGATTGGTTTAACTTTCCTTTGGTTATTTTTTGTTTTAAGTAGATATAGTCTTCTACCTGCTCTATTTCCTCGTTGTCTATTGTTATCCTTTATTCCATTATTCTTTACTTAACATGTATTTTGTTTTTTCATTATTTATTCTTAATCTTATTCTTTTCGACTCTTTATTTAATTCTTCCAGCATAGCTTGCAGCTCCTTAATTTTGTCTGTGATCGACACTACGTCGTCGGCAAATCTCGGGTTATTTAGTGCTTCTCAGTTTATGTTTATTTCCCTGTTTTTCCACTTTAGTATCTTAAACACATTCTCCAATGTAGCTGTGAATAGTTTCGAAGACATTATCTGCCTGTCTTATTCTTTTTTCTATTTTTACTCGCTTTGACTCCTTTTATAATTTAACGGTAAATGTTGCATTCTCGTATATGTCCTGGGTTCAGGAGAAGTATCTAAAGTCTATTCTTCCTTTTTGAAGAGCGTCCATTATAGCCTAGCGTTCTATATTATCGATGGTCTTGTCGTAATCAACAAACGCTAAGTATATAAGTAGCTTATATTCTGTGGTTTTTACAAAATCCAGCTTGTTTAGATGGGTGAGAAGTTAAGCTTATTAGTTAATCTGTTTGTTACTACTTTCGACAATAGTTTATACATTTGTAATAACAAGTGTATTATCTGTAATTAGTTAATTTTGTTGCGTCTCCTTTTTTGTGTATAAGAACCATCACTCCATTTCTCTATCCTTGAGGTACATTTTCTTCTATGAATTTATTAAATAATATGCAAATTTATATACAAAGCGTCTTCCTTCCTTCTTTTATCAGTTCTATAATTACTCCATCTTCTTTCAGAGCATGTCGATTTTTCTTTTCTTCGAGTGCAGTTTTTACTTCTGCTACTGTTTTCTCGTGTATATCCTCCCAGTTGACATCATCTTATTTCATTAAGTTATTTGTTTCTTCACTTACTTTTTGCACTTTTATTTTGTCCTCTTCTCTAGCTACTTGAGTAACTGCTTGTTTGCTTAGTTCTGATAGAAGTTCGCTTACTTTATTTATAGGATTTTCATGGGAGCTCTTGTATTTGTAGTTGGTATTTTTATTATATTGTTTTAGCTTACAGGTGTCTATTGTCTTTTTCCCTTGTCTTTCTAATTTTGAATTTATTACCATCCTACCTAGAATTAATCGATGATAATAATTAGTGATAATTATCAAATCTCTATGTTTTTATGTAATGATATAATATAAACCCATTTAATTTCTCATTTCAAGTCTTTCCACACAGAGTTGTCCAGATTCATCGTCTCTTAGGCTTTTTATAGAAGAAAAGTTCATTGCATGTGATTTGTTGCTCTCGAAAAAGTTCATCAACATGTCTCTACAGTCGTTTTCATTTTCCAGGCTCCGCTGCTCCACATGTCGTTCTTGTGCATCTTTTGTTTGCCCAATTTGGTGTTTAAATCTTCTATTAACATGTGGCACCTGCATTGTTTTTTCTTTAGGCACTTACTAATATCGTAGAAATCTTCGAGCTCCTCGTCTTTTGTTTGCACGTAAGCTTGATTTGTTTTATATTTTTATGAGATCTTAATAGTTAATTAAGCGACCCTATCCGTTATATTGCTTTTAATATTTTTATTTATTTAAAAGCCGACACCCTCTGTTGTTTGTTTATTATTTCCTTTGTAATAAAGGGTGTGACCTGAGGCTACTTGTCTACATTTTTCTCCCTTTTGTCTCACTTCGCTTAGGCCCAAGATGTTTCAGTTGTTTTGTTTATTTCATATGTTGGGTCCTCCAATGGTTCTTGCGTTGTTAATAATCTTACACTTTTGTTTTCTGTCTCTCTTCCAATTTTGCCTACCCCAGAATGCGTGAAGTTAGTCCTATTACTGGTATAGGATTCTAGGCCTTTAGCCATCTGAGATACTCTAGTTTTTAAATTCGTTTTTTTTTTTTGAAGAGGTATTTGGCTTGAAACACCACACTTATTAAGCGGCTTAGTGAGTGCTTTTTTGGATATGGGTTGGGATAAATTTGGATAGGGGTAGGATTAGGATTAGGACATAATTCTATCCCGGGAGTAGGAGGTGGAAAAAATCAAGACTCGCGTGGATAGGGCCATCTCCCTAAAGTAGGTCTATCCTTTGGCAGGGCCGCAGAGAAGCACTTATCCGCTACCCTAATTTAGCGATAGGGAACAAAATTTTTTACTGCCCCAAATACAAATATAATTTTTTTCTTGCATTTAGATAATTGTGACTAATAGAGGGTTAAATATAGTTTCCCTACTTAACAAAATATTTATTGTAAAAGCAAATGGAAAAGTTAATGTTATTGATAATCTTGAAAAAACATAAAATTACTCCAATTGAACCTATGTTTTAATAATTCCTTATTATTAAAATATCTGTAGGTTTAAAACCATGATGATACGGAGGGAGTATTTCCATATATGCTCTCTTTTTTACTTAACCTAGGCTTACTTTACGTTATTTATGTATGTACGCGAAGAGCACGACGGTCGCAAGGTAAAAATTTCGGCCTGCCACACTAGCGCACGGCGAACCTGGGTTCGACTCCCAGGTCATAAGTAACGGCAAACATCAGGTGTTCTCCGATCCTCATACAAACACCTTTGGGGGTTGTAAAGCATATTCTCCTTCTTTTAACAGGTCGGACTAGTACGCCCAACATGGCTCATAGTACTACACGAAATGTGTAGTTAGAAACAGGCTAATAGTCTATATAAAAGAGATAGAAAAAGAAGATGTATGTATATTATTTATTGGACAAGTTTAGCGACTTGTTAAGTCGTCTTAGTTTACCACTTTTTTCTATTAAATTGATGACTAGTTTACTTGAGTACACTTCCACATGATCACTGTATTTGTCACTATACTTTTTTACTTATTCTCTTACTTGTTTCCATATGACTATATTCGTCATAGCAAGCCGTATCCGCTACTGAATGCAGCACCTTATTTTAACATTTCTGGATTATATCTGTATTGCTATTGCTAGCTGATCCCCAGATTTGTAGTTTGCAGGTCCATATGAGCTTCATTGTGGCTTTGCATATTTCAACTATTAGTTGAGCTTTTCTTTTTATCATTCATTATAATTGTCAACATTGTAGAACTAAATGTTTTTGTTTGAAAAATGTACGGTTATACTAGGTAAGTCTTCGGTCAAGATAAATTCCTAGGTATTTCACATTGCCAATATGCTTCGTCTATTTTTTATTAACTTTAGTAATGGGTAGTTATCTTTCTCGACAATGATCTACAAAAAAAGTCTAGTAAGTTTGGTAATTTGTTTTTATCAAAGAGCAATACGTCCGTTCGTCTGTTGAAATATAACTTAGGTTGCCCTCTCTATTATTTCTAACAATTATTTGCCTTTGGTGGTATTTAATCTTTATTGCATATTTGTAGTTATAATCTGACCCCCCAGAAATCTATTATTGAGCGTTTTAAGAAATTGTCTAATGTTTTTTTTTATTTTGTTGCTTAAGAGGACAGTATAGCGCTGACATCTTAAGGATGCTTATTTCCTTTTCAACTTCAAATGTGCTCGTTTGATTGCGGTCTATTGCGAACAGCCAAGGGCAGTTTCATCGGGATGGTTAGTGTTGTAAAGTTTATAATTTGTTTTTTTTTTAATTTAATGGGTATTTAAAAATGACCGACTGCTTAAGTATGTTAGCTTAAACATTCCAGTCTGCTATATTTAATCATTAAGCTATTGCAACATCTCACTGGCGAGCTGGAAATAAGGTTTATCATTGCCCCCATTTGTTTAATTAGGTTTCTTATCATCACCTTTAGTTCTTTCATCACTTGATGGTTGTAGTATTTCAATAGCGTCTGGTTGATTAGTTTCATTAGTGTTCTTTGTATGTTGTTGATTTTCTGCAAAATTTGTGTTTGCATTCCTGGTTGTAGTTTTCTGTCTTTTATTAGAGTAGAATTTATGCTTTAACTGTTTATAAACTATGGAGAATTTACCTTTTATTGGGTGAATTTCTTTGTAGTTTATATACCTTGCATTCAGATCTTATCTTTTGTTTTTGTGAATATTTATAATTGCTAACTTTGTACGCTGATATTATACGAACAAGAAATTTTTGATAAAAAATACGATAGATACGTTATACAAAAAAAATATTACAACTGCGACTACTTTTCCTTGTAAGTTCAACTAACAAATTTCAAGTGCTTTATAAAAGTTTGGTATCCAAAGCAGTTTGTAGGTCTCCTTTATACAAAATGGATGGTCAGCTGATAGGTAATTGTTAAGGCCGAAGTCACCAGAATCAAACGGCTTGTACTATTTTAATATAGTGATGTGACTTGCAGTTTCTCGCCCTTTGCATTTTAAATCTCCTTTGCATCATTTTATGTTTTTAAAAACTTCTTTTGCGTAATTTTGATATTGTTTGGTATTTCTTGAAGTATAGTCTTGATTGTATCTAAAGATAAAAGGATCTTCAATCATAATCACTTTTTATGAATGAATCTATAGTTGACTGTCATCATATATTACAGCAGACTTTAATTTTAACAGGAAGTTCGAGCAATAGTTCTTGGAATTCAATGCATCTACTTACTTGATTAAATCGTTTTTCTTATTATTAACGATATTATTTACGCAACTTAAGGTTAATTTATTACTAATTGTTATTTATTATTGATCTACTAAAGAAAGGGTATGTTAAAGTCAAA
Organism: Sinelater perroti; assembly: GCA_036346155.1. Lineage (NCBI taxonomy): Eukaryota > Metazoa > Arthropoda > Insecta > Coleoptera > Elateridae > Sinelater > Sinelater perroti. The sequence goes on along the minus strand of JARFIY010000369.1, from coordinate 3,235,017 downwards.
CATAAATTAAATAAACAGAAAGGAGCGATAGAGCAGAAAAAACAGCTTTTTTGTGAGTAAAGCATCTGCTGTTAATTGGTTAGAAAAGTAATGCAAAGAAAGTGTTAAAAAAGAGATTTAATAGCTTTGATCGTAGTACTGAAGCGCTTAATCTGAAGAAAAATTGCATATACTTTATAATAAGACATTCCTGGCTTTTGCATTAGCAGAAATTTGAATTGTGATATATAATGAAATGAAAAACTACAAAGTTACTTATACCAAATTTTGCAACTTATATAATAATGTTAGGTTTCGTCCGAACGTATAAGTGGTGAATGAATATATTTCTTCTTGAATGCCTTAGACGGATTTTGCTTTCTCGCAAAAGAAAAAGGATCCAACTCTGTATCGATACCAACTACCTCTTTAATCGAATTTCATGCTTCTGAATCATTGTTTTAAAAAATAGAAAAAATATATTTAAAACATAGCATGCTCGGTTTTCTACAAATCACGACTCCCAACAATTCTACCCCCTCTTACTCTTTCACTCAACGGATCTGAGATTAACTATTTAGAATTTTTGTTTAAAATCATTACGCTACAGGTTAGATCTTTATAATGCTTTAAGTTACTCCGATTGGTATGGAACTTCTGTACTTTTGGTTTTCAACTGATAAAAGCACATTTTTTGTTTCAAAGTTACTTGTAAATTACAAACGTTTATAATCTAAAGTGTACTTTGTTCTTTGGCACCATTTCCTCTATAATGATAAATCAATAAAGAAGTTTAACTTTTAATATTCAACCAGAAATTTCGAATTGTGTTCTTTATTTATTTCTAGTTTTGTAATTAAACTTTTTGTAACATTCGTCATATGGTGTTAAAAAATTGTCATCTTTGATACTACCATTGCTTGTTCTCCAGAATACTGTGAGTGTTTTTGATCTTCTAAGAGGACACAAATTTAAAATGCTATTGAAACATTTGCCCTATAAAAAGATTGTTACTTATCCCTTAGGAGGGTTTGTTTCCCTAAAAATTTTTTGTATATTATTGATCCTTTATAACGCTAAATCGTCGTTGTGGTAAGTCGTCTTGTAGAATAATTTTACTAATATAGTCCTCATCCTTAAAAGTACTCCCCCAAAAGTCATTAGTCCAGGAAATTTACTGTCGTAAGTATTTCTTTGATTCTACATTACTTATTTTTTCTGAAACACCACCAGAAAAAAATTGTCGCTTATTTTCAAGAGTATTTAGTACTTGTCTTTCTCTTGGACATCATTGGATGTATCATTCCCCTCAAATATTATTTTTTTTGTTTATTTTTGTTATTTAACATTCATAATAAATTGGAGTTTTATATTGTAAAGTTTGCTAAAACAGTAGCAAGTTTCTTGATTAGTTATGGACATTCACATACACACAGAAACAAAAGTAAATTTAAGATATAGTCTTCCTACAAACGTAATAATTTTTGACATTAAAGTTATTGCTTCTGTTTATATTCATCTTTATTTTTTACGATACACAAGCAAGATATTCATGAGGTACCACATAAGGTAATAAAAAACTTATAGTTTATTCAAACGAAAAAAAGAAAAGTACGTTTTAATTATCTGTAAAGCATTGGTACTGTGCAAAAAGTAAGTTTATTTAGATATTTAGCTATTAAAAATAAATAAATAAAAGTCTGTAGCATTTGTATGTAAAATTTAAAAAGCAACCAATGGGCTACTTGAACACTGTAAACTGCGTTCCTTTAGAAATATGTCTTTCATACTTGATGTTCAAGAATTTTGTTCGTTAGTTGTCAAAAAATACAAATAGCATACAAGTTAAATGTCTAGAATGTTTCAAAGTAGATATTTTTTTGTTGCGTTTATGCTCCCACTTTCACAAAAAATGTGCTATAAAAAGTTAAGTATAAGGCAAAAAATAAAAAGTAAAATAAGCTGTAAATGTACATTAAATCCTTTATGTACCAAAAATAAAAATGTTAGAAAGGATAATAAAAGATTATGTTTCAGTACAGCTAAAGTAAAAAACTAGAATTACCTTAAGAAATTGGAATATAAAATATATTTATAAGTAAATACAAATAAAAATAAAAACAAATAAATCTGGACTTTTATAAAGTTGATCGTGGTTCAAGAAAAAAGACTGAAGTTAGTGAGAAGAAAATATTTGTTGTAATTTACATACATTTTTATTTCAAATTTTATAATACCTGAACTCAAACTTATATGCATAACAAAATAAATTAACAGCTGTGGTCGTCTGCTTCTAGCTACACGAACATAAAAGCATTTGTTGTTATCGTTTGTAAGCTAAAAATACATTTCGAATCTAAACAGAATCCTTAAGTTATAACCTCTTTTGAGAAGTTTTACCTTTCTTTTTATTTTTATAATAATAATTTTAGAGCTGTTAGTAACATCCAAATATTACAGTACCTCCAGAATATTTTAGCGGATAAATCAGGCAGCAGGAATTAGACGTCCCACCGATCGAATTACTGACGCTTCTGCCGAATTGCTGACCTTTCTGAAACTTCGCAGACTTACCAGCGCCCCGAGCCTGGCTTATATTTCTCTCAACTTTGGCTTCGGCTGTTGTGTTCTGGTTCTGTTCACTAAGTGTAAATGACATCCTCTGCCGTTATTTTTAGGCGGCTATATAAAGCTCCCACCAAGATTGTTGTAATTACTTTTCTCCGCGCGCCGTCACTGCAAGCGGCCGCTAATGCCACCCTCGTTAATGCCCCGATCTGATGTCAAAACTTTTTAATTGCAGCAGCTCAGATATACCCATCATCGTCATCATTTTGACATCTTCGGATAGCATTTACAGTTGTCCAATGGCTCGTTTAAGTACATAAAGCCTTCCATTTCTCTCTGCTTTCTAGAAAGTCCCAGCCACATCATCCTTCTGAAAATATAATACTGAAGTGTGAGCATACTATCTTGTAATTTTACTATTTTTTATTTAAAATTGCTTGTATTTGCTATTCATAGTTTAGTGAAGTCTACTGCATCGTTGATGTTTGTTATTATATTTTTTATGATGTTTTATAGTTTATTGTACAATTAACGTACGAAAGAGTAGTTTGTAACAAAAGTCGTATTAGAAATTTGATGTTTTTATTTTAGATAATTTATAATTGTTTAAAACGTACTTTATCTGCTTTTCATATTTTTTTAATTTTTAAAAGTTCTTATAGAAGAAGGTAATAAATATAATGATGCATTAAATTTCTACAACCGTCGTTTTTGTTATAGTTAGAGTTACTTAACATATAGAACATGCTGCCAGTATAAGGTAGGAAATTAAAATTTACGAAATTTACAAAGTTTTTAGTAATTAGATCTTTCTCAGACTTTTTCAGGCTCATGCTTTATTAGGATGGAAGTATTTCAAGAGCTAGTAAATTGATTGTATGTTGTTGAGAGCTCTATAGTGATCTTTATGCTAATACCTTTATTTTATGGAGATAAACCTCACTCTGTAACGATGGCTTTGTTAATAAGCAAAGTTTTAGAATTGTTGGTAATAATTAATAGTCTAATGGTGTAGTAATCGACTTTTGTTTTTGTTTAGAATGGTTGCTACAGTATGATAATTTTATTTTTATTTCAGTATGAACTGCATAAATTTGACTATTTCGAAATGTGGTTTCAACAAGATGTTGCCACCTACCACACTCCTCCTGATGTTATCGCTTTATTGAAATCGGCTTTAGAATATTTTGTGATGTAAAGCAGACGCTATTTACAAGTTCTTCGCTTGCTCTAACAAACCACAAACTTTGCAAATCTCAAAGATTATACCATTTGCATAAATGACAAGACAAGATTTGACGTATGTGCTAAAGCAAGAGAAAATTGGTTTTGTCATATGTAGTCCGCATATATAATTCTAGTGGTCATTTAAGTAGTGTTGTATGCAATGAAAACTACCATATAATTCATTTAAAAGTTCAACAGTAAATTCCGGATTAATACTTGGGTATTTCGTTGTATTTAAAATATAGTCTGCATGCAACTAAATTACGCTTTAGTTTTTATATACTTCGCAAATATTTTTTTTTACTTTTAATGCACATTAATTGGCTTTCTTATAGATTCCAGTTCTTCAGACTTCCATTTCTATAATTAATTTAAAAGCTAATCATTCTGCGTGTTGTAAATTTTAATTAGTTTTGGCGCGTCCCTCTGATATCATTTTTCATTTGCCATTAATTACATTTTCCTTTCTATGTTAATGTTGCAGTAGATACAAGTTTATTCCATTACCGGGCCCGTATAAAATAATTCAATGCACCACCAACTAGCCGAACAACTACAAAACCTATATGCATTCGGGCGGCCATTTGTGGTGAAAACGTTTCCGATCGAAGATTTACGTTCTAGCGGCAATTGATTTGCGTTGAACACTTCGGAAGCACTCCAAAGCAGTCGCTATACGTATTAATTTGGTTCTAATTGCGAACTTGCTGTTGATAATCCAGTTAGCTGGCCATTAAGCCGGATTTGCTGAAATGAATCGACTTTAACTTCGCAGCAGTTAATTTGCAAAGAATGTGCGACAAGCTTTCAGCACCTGCAGACTGATCTGGCTTAAGAGCTTTGCTTATCAAAAACTTTTTTTAATGAAGCAAATGAGCATACCCACTCGACAGTTATTTTTTAACATGCAGCTCACGGGCGTAAGAGCATTGCATGTTTAACAGCGGAGCGTTAGGTAGCAGCAGGTTTTGAAATGGAAGCCAGCACTAAAACTTTAACAGCTCACATTAAGAAAATTTATTGGCGTCGTGCGTTTGACTTGTCGAACGAAAGCTCATAAACTTATAAATATAAAAACCGTAAACTGTGTTTTCACTGTTGCAGTAATTGGTAAATTCTCATACAAGCCGGCGCAAGCCCCGATCATTGTAGTTAAAATTTTGTAGCGCACAAAAAGCGGCAAAAGCAAATTTGCGAATTGAATGCTGCTGGTTCCGGGATTTAGCTCGAAATCCGTTTAACGGAAAAATGATTTGAAGTACCTACAGGCTCTCAAGTTCCTTTTTATGGCAGTCGCGCGGTTGCCTCCGAGGTAGCTGTAGGCCCAGCAGGGAGATTAGAGAGCTTGTCTTGCGTAGCTGAGCCCCCCAGATACATATCTAATTATAAAGCGGAATGGTAAACATTTCGAGAGAACAAATGAAAGGTCTCGTCAGACGAGTCGATATTTATAATGAGACGAGGACGACGTTTAATTTAGGAGGGATATGTTTGGGTTATCACTGAATTGTTTAAGGATTACCGAGACGATATCTAAAGAAAAAAGAAATATGCAACATGCTCTTTAAATTGTTTTTATCTAATTGATAAGCAGCTGATTACTGATATTCAAATAAACTTATTTGAACGTGATTGTGCCCAGAAATATTATTTTACAATATTATTTGTAAAATTAAAAGTATGAGTTGCCTTTGTTTAATTATTATTTGTCTGTGAGACAAATTTGAAAACAAAAATGATTTTAATTTTGAAATTAAAACTTTTATAGTTAAATTGTTCCTTAATTATTGTAACTTGTTGAAAATGTAATTTTAAACATTTCTTATTACTACCAATGTTTCTAAAATATAAAGTATTTTGTTTACGCAAATAAAAAATACAAAATTATCATTCTTTTATACTTCATCATGTACAATTGTTGACATTTTCGATAACAATGTATCACTAAATAAACTACAAGAAAAGCCTCCTATTCAAATATATAATTTACTGTAGCTACATTGTGATACCTATAGTTACATTGAAGATTATGTATGCCTCTAAAGCAACGTAGTTCGGTTCGTGCTTTCAAACAGAGCGGACGTGTTTTGTGAGAATAAGAGTGGTAGCGGGTTCCTCGCCGTCGCATCAGAGCTAAAATTACTACTTTTATTTTACGCTTAGCACGAGAGCATTTGTCAATTAATTTTCAAGATATAAGTTGGGTTAATGTGCGGTGTTTTTAAATAATCGTGTGACCTGTGGGTCAAGTGCTGGTTTTTGCTTATCATCGGCTGTGCTTGCTTACCACTACTTTAAATAACGCAAACAAATGCGGTCTTCTATCAAAATCAAATCTTATCAACGCCGATGAAAAACACTCAACAATTCGTACCTAAGCAAACTGATCAAAATAAACAGATGCTATATGTGTAAAACTATTTGTGTGCTTCAATAAATAATCAAAAAAAAATCCAGACTCGAATGTTACTATAAATGATGTTTTACAGACACCGACAATAAGCGCTCATCAAAATAATTCATTCTTATATCAGCCTATTACAACATAATCTCCTTCAGACTTTGATTGACAAGTGGGTTGAAAAAAACGAGGACCTACAGATAACAACAACAGATTACAAAAACAGGCGAAACATTCGGAATATTGATTAAATATTACGAATTTAAATTAAAATAAAGGAACAGATGAAAGGGCTCTTAAACCACGGCCTGTACATATATCCGGTGCTAAAGCAATCGAAATGATAATGAGCCTACTAAAAGCTATAACAAGAAATATAGAATTCTACACCTACCATCAAAAACAAAAGCGAATCTTTAGAGTAGTTTTGAAAAATATACACCCATCTACTAATTTACAATTCTAGGACTTTAATTTACATTAAGAGGCCAGTTCATAGTAAACAAAGACAACCTTTACTTTTAAACGAAAAGTAAACAAAGACGGCTGACATTAAATTTGGCGTGGCAGTGCTCTGAGCTTTCGATTTGAGCCGATGCATTGCTGTAGGCAAAAGGTGCGTCTGCGACGGCCATTTGATTTGCTTCCCCCGAGCGGAGTTTCAATCGTAAACGGCTATTAATAATGGACGTAAGCGTAACCCGCCCATAAGAAATGCCTTATGTCAACATTTGAACGCGCATGCCTACACACTGTAGCGGCAGCAATGTTCTTCCAGAGATTTTGCATAATTATATATTTTTTGTACCTATTATTCCTATGGTGTAGGAACAGATGCATATTTAGTAACTTAATTAATAGTTTTCTATCCGTTGCAAAAATGAAGCTAAATGTCGACAATAGTAAAAGTTAGGTTATGCAATTTTAGAATCGAAACAAACATTGTTACTGTCGCTAACATTAATCTAGGAAAAAATTAAAAATTACTGCAAATGCACGTAAGAAATATCTAAAATTAAACCGATTTTAACTTTACGTTAAAACGTAAAAATTACGGGAGTTAATTATGAACGAGCGCGTAAGCTTTGCATTAATTCAACTTTACGTATTACGCATTTTTATGGGCGGCTTATGCTTACGATCATTATAAATGAACGCTAAAAGAAATTCCGCGTTTCCGATCCAGGGAAAAAGCCGATCCAATTAAAAATTTATACGTTCGCACATTGCAAAATTTCGAAGGAAGGCGGGTGAAAATTTGTTAGCTTAGGACGCCAAAAACAACATTTGGCGGGCAAGCCCTAGTATTAAACAAAGAAGCACAAAGATTGCCTATCATTGTTTTTTGTAAATTGAAACCGACCGAAAACAACAAAGAAGTGTACAACATGAGCAGACTGGGACATTCTATGGTGAAGTTTTAACCTCTAAAAGTGAAGTGAAAACTACCTTAATATGCAAAATGCCAACAATTTGGGCATACCAAGAACTTTTGTAACAACCCCATGTTATGTTAAATGCACCGACGACCATTTAACTGCCCAAAGCCGATGGAAATAAAGGACCCATCTAATGTTAAATGTATGAGTTACAATGGAAACTACTCTAAAAATTATAAGGGATGTCGTCTACTAGGAATTAAAGCAAAAAATATATTCCCCGCTAAGAAACAGGCAATTTGTACATACTCGTCAATACAAAGACACACTTATAATCTTTCTGCAAGTCACTGCATAGATATCATGCTGACATCTAAATTTCATTATACAAACCTAACTTACCTAAAATCCCAAAATATTCAATATACGCAACACAGCATCCAGGCGGCGCTGTAACTGCGATAATTATGTCAAAAACTGGTAAATAGATGATATCTGGCGATGACTACAATGCAAAACATATTCGCTGGGGTTCACGACTTACGATCACTATAGGTGAATAATGGATTGCATTACCAACATACTAGTCATCAGAAATGGCCAGAATGCCAGATTTACTTGACTTCTGCATTATAAAAGACATTATCCCAAATTATTTTAAGGCAGCATCTTGTCTCAATCTTCCAGCTGACCACTAGCCAATTATTGTGAGCGCATAGACCCAAGTTATGCCCAAAATAAACCTGCTAGCCTCTGCAATAAACAAACAAATTGGGATATCTTCAGAACCACAAGTAACTTTTGCTGTTTGAGAGATTTATAAATTTATCCAACAAGCCGCATAGCCAATATCTTTAAAGGCCGAAAAAATAAAAACCTGCAACTGTTCTATTATGACCAAGAAAAAAATTGCCGAAAATGTAAATTAGACGAAAATGGCAAAGCACAAAGCATCCCGATGATAAGCGAAAGCTCAATCATGCGATTGTAGAGCTGAAGAAACTTCTCTCCGATATCAAAGACATATCAGTGTAAACTTATTCGAGAAATTTGTTACCGATGGAAGTCGGTGACTACTCTCTTTGGAAAGCAACTAAGAAGCTAAAATAATCACAAAATTACATGACACCCCTGCGCTTCAAAAATAGTACTTGAGCCAAAGGTAACCTGGAAAAGGAAAAATATTTGGAATACGCATTTCTTCCATTTGACTCCGGGGCAACAAGAGAAAAAGACGAAGAAATTGTTCAATTTCTTAAGTCACCTTACCAACTAATATTTTCAGAATCAACAAGGTCAAGACTAACTATGTGTCTAAATCCACGAAAATCACCGTGTTATAATTAATTATGGCTAGGGTGTTGCTAGAATTACCAGAAAAGGGTTTTAGGTTTCTCATTTACCTAATGAATGCTGTTTTAAGAGGAAAGCATTTATTAATACCTAAATCTGGAAAACCAACCATAAATTAAGTTCCTACAGACGAATTATTCTACTCCCGATTGTATTAAAACTGTTTGAGAAACTACGACTACGAAAATTAACACTAATATTCGAAGATAATCGTTTGTTACCAAACTATCAATTCGGCTTCCAAAATAACCATGACACAGTTGAGCAGGTGAACTGTGTGACAAACAGAACTTTGCAAAACTTTGAAGGCTCTCTTTCTCGATATCACGCAAGCATTCGACTTGGACTAACAAACGGCGCATAAAGATAAACGAAGGTCACTTGATGGCAATGTCACTTTTAGTTTGAAAAGAGGTGCCTGTCCACCCGTATTACTCAATAGTAAGTCAACACTCCCGGATGAATATGTTAATTACATAGGCATGTATTTGAACCGACGAGTGACATGGAAGAACCATATTTCGATGAAACGAAAGCAGCTTGGTCTCAAAATATAGATTTACTGGCTCCTTGAAAGAAAGTTGCAGCTATCTACAAAAGTAAAATTCTATTATACAAGGCCATTATCAAACCGATCAGGGCACATGGAATACAACTCTAGGGCACAGCCAGCAATTCAAATATAGATATTTTAAAACGATTAGAATACCACTATGAGATAAAGTATATTTAGGACGTTATTAAACTGTATTGCACATCAATAGTTGACCACTTATAGTACTATATACAACAAAGATTAGGGCAGCAGCTGCAAATTGAAATAAATAACAACTTTTTGTTATAAATAGACATAATTCTTTTTAGTTTTTTAATTATAGTTTTATTCATATTCATTCTAGTGTAATATAGAATAATTAATACATTATAAATATATTTGCACATATAGTTACAAAAATTTAAAAACAGAGCCCTTTCTATTAAAAAAAGATCAAAAAAAATTGTAATTAATGATATCCTATTTATTATTCATCAGCATCCATCATTCAAATGGTTCTGAAGTTTTTCTAAGTATTTATAAGTAAACTACCTAGCCGAGTATAAACTAATTTCTATAAAATAAGTTTACATGGTAGTGATATGGTATTAATCTATATATTTACGTACACAATGTTTCCATGAACGAAAATCCTACATATCTAATAAACATTTGAGTGCTAGCTAAATTATAGATGTGTAGATACTAACTGCAAATACTCTAAAGATTAGCAACAACTTGGTATTTAAAATATCATTCATGTTTAGAATTTTTATGATTCTTTATAAAAGTTTTGCCTTTTAAGTTGTCAGAAAATTATTGGAGGTTAAAAATATCTTATGGATGTTTCACTAATAATTTATGTTTTAATCTGACGTGGTATATTTAACAATTTCATTTTTACAATAAGGCTTTTATATATTTAAAATATTTTAGGTTTGATAAAATTTGAATGTGGGAACGTGTTCTATTTCAAAATAGAACTTATTTCTTCGCTAGATCATTTGTTTGAAGCCAAAAGCTTGGCTCTATGATAACTTAGAGAAAACAAAAATACTAAAAGTAACTGCTAAGACTACAAAATGTTCTTTTTACAAAATGACACCGTGGTGCCTCCAAATTGGCTCTAATTTGGGTAACAATATTGGTTTCAAGTTAACTTGATATCTTTCTAGGAACAATCGAGATAGAATGTGTTTCAAATCTGTCAGTTTCAATGTTTTTGGTGTTCAGTTATCTAGAGGTCTCTCAAATTGTAAGACTCGCTCTTCGAAAAAGGTCCAATCCGCCGTCTTTGACGTTCCTAACTCCATGCGGAACACGTCAATTATCAAATGTTTTAAAGATTCTAGAAATATGCCGTACTTCCCTTTGGAAGAGCAAACTCGTTTTTTAACTGAATGTCTCGACTTTCTCTTCATAGAAAAATTTTGTAGGTAGAATTTTAGAAAGAGTAATATTTCGTTACGATGTCTATTTATTTCAAAGATATAGTGCCATTATAATAGACGAGTGATACCTTGATAAGTCTAGGCAAGATTCTATATTCAGATTGTTTAGACTAATTTCTTTCAATACACAACAATCAAGCAAATCAGGCAATTTGGGTATTTTAGGTCGTCGATAGATAGATACTGCATACTAATGTTATTTATCGCTTCCTTTAACTCTACGCTTTTGGTCAGAATCAATCTAAGTCAACACGTTATGTATTTAGCATTAAAGTTACCATCTAATATAAACTAAGTACCTAAAGTGTGCCATATGGCGTGGTGGACAATGCACTGTTGGGTCCAGTCATTACATTTGTAAATATAAAGTAAGACTTTATTATATTTTTGTAGTTCATATAGACCTTTTAATGTTATCTGATTGATTATGTGCTTGCTGCTGCTGTAAGTGCAGTGCAGTGCAGTAATGGAATGTATGGAATTACTATTAATTAGAGCTTGAGACGAGTAAGATTCGGTTAGATATGTTGTATAGGTACTCCAAGTTGCTTTGGTTTGAGTGGGCGACTCCCACTACAATTAATGCATTTTACTTCGTTACTTTTTCTTTCGTTGGCAATTAGAAATGCTAAAGTTTAGCCACAGGATGGCATAATTACAAAAAAATTTAGAAATTGTTGCATAAGATAATTCTAGCCGTTTTTATGTCTGCGCCGATAGAGAAGAAAAATATTAATCTTAATGCAACTGTTACAGTTTAAGTCCTTCAATAATTGTTTTTTTAATTTGCTTTGGCTTTATTTTTCCTTTTTATAATCTAAATAATTTTAAATTATTTTTACCAAACGGTAGAATTGTTTCCTCATTTGTTTCTTCTTGTCTTTTGGAGTCTTTTTTGACCACTGGAAAATAGCTGATGCAATAGCGGCACGACTAGTGAATTTGCGACCACGGACAGTGTCTTTCATCGTTGAAACAGACAAAAGTCTCTAGGAGCCAGGTCAGGTGAGTAGGGAGCAAGAGAAATCACTTCAAAGTTGTCAGCATTCGTGGCACCCAACTGGAGGACACTTTTTGCAATTTCAAGTCTTCATGCAGAATTGTGTACTAAGATCCCAGGAAAAAGTTAACTTTGGAGGCGATGTGTTCCACACTCATTTGACGGTCCTCCAAAACAAGTTTCTCCACTCAGTTGGTCCTGTAGTCAGACCTAGTGGTGCGAAGCCGCGATTGTCTTGGTTTATTGTCATACTGTCGCTCATATTAAACACATCCATAACACCATCACCATATGTCTAACTCAACTGGCGATAAATTTCAATTGGTGTCATACCACGTAAATGGAGAAAACGAATAATTATACGCTGTTTCTGTAATGAAAACATAGCCATTTTAAGTATAAAAACAGTCTTCACTTTCGCCGCTGTCGCTAGAGTCCTGTGTGCCGTGCAGTACTGACATCTCTGTCACACATTTAGAAAGATTGCGCACGTATATTGAAACAAAGCGCATGTTTCTATCTGTTCCCCGTCCTGAGAAAAACATTCGGAGGTTTTATAACTTGAATCCACCTCGTATTTGAGGTTCCTATATATTACATAGTTTTTAACGAATCTGGTGGTCTTTTTTTCCTATCGCTCAGATTTTATTTCTAACAGGACTTTTTACATTTTCAGAAAATATGTTTTCTGCTGTATAATGCGGTAGTTTTTAGTCACTATTCTAGTAGATATTTATAGTTTCATTTTACTAGAATGTATGTCTGCTATTTATCAAAAATAAGTTATAGTTTTTTGTAGCTTTTGAAACATTGACAGTTGTCATATTTAATAATGTCATTTGTATACGATTTATTTTAATGTTATGCTTTTGAAGACTAAATTAAAAAGTACAGAAGGTTTTATTGTTGAAAGTCTTATGACACCCTAAAATCAACTGATGCATTTTCTATTTTGTACTTGTGTTAGCGTAAATGTTTAATCTGTCGTCCATCTATTTGTTTTGAAATCTACTTTTCCTTTTTCAATTGTGTTATTGAAATTTTGATTAAAATATTAATTTTTTTAAATATATTTGTTCTTAAGTAAATAGTTTTATCACAGTTTTTCGTTGATTAATTTTTTCTAACTAAATTTTTTCTGATGTTTTTAAATTTTATCTTATTTGCTGTTTTCTGTTTCTGAAATATCAAAGCGTGTGTACTAAATTTGTACTTGAAGCCTGTTTTTAATATATACTTTCCATTCAATGTTTTTTTTCGTTTATTACAAAGTTGTTTTTGGCTGCAAAACATTAAGTCACTTGGTGCTACTACTGTTCTCCTTTTCAATGTTCTTTAAAATGAATACATCCAATTTCTTCTCAAAATTTATCTCTGTATTATCTTACACATTCGAGTTACATGTAAAGTTATCTAATATACCACCTTTAATCTTGATTTACTGTATTTTTTTACAAATTAAAATTATGGTGTAACAAATATTTTTGTTAAAATACAACGTGCATTTGATAGTTCTATGGTCCAAAATCAAAACAATAAAATGGTAAAAATGTAGTGTTGTATCTTAATATTTGTATGTTTTTATGCCCATGTAATACCAACACATATCTTAATTTTCAACAAAATTTTATAAATTGATAGTTGCAAAAATAAGATACAAAAATTTTAACTGCTTGCCACATTAAAATTCTTCGTTTTTTAAAAAATTGTTTTAAGAGTAAGGCATATAAATGAGGCTTCACTCCACTGGAATGATTTGCTGCTCCTTTCTGGAGCTATGCTAATTTCTTGGGGTCGATTAGTCCCAGAATATGCTTTCTTATATTTTTGCATATGTCTTAATCTCCATGCTGTCCTGCTATTAATTATCTCTTTCCTGTTCTTTATTTCCATTTTTCTTAAATCCTCCAAGACTTGATTCCACCATCTGATTTGTGGTCTCCCTTTCCTTCTCGTTTCTGCTGGCTGCCAGTTTGTTATCTTTGCCATCTTGTCTTAATCCACCTTGATCATATGCCCCAACCATCTAATTTTCTTACAATGTCTTCTATTTTCATGGCTTGCAGCAACTCGTGGTTCATTTTGACTTTTATTAAATCTTCCTCTGTCCTAATTGGTCCATATATTGTTTTTAAGATCTTACGTTCCAACATTCTTCTTTTTATTTTTTTGTTAGGGTTAATGTTTCTGCTGTGTATGTTACTGGTGTTCTTATTTAGATTTTGTATATTTTTAGTTTTGTTTATTTACTTTTTGTTTTTCAGACATTTTTATTGGTATAGAAAGCTCAAATGCCTATCAGTATTCTTTCCTTAACAACCATTTCGCAGTTATTCTCGTAGTTTATTATTGCTCTCAGATATTTGTGTTTATTTCTTTGAAGGTGTATTGTCCTATCTTTACACTCTTCAAAACTTTTCTATTTTTTTTACATTTTATTTACTTTGTTTTTGCTTCATTTTTAATCAGTCCTTTCTTACATGCTTCTTTTTCGATTTTACCAAATATTTCCTGGAGCTTTCTTTGTTTCTTTATTGTCATAAATATCATCGGCATATGTTATTATTTGATGTCCTGTATTTGTTATTATTCTACTTGTATCTGTTACTCTCCTGTTTTTAGCGTTATATTAATAGTGTAGCCGAAAGAACATCTTTCTTGTATTTGTCTTAATTTGGTTGCTCGTGTCCTCTTCAATTTTATCAATTGTTGCTGTTTTTCCGAAGTCATTTTAATTAGTTTTTGGGGTTATTAAATTTTTCATGTCTTCTAATAAGCGTTTTCTGTTTATCTTGTCGAACGCCTGTTTTGATAAACAGCATGTGCATTTCTATGTTGAATTCATAACATTTTTGTATTATCTCCTTCATCATGTATCGTCATTTGATTTATGTGGTCTGAAACTATTCTGGTAGCCTCCTATCTGTAGTTCTGCGTGTTCCACTAGTTTTTGATTTATTTACGATGTTGGAATTTTTATAAGAGGTATTCAGAAGAGCGTTTTTTGGTAGTTGCAGTTTTGTAAGTTTTCCTTCTTTGGGATTGGTACTATTACTCCAATTGTCTACTTAATAGGCAATTTTTTTTCTCCATATTTTTAAGATAAGTTGCTATATTTTTTTAAAGCCTCTTTCTTCTGTGTTTTATTATTTTAGTTTGTATTAGGTGGTGACCTAATAGTAGAAAGTGTGCTACCGCCTTTGCTTGTTTTTCTCCGTTTGTTGTTTATATAAACAAACTAGACTATAAAGTCTGTATATGTTGGTTCTACTACCCCTATTTCAATATTTTCTTCTTCTATTAGACAATCTTCTTCCTCATCGTAATGGTTCTCTCGTCCTTCTCCCTTATAATTCACCAGTTTTGTAAAGTGTTGTGTCCATATTTGTTTAATCTTCTCTGCGTCGTATTCACGGCTTCTTCTTCATTCCGCAATCCTCACTCCTTCCTCTTGGGTGCTTTTTTATGGCCTATTGTGCTTTGGGCTGCTGTTCTTATAATTCGTTTTATATTTCTACATTTTTTTCGACGCTAATGGTTTCTGTTGCTTTCCTGTTTTGTCTGTTTATCTCGCGTACGTTTCTGCTCTTTTCATAAATATTACTTAGACTTCTTACTTTCCATCATTCTCGCCTATCTTATTTCATTTTTCTTCGCAAATCTTCTGTTTTACTTTTGTCATTAGTAAATAGTGGTTGGAATCTGCGCTGGCATCTCTATGTTTTAACATCCTGAATTATTTTCATTCTTGCGTGATACCATCACATGATCTACGTGATTTCCGATTCTCTTTTCTAGGATCCTCCATGTTTCTTTGTGGTGTGGTTTGTGTTTAAATTGTGTGCTACTGATCATAAGATTCATTGCATTGCAAAAGTACATATCTTTGTTCTATTATTCTTACTTATGTTACGTAGAAAATCCTTTTTTTCCAAATTTGCATTAAAATTTCCCAAAATTATCTGCATGCCATGTTTTAGTATAGTGTCACTGATTTTTTCCAAGTCTTCATGGAATATCTGTATTTCATCTCCGTGTACGTTTTTAGACAATGCATATACATTTATTATAAATACATTTTCTGGTTTGTTCTTTATTTTGATGTATAACATTATTCCACTTAGAGATTTAAACTTCAATAAATTATCTGTTAGTTGTTTTGTTATTATGAAAGTTGTACAATTTCTTCCTCGTTCATCATAAAGTCATCTTTCCTAATATCTCCTTTACCTTTCTACCTTGTTTATTATAGTGTTCTTGTATCTGTTTAGTTCTTGTTACTTATTACAGTTACCTTTCTTGTTTTATTTCTTTTTTGTCTAATCTTTTATCTTTTGCACATCTTTTTGTTACTTTTTTTGTATCTGTTTTGCCATATTGGTTTTTATTCTCATAGCCTGCGTCATCATCGTATCTTCCTCTATTGGTTGTGTTAGTTTTACTTCACTTTGATACGGTGGCTTCTTGTATATCAGAGTTTTTTTGCTTTCATTCTATTTGTATACTTTATTGTTAATGATTAATTTTTGGTAACCAATTCTTACTTTATTTCTTGCCGTTATCTTCTCCTTTGCTATTTTGTGTATATTTCTTTCTGAATATCTCCCTCTCTCTGTCACGTCAATTTGTATTAATATTTTTGTCACTTTAAGGTTTCTTTATTTCTTATCACTTTTATTTTCTGATCAAATTCTTTACTTTGACTATAATAACCTTCTAACCTAACTCTTCTCAGTTGTCTTCAGCTTTAAATCTTGTTGATTGTGCTGTTTATTTCTCGCGTAAATTGTTTTTTATATTTTTAGGGGAACTGGCTATTATTTTATTTCTTCTAAAAACGTCTATCTCTTCAAATAACATATTCTTTGTATTCTACTTTAGTGCGTTCTCTTTTCACTATTCAATTGAGACGCACAAGTCAACCTTTCGGATGTGATCCCTCCTCATCTCTATTTACGTAGCCTCTCAGCAAAACATTTTTCTTCTAAGTAAGTTGATTATATATGGTTTACTTGTTTGAGTTTTGGAAATTTAGAAATTATTATAAATTTTATTTTATCTTAGTCTGCCGTTGTTCTTATTTGCGATACACCAATCAGTGCTTACGCCACTGTGACGTTGGAGTGGTTGCCGTCTTGCGTCTTGAATGCGCTGTCTTGTTCGTTATCGCTGTTATCACCCTTACCACTCACAAACATATTATTTACCGCTATCTATTATTTTTAGACTTTTACTTTTATTTATACGTCTACATTACAATAGTATTATATTTAGATTAACATTTTTCCTAATTTATTACGTTGTTTAAATATACTTTTACAATATTTTACTCCTTTTAGAGTTTTATGTAACATAAGACTAATCAAAATATTTTTTAGTTATTGTGTCAAAATCAAATCATTTTTAACAAAAAAATTACTCGATTTTGCAAGATTCTTTTAACTCTGTTTCATAAACGTGTAGTTGGAATATTTACTATTTAACGGTTGCTACAGATATCAAAACGATTATAAATATCTAACAGTTTATTTAAATTTGGGGCACATCGTTTTCGTTGCCAGACAAAAAATGAATTACTAACTTACAGTGAATGCCAAATCAATTATTATGGGCCTTAGTATATCAATAGAAAAGAAAACGCAAAAGACCTTTCTTGCTTGATAAAATGGGAGCGATATAAAGGTTTTTACTTCAGTTATCGTTCTTTTGTAGCCGAAATCAGGCCGTCTTTTTGCTATTTGACAAAAAGTTACTCTGAGACCGGACAATACCGTCTTTGGGTGTAACCAGTATTGGAGTTAGATTAATAGAATTTTATTTTAGCAGTTACGTACATCCTGTTTAATTACGTATTTTGTGTTAAATGAGTGAAGAATATATGGTCGCTAGGAAAGAAATTCTAACACTTTCAAATTGTTACAATAACAACTAAAAATCTAACAATGAAATTGGCTTGTTTCGTCTAGAGTAATAATTAGAGCTTTCGGTTGGTATCTAAATTTAGATAAAGAATCCGTGCTGTAGTAGACTTGGCCTGTATCTCTGCTCTACATCATTTCTATGTCAAATGCTTCAGAAGCTATAAGGATTTCGACATGTGCGCGGTTTATTTTAAAATTTTAATTACCCCGCGGAACGCTGGTAGAACAGCTAATAATAAATTACTGGAAGGGAGTGTATTTAATCGTAGTATAATTAGTCCTCTAAAAGCATTTCACTATTCTGAATTTTTCTGGCTATTTTTGAGATCTCCCGCTCAAATCCCCCAATTGTCCGGAAATAGGCATTCCGCGCCGCGGCGGCGTAATTTTTCCCGCTCACGTTCCACGGGGGATTTTGCTATGGTGTTTGAAGAATTCATCATTACGGCTGGGTTTCGATTCCTGGTCAGACAATCCCTGGAATTTTGACACTCGAGCGTCTATGCGCATCTCCCGTTTCCGTCGGGCGCCGCTTAGCCGAGCGGCGCCGTCTCTTTTCGACTATATATTATATTTTAGGAGCGCCATTTTCCCGTCCACTGATTTCGCGGAATTCTAAAGTGCGCCTTTATTGGATTTCTCGATTGCATATTAAAAATAAATTTATAAAACAGCCGGGCCGCGAGGTGCAATAAATTCGCCGGCATTAGAGTGCATTTGATTAAGGTGCACTTTTTGCGGCGATCTGGTCGGAGCGAAAAGCGAATTTAATTAATTGGCCAAGAAACTCCTGCGCCGGGATGTGATCGATGTGCCGCTGTAAACGCGGCGCAATTTATTCCAACAACGCTCTCGATAAATAAAAATAGAGTATACATGTCAATACAGTGCTAAATCTTCCGTGCCTTGAACTCGATTTTTATTCAGTAAGAATTTATGAAGGAGCTCTGCTAGCTGAGCAAATGCCTGCAGTTGTGGCCTCCACAGCAGCGTCCATCTAAATATAACCGAGTTTCAAAGCTGCTTCAGGAACAGTTTATAATAACTCGATGCACTTTGTAATACAAATGACGTTTCTACAATTAGTAAAAAGATCGGTTTTACTTTAACTTAAGCAAAAAATATATTTTATGAAATTATATAATAAAACATTCATGTTTATAGTAGCTATATAAGACTTATCATCTTTTTATCATATGTTATCAAATAACTAAAAAGGTGTTGTGGTTTGTGCGCGTACAATAATTCGTAATTGTGAATCTGTTATATTAGCACGTGCTTGACTTTAGTCTTTCATTAAATATCGAATATTTGGGATGGGCGATAGAAAAGCTGCAAAAAAACTTTTAGTAGGTTATAAGGAAAACGAAATAACCCAAGGTGGTTTAAAATATCTTCTGCGTGGGGTGAATTATTAGAAGGCAAGACACCAAATCAGGCAGACCATTAATTGGAAACAATAATTGAAACAGATCACCCTGTAACGTGCCAACAGTTTGCAAACTTGTCCAAAGTAAGTGATAAAACAATATAAACCATTTACACAAAATAGGAAAGAAGTACTAACTAAGTAAACGGGTGCCACATGATCTAACTCAGTAAAAAATTACAGCGTTTTATAATCAGTGCATCACTTATTTTACAAAAATTATATAAATTTTTAGACCAAATCACTATCACTACAAGCCCATAGCCATCTACTGTTGAATGTAGGCCTGTTCCATTTTGTTCCATTCCTTTTTATCTGCTGCTGTAGTCATCCACGTTGTTCCGCCAAATTTCTTTATATCATCCCGCCCTCGAGTGATACGTCTTCCAACGCCTCTTTTGGTGTCGCGAAGTCTCCAATCTGTGATCCATCTTTCATCCTTTGTTTGAGCTACATGTCCTGCTCATTGTCACTTAAGTTGTGCAATTCGCTGCATGACGTCTGTTAGTTTTCTTTGCCGTCTGCTCTATCCGCTTAATCTAATTCCTAATATATACCTTTTGTGTGCTCTTTGCGTACGTGTTAGCCTCTGGACCTTTTTCTTTGTCAAGCTCCATATGTTCCATATGTCAGTGTTGGAACTACGCACTGGTTGTATACTTTGGCTTTTAACCTTTTTGGAATATCAGACTTGAATATATAATTTAGTTTTCCAAATGAACTTCAAGCCAATTTTATTATTCTTGTTATTTTTTCGTTGGTGTTGCATTTTTCTGTTGTACAATTTTGGTCGAGGCATATATAGTTATCCACTACTTCTAGTGGTTTATATTTTAAGGTAATGTTGATATCTTCTAGTGTATTGCTTATTATATTTATTTTTGTCTTATTTATTTTAAGTTCTACTTCCCTTGCCTGATTATTTAATTCTGTGATTAAGTATTGTTTACTATTACTACACCATCTGCGAATCTCAAGTATGTACCGTCAATTTTAATTTATTTTTATTCCCAGTTTAGCAAACTGAAAATACCTTTCAATACAATGATGAACAGTGTCAGGAATATAGTATCTCCCCGTCGCAGTCCTCTCTTTATGGACATTTGGTTAGTGTTATTGTACACCTTTATATACGTTTTTGCATCGGCGTAATAATTTGTAATTAGGTTTATAGATCTGCTATCGATTTCACATTTTGCAAAGGCATTAATTATCTACCGGATATAGACCTGTAATGTTCTAAGAACTGAAGAGACAGTATTAGCAATATTCATGGACAATACGGCAATCCTAGCAGTTAGAGACAGCGCTGAGGAAGCAGCCAGAAAACTACAAATAGCTAGTGGAGAACTAAAATAAATCAAGGCAAATTAGTTTATGTCGACTTTCCTAATAATAATAAACACAAGCACAATATAATAACAATTAATAATAACAACATTTTACATAGTAGTACGTCAAAGTATTTGGGGACGGATTTTATGCCAAACACAAATGGAAAGAGCATCTAAAAAAGAAACAAAAGAGTGGGCTTTAAATGTACGAAAATGTACTGGATTATTAGAAAAAATCTCAATTGTCGATACGCAACAAAACAGTAGTATACAAACAAATATTGAGGCCCATTTGGGGAATTTGAATCTAACTATGGGGATGCGCTGGCAAGCACAATATAAATATAATTCAAATATTTCAAAACAAGGTTCTAAGAAATACTGTGGATGCCCCATAATATGTACGGAATGATAAAGTACGTAGATATCTGTAGATCCCGACAATAATGAAGAAAATAAAGGCATTTGCAACACGATATAAGGAGAGACTTTGTGGTCACATCAACGGTGAAATTCTACAAATTCTCGACCACACCAATATGGAGCCAAGGTTAGAAGGGTTAAGTCTTTGAAATTAATACGGTGTAACAGTCAAACAGCAATAGTGCAACAATTACAATGAAAAGCAGAGTATAGTGATACGTAAAAATAGTACCAACGTTTTATAAAGTAAGTTAAGACTTATGGGACTTCTTAACAAATAAGTAATTAGGCTGATAAGGCCAGAATTAAATTATCGGTTAGTCGATTACGATTAGTGTTTGTATGATTTCATTAAAAAAATCGGAATTGTATTTACTTCTATACATTTATTACTATACTATAACTATATGTTGCTATATACATAGTACTTTTCTTTACCGTGCCGTTTTCCTTATGGCGGCTATGTCTAACCCAAGTATTCTTAGCACCCTCTACCTTCCTCTTTATGCAGTCGCTCTATGATCGAAGAAGAGAGTTGCTAGGAGCTTAAGGCCTTTGCTTCTTAGTCCCTAACGCCCCACGCCAGGGCACAGTCTGAGAACTAAAAGTTACGGCTTTCATATGTTTGCCCTCTCTGTCCGGCTGTCACGCACAATTTCTAATACGTGGCAAGCACCGCGCCTTAGACGACCGCCATTATTACCCCTTGTTCTAAGTGAATGCAGGTACCAAATTATATTAAGTGTCTGAGTAGGCCGTCTGGTAGGCATCAGAAAGCTTCGGGCCCGCCCGCACCACAATCCGATCTTAAACCACAAGACTACGCTGGTGTCTCTCTCATATTGGTACATTTAATTTAATTTAATGGGGAGTGTTTAACCATAATGAGCCACGTTGGCCAGACGTCTTAACACATGGATTGGGCTATAGGAGGAATAGATTAAGTTAGGGTAAGGTTAATGTTGGGACACTACTCTCTCCCGGAGTTGGAGGTAGAGAGAGGCTCAGGTTAAAAAAGAGCACAAAATTGGCGCCAATTCTCTTGACTTAATTCAATAAATATTTCTGCTGTGCTCGTAACATGCACATTCATTTGGCTTTGGTGCGCGCTATCTTCCAGTGGTCGGTGAATAACACGACGCTAGCCGGGGGCGACTCTCGTGGTGCTGGTGGTCCCACCTGGCGCTGCAGAGCTAGGAATCGCTGCCGATTTACTATTGTGCCATGTTTTTTGAAAAAGCTATTTTCAGTAATCTGTTTTGTTTTACTTCCACCAAGCAATCGCAAGTTCATGTTCTTTAGAAATTTTTGATTTTTACTGTAGTTTCTTTATTGGTGGTCATTTTTAGAAGAATATTGGTGGCTAAATTATTTTCTAATCATTATCATCATCGCCTATATCAATCTATTTTTAATGTAGGTTTCTTTCAATGAATGCCATTTTTGTTGCCAGTTGAAGTCATCCATTCCTTTAATATCGTCTTTTTCTAAATCTTCTTCCTTGTTTAGGTCTCTATCGCACCACATTTTTCCATTACTTATCGCCTTCTAATGCACTTCTAAAATAGTCTTAAGTTTGTTTCGTAATTAGTTACCATTAGAGATCTTGGTTTACTTACTACTGATGTG
The DNA here is from genome assembly GCA_036346155.1 of Sinelater perroti. Taxonomy (NCBI): domain Eukaryota; kingdom Metazoa; phylum Arthropoda; class Insecta; order Coleoptera; family Elateridae; genus Sinelater; species Sinelater perroti. The sequence continues at coordinate 3,212,388 of JARFIY010000369.1, read as the reverse complement.
GATATCGTGGCTATTTTGGGGCTATAATTCAAAGATAAGTCAAGACCAATTTAACTGTTATAGGTATATCTCAGTAACAAAAAAGTTAAGTATGTCAGGGATTTTTGTTGTGTTGGTTGATCAATATGCCGACTAGTAGCAAGATTCTTATCTTGAGATAATTAATCTCGATCTTCAGGGTGTTTGACATTAAAATAATCTTAAACAAGGAATCGAATGAATGCATTTTCAGAAACTATCTTTATTAGGTCGATTATTAGATGGATGTCTAGACTGACAATAACTTATAGATATAGATAATGGTTTTACCCAGTCCTCTACAATTACACTGATGACTTGAATGAATTCTAAGTGCTAATTTCTCTCGTTTTACTTTTCCCATTTTTTATTTCTTGGAAATTGTTGTGTTTTAACATGATAGTTGTTCCTACGCGTGTGACAGATACAGTATCTAGGCCAGGGTAGGAGATGACAACTATTGGCATTAGACTGTGTGTAGCAGTAAAAGACTGACTACGTTGTAACAATTTCGTTGAAGCAACTGCCAGATTGAGTTTCGTTGGGCTTATTTGTAATTATGACTATACCAATGTTGGGCTTGAAGATGTGAAGTTGATGCGGGAAAATAATTTGCTATTAGTTGCGAATGTGTGATGTCATGTGTGTCTTTGCATTGCAACAAATTAGATTTACGGAATTTCAAGAATTTAAAGTATTTATTGGTATTATTAATATATAGACTTTATTCTGCAACACCGAAACGCAAGAATAAAAGAATTATTACAAAAACTTGAAAATTCTTGAAACATAACTCGCAATTTTATTTAACAGTAAAGTATAAAGCTCTTTTTTATTATTTATTTAGTCGTTTTTGGTAAAGTAGACGGGTGATAAAATTCTACATAAAAGAAAATAAAAAATACATGCGTTATGCGCACATCAACGCAACGAGCTCAGTTTAGAAGCGCGTAGAAAGGGACGAAAATAGCTTCGCCAAATGCCTGAAGAATATGTGTACAGAATATTCTATAGGTAAAGCATCCAAATACTGTAAATTTTTAAAAGACGTGGAAGACATAAATGTATATTATTTTAGTTCTGCTTGTTAATCTAGTGCTAGCTAATTAATATTTTTATGTTTGATGTAATTATACCTAGGAGGGGATACATATTAAGAGATCAGACATACTACGTAAGATAAATATGAGTATCAATATTTGTTACTTAATATTTTCAAGATTACAACAGCTATAGAAGAAAATGGTAAAAATGTGGTTGCAGTAATCCAAAACTGGTTCTAAATGTAAGTCAAAAACAAAAACCACGGTGGTAGGACAATATTTTAATTAATATGTGGTGCTATATTCAGTCTAATTTGGTAATTTTGTTACAGTGGTTGCTGCAATGAACTTTGTGCGCATTTCCTTGGGTCACTTCAGGACAGGTATGAATAACCCAGCGGTATTAATTAAACATAAAATAGATGACGTAATTAGATTAATATTGTTAAGTTCTAGTTTTAAGCAAGTTTATGTGTCGTGTTAGTTTAGGTTCACTCATACAATAGAGTAATCAAATTATTACCTACACTTACACTACACTAAACGGATTTTTTTACGTGACTGTAACATCTAAGAGTTTTAATTCGATAAAAGTACACATTATAAATTAAGGTAAACTGTTTGATGCAAATATGAAAACATGGAACGTGAGAGGTATTTTGTAGAAACAGTTTGGCATACTTTTTATGCATTTTGATCTCCTGCTCGTTATAGTATCCAATAAGGTCCTTTTTATTAAAGCATTACTTTTAGCTACTTTTCTTTTTAAAAATTCTATACATTGTCAATTACATTGCCAGGTCAAAGCAAAATAATGGTATTCATATATTCTAGAGAGTCCGCGTTTGACTTTCATACCGTTAAGACGTGTGCTGACCTTAGGTCAGCAATACGGTGGTTTAATCTGAGTGAAGTATAATAATTATAAACTCACATTTCGTAATATAGTTATTCGAAACCAATCCACATGCTACTAAAATGGCATGCAACAGCAATAATAGTTTATATATTCCGTCAACGCAATTAACACAGCAGCTAGCATCTCAATTACATAATAGCTTCGCCCCGATGGACAGCCAGGTAAATCCCCAATTTCCCATTATCAATACTCCTTATTTACATAACAACTTGACATATGTGCCAAATGTGCAGATCCCAAATTTACAATATCAAATGAATACACAAACTAATCATACTTTTGACATCAATGCAAATAAATGACATACCGACAAATAATTTATCAAACAGAATAAATACACCCGATAGTGATAATGAAGTGGAATTGAATACAATGCCCAATAAAGAATGGCAATGTGTACGAAACAAAAAAAGGAAAAGAATAACAAAATAATCATTACAAAATAATAGATATTCTGCCCTTAATAGCCTTAATGAGGATATTACTGACGTCGCACCGGTTGTTCAACAAAATAAGATACCCAGACCACCTCCCATATTTGTACATGGAGTTACAGATTATAATAAAATGATAAATGAACAATATAAAACAAAAGCAATTGCTGAAATATAGTTAAGCTAAGTGCAAATACTCCAGACACATACCGTAAGTTATACGTTATAAAAGTGGAACCACCACGTAAAAATACATCAATTGTCCAGTGTACGAGGTGTCAACAATATAACCATACCAAAGCCTACTGTAACAGTTTCTACGTTTGCGTTAAATGTGGAGGACCGCAAGACACTAGGACATGCAAGAAATCAAAAGATTTGCCGGCTAAATGTGCTTTACGTGGCGGTGATCATCCCTCCAACTATAGAGGCTGTACAGTACACAAAGAATTACAAAACAGACTGAAACCAAACACAGAGACTCAAAACAGGTTTATCAATTCAAAACACTTACCACCCAGTAACAATAGACAACACTCAAAGTTAACACCCTCAACATACAGCCAAGTAGTACAAGGTGACATTGTACAAGCCAACAGTCAAGACACAATCTTACAAAAGTTCTTAGAAGAATTCAAAATGATGTTCACCCAGCTAATGCAACAAAACAACATGATAATAAACATGTTGTCTACTGTCATAAATAAACTTGTCGTTAATGTCTAAGTCCTTACGGATATGTTTATGGAATGCGAATGGCATCCAATCAAAAATTCAAGAAATCGAATTATTTTCAAAACTCCATAATATAGATATATTTCTTATATCAGAAACATATTTTAAGGACAGATTTCATCTAAAAGTTCCGCACTATACATGCTATCATACAGAACATCCGAATGGTATCGCCCACGGCGGAACAGCGCTACTCAAAAAGAGCTCAATAGTTCATTATGAACTACAAAAATATGAGGATCCATGCCTACAAGCAGCAACAATACAAGTTTTGTAAATTAGCAAACCCAATTATCATATCTGCTGTCTATTATCCACCAAGACATAATACTACCAAGGAGGACTTCAAGTCGTTTTTCCAATCACTTGGCAATACATTCATATGCGGTGGAGACTTCAACTGTAAGCACACCTACTGGGGATCTCGGCTAATTACCACTAGGGGTAGGGCACTATATAACCTCCTACGAGAAGAAAAATATGGATACCTATCAACTGGGGAGCCAAAATACTGGCCCACGGACCATAATAAAACACCTGATTTGCTGGACTTTTTTGTCACAAATGGAATTTATTCTAACTACACGGATATTATCAGCAATCTTGACTTATCTTCAGATCATACACCAGTTATCGCTACAATCAGTACAACGATAATTAAAAAATCAACAAGACCGTCACTTTATAACAATAAAACAGATTGGGATTCATACAGAGCCATTCTTCAAGAAACGCTACAATCTAATATTAGTTTAAAAACTCCCCAGGAATTAGAGCAAACTACTGATCACTTTATCACTACTCTGCAAAATGCAGCATGCAAATCCACACCTACGATCACAAACAGCGTTCAAAGAGATATAAATATTCCTAATGACATACTTGAATTAGTTCGACAGAAGCGAAGAGTGAGAGCTAGATGGCATAGAACAGAACATCCAGCTGACAAAATAGTGTATAATAGATTAGCAAATACGGCAGGAAACTTTTAACCACTATCTAACTACATTATCAAGAACAGATAATAGCATTTGGAAAATCGCCAAAGCAAACAAACGGCCACAAAAAACAAATCCCCCACTAAGAAAAACAAATAACGAGTGGGCCAGAACAAATCAGGAAAAGGCAGACTTATTTGCACGACACTTTGCTAATGTTTTTACGCCCTACTCAGATGATCCTAATGATACAGTAGACAGCTTCTTGGACATACCATTGCAACTGTCACTACCTATCAAGAGATTCACCTGTGCAGAGCTGGAAGAAGAAATTCAACATCTTAACCATAAAAAAGCACCAGGGTACGAACTAATATCGGGCAAAGTGCTTGCTGAATTACCCAGAGTCGTTCTGGTGTTTCTAAGGAACCTTTTCAATTCTATCTTACGTCTCCATTATTGGCCGTTACCACTTAAATTTGCACAGATAATTCTCATACCAAAACCAGGTAAACCTGCTGAGGAAATTACATCTTACCGTCCAATAAGCTTACTGCCCCAAGTTTCTAAACTGTTAGAAAAACTTTTAGTCAGGAGAATACATGAAACAGATATATTGGAAAACTGCATCCCGGACCACTAGTTTGGGTTCAGAAAGTATCACTCTACCATTCAGCAATGTCATCGCGTCGTAAATATGATCAACACAGCACTGGACTCTAAATCTTACTGTCCAGCAGTATTTATTGATATACAACAGGCGTTCGATAAAGTATGGCATAAGGGGCTCTTATGCAAACTCAAATTACACCTTCCAAGTAAATATTATTTACTTATAAAATCCTATTTATCAAATCGACACTTCCAGATAAAGTATTGCCAAGAATATTCTGCCATTCATTCAATCAACTCCGGAGTACCACAAGTCAGCGTTCTTGGACCTCTTCTATATATATTGTACACGGCAGACATACTACATACCTACAACAGTAGCTACAACTATAAGCACCTTCGCTGACGATACAGTCCTTTTCTCTCATCATACCAATCTTCAAACAGCCTCCTTAAACTTGCAACATCATCTGTCTCTCTTACAAACCTGGCTAAACAAATGGAAAATCCAAGTGAACGAAGCCAAATGCACCCAACTAAATTTTACCCTAAATCGCTTGGAATGCCCGCCGATGCATCTAAATAATATAGCAATTCCTCAAGCAAATGAAGCCCGTTACCTGGGCCTCCATTTAAACAAAAGACTCATGTGGAAACTGCATATATTAAAGAAACGAAAGGAAGTTGATCTACGACTTAAAAAAATGTACTGGTCACTTGGTAGAAAATCGTGTCTATCTTTAGAAAATAAGATTCTACTTTATAAAATAATAATTAAACCTATCTGGACCTATGGCATCGAGCTGTAGGGATGCTCCTGCAAGTCAAACGTAAACATAATCCAACGCATGCAATCCAAAACACTGAGAATGTTAGCCAATGGTTCCTGGTATGTTAGCAACGACACCCTGCATACCGACCTGGAAATGCCAACAGCCAAAAGAAGCAACAACCATTTCCTGCGACTTCAAATTCATCCCAATGTCCTGGCATCCAGCCTACAACATGATTCACCTCTTAGACGACTACAAAAAACGTGGCCCATTGATCTAAGAATAAACTAACGGGATAACATCGATGGATGGACTCCCCTCACGTCACTATCGTCATCTCATTAGCTCATAGGATCTTATTATAAGTTTATTATGTATATATATATATATATATATATATATATATATATATATATATATATATATATATATATATATATATATATATATATATATATATATATATATATATATATATATATATATATATATTATATATTATTCTAGAACAAATTTGTGTACAGATTTTTTTTGTTGAATTTAAAAATCCATAGTGTAACTATTATTTTAACTATCCACCATGGGTGAAAAAAAGTTACGAAAAAAGGAATGACATTTGTACAGTAGGTATATGTATATTATGTGCAAAAAATTCTAAAATTAAGCTCTTTACGTACATTACTTTCAGTTGTACTTTTAAAACAGCTTCTATCATAAATTTCATTTATGTTGGCTACGTACATGGTGCTATATCGCCTACATTTACTAACATATCAACTTGCGTTACACCGTGTGCAATAATGGAGCCGCGCATTTTCCTCCCTCGAATGTTTTCATTTTTCCTATTTCTAAAGAATATACCTCTTACCTCTATTGCGGCAGTTACGCATATAAAGAACCTGCTGGTGAGCCCACTGTTTCACTAGCGGTCTGTAAGTAGGTTTGCTATATCCCGCCTTATATTTCTGCGCCCTACGGTTATTCCCTCGCAGTCAATATTCACTTAAACACCGAAGAATTTTTCCTTTTGTCGGCCGCTGCTTTGAGACTAAAAGCTCTAAAGATTACGAAGGCTCTCAAAACGTTTATCTGACAAGGAACCCCCGACTCCCACCTTGTACAAAAGCGTCGCCCCGCAGCGAGCGCACTTTTAAAGCGCGCTTTTTTATTTTCCGAACTTAAATGTAGGCGTCTGTCGCGAACAAAACGCGAAAAATGAATATAAATTGAAATTATAATTGCTAATTTTCTACTTCATCACTGGCGGAGTAATTGCCGGTTTAGGCGTGAAAGGCGTTTCTTTTTCTGTTTTACGTGGACAGTCAGAAAATGAACAGAGTGGCAGAGTAAGGTTGAATAACATTGGAAATGGTGCCCAAGACATTAGAAAATTAGGGAATTATAGAATTCCTTTTATAAATTTATTTGTCCCCAGAAATTATTTTTGATTAAAAGTTTGCCAGAAAATTTACTGTTTTTGGGGTTTAAATTAGTTGAGAAGACATATGATATCATAAAATTTGTTAAATGGTACTCATTTCTCATATTATATGGGCAAATAATCATTGAATTGTATTGATGTCTAAAATAATAAAAACACTAGCTCCAATTTATTTGCGATTTTCGTCCTAGTAAGCTCAGATTATTTGACGAAGTGCAGATTGAATGAGAATAGGAAAAACGAAAAGAAGAAAATGGATTTCTCTTAAACTTTCAGGGTGAGAAAGCAAACCTGAAGCGGAATTAGGCCTCATGCTTTACAAACCTGACAACTCTCGACAAATCTATTGCCCGAAAAGTGCGGACAGGCCGGACAGATTGCATTTCAACGAACGAACGACACCGATATAATTACAACACTGCCGCTACAACAATAAGACCAAAATATATTTACTCTCTTTCCATCGTCCTTTAACTGAATATAAAATTTTTGGCAGTTTTTATAATTATTGATTTAGAAATTGTTACAAAAAGCTAATTGTTTTTTATAGTTCATATAAAGTACAGAAGTGTTCTAATATTACATGTATATATGTATATATATATATATATATATATATATATATATATATATATATATATATATACTCAAATAAAGAAATTTAAATTGTTTAGTTCTTTTTTTATAGTACAAAATATAATCTCAATTAGAGCAGCTGTGACATCTTTAATATTCGCTTATACTTTTGATCAAAAAGAACTTTTACTTTTCAGTTAATTAGTAACAAAAACTAAATATACATGTGGGGTTTAAACCCGAAATTTTTATGTTATTGATTGTATTCATTATAGTTTTATACTAAAATGAAAAAAATAATTTGTTACATTAAAGTATGCCGGTAATCTGTACATGTAAAAATAGTTCAATTTAATAACAATTTGATGTTGAGCACTCATAAATTTTGTTTATTATAATTAGAAAAATGTATGTTCTCTAATTAAATTACATTAGCATTGGAAGTGTGCTTCTTTCTTAGAAGGTTCCTAACAAGAAATCTATTAATTATAAAGATGGAGCTACAATTCATGTATTTAGATTTGGTAACCTATACTTCAGAACAGTGGAGTAAGACTCGAATACATAAAACTTGTTGCATAGTAGATGCACCGAATAATTTGGTTGTCGAATATAGTATCTGTACCATATGGTGCAAGTTCAATCCATTGTTGTTATATAAACCAGCCCTAATAATATCTTTTGACCGATTTGACTATCAAAAGGGTTAAAGATAGTTGGCACTGCACTTGTTCAGCAGAAAGATTCACTGTTTTTATTAGACTAAGTAACCTATTCACTACGTCTTCTTTAATTCGAACTTTTCAGGAGCTGACTACCTTCAAAAGTAAATATCTCTATCTGCCAAAAGCTTTATAGCCGAATATAATGTGTAAATTTGTTTATTATTTATTGCGAAGTCTACCAATGGGTTTTTTTCTTTCTAGAAACACCCATTATGTGCATATAGTTTATGGATTTTGTCTGATTAATCACAGTATATAATATGTTACTCCATTAAATATAGTTCTAAACTATATCTTAGTCCCTCCATTTAATTTTAGTGATTTTGATGGAATTTACATATCCAAATATTTAGTCAAGGGTAAATTGCGGTTTGTTTATTCCAAAGATTAGTGGATGTCTATGCTTTAGTGTCCACATGAGAGTAATTTTTTTGTGATTCAAAAGGTTATAAGGTATCGCTGACATTTAGTTAACATAGAATTGATCTAGTAACAATACGAAGCTTCTATTGCAGCCTGGCTATTAGTTAAGACAAAAATATGTTTATCTTGATGGTTTCAGATACACGTTTATAGGTTTTTTTTAGGTATATAAGTATTAATTTGACGCAATCATTTTAATATTCCAGCTCCAATCTCACTGTCGGTTTCGATCCGTCTGTACAACAGATAGTGTTTATGTACAAGTTGTTCATTTCATTAAAGCTAGGATGTAAAAGGCTTATTGAAATTTTGCTGTTACTTTTTATTTGCAGTGATAGATTTGTAATAATTTTTGTTACCCTAGTGTCCACAAATGTAACTGGCATTTTATTTTTTATTACACTTCAGCTTATAGGAAGCCATTTTTACTTTGTCTTGAATGTTTTAAAGAAATATAACTCATAAAAGCACTTTCTTTTACACCTGCAATATATGAGTAGGCAAGTTTTGAAATTTAATTGGATTTTGCTTCTGCTTTATTTTAAGGCATCACAATAGCAATCTATAGGTAATTAGAGATCTCACCACAATAGTATGTTATGCGTAGCTTAAGCTTCCATGTCTTATCTAATGCTCACTTAATAGTGTCATAAGTTCCATTTTCCATCATTATCATCAACTATACGGTTTAGGACCTTAGACCTGTCTCGAATCAAATTACATTCCGCTTTTCTTTAGGTGTATATTGTATTGTTAGTCTTGGTAGCTGTTTTTAGATGATTCTCTCCACGTATTATTTTATTTTGCTAATTATTGGAAAAATGGTTAGGTCTTGTCGTATGGATTCATTTGTTATAATGTTAAGTCTTGTACAACCATTAATTCATCTTAAGAATTTAATTTCACTTGATTGAATTTTGGAAATATCTTTTTAAATTAGAGACTACATTTCACTGCCGTAAAGTAATTCAGATGTTGTCATCGTCTTGTAAAGCTTCAACTACGTTCCCTTAGGCTTTTTGTTGGCTACATTTCTCTTAATTGTGATACATGTTCGTTGAAACAATGCTAGTTTTTGATCGATGTCTCTACTATAATTAAATAATACGTCACAGCCTAAATTTTTGAAATGTTGAACTTGACGGATTTTGTTGTTTATAATTATTTTTTATTGCATATTTTCTTTGGTTTTTACTTTAGATATTCGCCAGTCATATCTTTTAACTACTGCTCGTAGTTTATATAATAAGAAAATTATTTTGTTTTAACTGAATGCCTGTCGATTGATTCTATCTACTTATATATCATTTATGTAAAAGTTAAACATGATTAGTAATAAACAACACGCTTATCTAACGTTATAAGGTCTACGCGATTTTCATTTTTATCCAGGTACATTTTTATGTTGGTATCCTTATAAATACTTTTGACTGCTTTAATCAAATGTCTAAGAAACCCTTCTCGTTCCATAATTTTTTATAATTTGGACCTTATAGTTATATTGAAGGCTTGTAGTATTGTAAATAACATATTTATTGTGTTATTGCATAGGAGACTAAGAGAAAACTTTCAAATTTTAATATAAATACCAGCGGCGCTAACCAGTTTCATTAAACAGCTGGGGGTGCAATGCACGGTTTTCTAAAGAAAGTTGTTTGAGATATAGTTACGAACCTCTCCAATTCGTGCCTCCAAATCCTTTAGTGTGTGGACTTTGTCCTATACACCTCCTTCTTTGCGCAACCCTATAGTTAAAATTCACAGAGTGAGATATGGATTTCTTAGAGATCATTTATGAGGCCCGCGTTATCCAAGCCAAGGTCTGGGAAAATGCCAGTCTAATTAAGAACAAAATGAAGTGGTGCACCATCCTGCATGAGAACAAGGTTATATGCGTCCTTTAAACATCTGAATGTAGCGGTCTGCATTCATGATTTGTACGGATGAGTTTTGTTGTCATAATTCCGCAATACACGATCGAGTTTACATTCTCCAAACTCAATAATTCCAGCGAACCGTCGACATGGATTATGGCCTCTGCATCCAAAAGGATGATTTCAAACAATTCAAGGTTACTTTCATGTCAACCCAGCATTAACATCACATTATGCCGTCACAGTTCGCGTATTTTGGCTCTTGCTTTGTATTTTACCACCTCTGCACAAGGTCAATGGAATGTACACAGCTAAACGATCGGCTATCTTTATTTTTGTTGTATGCACTACTCCTCGCAGCCAACGCCTGTAATATCGACGCTGGAAATATAAAATTCTATTTACTATTGTTTACTTAGGAACTGTTTTCATCAGGATTCCAGTCATACCATGGAAATTTTTATTGCCTTTCACCATCGCAATATATGTGTATCTAGGTATTTTAAAATATTATTGTCTTTTCAGGTGTAGAGACGCAAAAATGTCATTAAAGTATGTTTGATAAATGCTTTGCAATTAGTTTAGCTTTTGCTTTTTTGTGCTCGTCTGCCAACGATTTTACGAATTATTAAAATAGAGTTTTGTACGACTTTTTAGTTCTTTTCGTAGCTTTCGATTTTTCTTCTTCTGTCGTATCAGGTCTCCCCGACGTTGGCGATCACAATGGAGAACGAATTTCTGTCCTCTGCAGTTCTAAAAAGTTGTTCGACACTGTGGATTCCTGTCCATTGCCTGATGTTTCTCAGCCACGAGATCTGCGGGCGTCCTATTCCACGGCGGCCTTCCAATTTTCCTTTCATTATCAATTGCAGCAAGCTATATTTTGGTCCTCTCAAGACGTGTCCCAAGTACGAAGTCTTCCTGGTTTTTATTATTTTAAATAATTGTCTTTCGGTTCTTGCTCTTTCCACCCAGGATATTCTGAGCATTCGCCTGTGGCACCACATTTGGAATGCTTCTAGACGGTTTATACTAGTAACCTTGAGAGTCCATGTTTCGGTTCCATATAGTAGTATAGACCACCCATAGCTTTTCAACATTCTCTGCCGTAGTTTCAGGTTTAAGTTGTCATTGCAGAGTAGCGCTTTTAGTTTATGAAAGGAACTACGTGCTGTTTCAATTCTGCATTTTATTTCTAATTCTGGATTCAGGTTTTCTGTTATTCTACTTCCTAGGTATTTGTATTTATCAGCTCTTCCTAATTGCTTGCCTCTTAGCTGTAGTTGTACGTTTCGATGTTGATTTCTACTAAATACCATAAATTTGGTTTTGTCTATATTGATTGTTAAACCCACTTCCTCTCGGTAACATTTATTTTGTTTATGATTTCTTGGAACTCTTCTATTGTTTCAGCAATAATGACCTTGTCATTTGCATATCGGTTGGTATTGATCGGAGTCTCATTGACTTTAACTCCGTGTGCTATGTCATCTAGGGCTTTTTAATTATAAAATCTGAATATACGTTAAATAAAAGTGGCGATAGTATGCACCCCTGTCGCACTCCTCTTAGAATGCTGACGTTCTTTGTTATTGTTTCTTCTATTCGAATGTTGGCCTTCTGGTTCCAGTATAAATTCTTTATTATTAGAATATCTTTATAGTCGATCCCATTGTCTGTAGAAGATTAATCAGTTTCTCGTGGCGAACTCTATCGAATGCTTTCTCGTAGTCTAGAAAGCAGACGAACATATCTTTCCTTTGGTCTCTACATTTTTGTAATAATACGTTAAGCGCAAAAAGAGCTTTCCTAGTACCTAAGCCACCCCGGAAACCGAATTGGGAGGATTCCATATCTTGTTAACATTTGTTTCTAATGCGTGCATGTATTATTCTTAAAAACGTTTTTAACAAATGACTCATAATGCGTATGAGTTTATAATCTCCGCATTTTGTTGGCCTCGTTTTCTTTGGAATAGAGATAAAAGTGGAGTAGAGCCAATCATCAGGGAGTATACCTGTGTCATATATTTTGTTAAATAATTTCACTACTGGACCAATATCGTCTTCGTCAATTAGTTTTAATATTTCCATAGGAATTCCATCAGGCTCAATCGCTTGCTGTTTTTTCCAAGATGTATTGCATGTAGGACTTTTGCCTCGAGTATTTTTGGTCCTTCATCTAAGTTATGATGTAATTCCAGTTCTTCGCTAGTATCTGTGTATAATTCCGTTATATAATTCTGCCATTGTTCTTGTTTCTCATTGTCGTCCAATACTGGTCTGTTTGCGGAGTCTGTTAAGGTTAGATATGTCTTTTTATTATAAATTCCTGCCACTTCTTTAAGTTTTTGTGCATGTTGTGGTGATCATTTTTGTTGCTTAGTTCTTCCATTTCCTTACACATATCTGACATCCGTTTTTATTTTGCCTTTTTAATTTCTCTTTTTATTTGTTTTTGAATCTTGTTATATTTTGTTTTGTTGTTTTTATTTTGTCTTCTCTGGTCCATTAACTCAAGGATATCGTTTGTCATCCATTTTTATTCTGTTTGTTTTGAGTTCACGATTACATATTTGATGTATAATGCCTTTTATTTTGTTCCATTCAGTATTTATATCATATTGAGCATTAGGCTGCATGTCTTCCTTAACTTTGTTTAAACTGTTTTTTAAATGAGTAGTTAGTGTTTCTCTTTTATTTTGTTCATTATGTATAACTGTAAGATCCCACTTATTATGGATTGGACATGCCTTTTGTACCGTTTTGAGTTTTAATTTTATATCGGCTATTATTGGATTATGATCCGAGCCTACGTCAGCTCCTGGATATGCTAGAATTTTTTTAACGATGTTTCTGAATTTTTTATTTATTATCATGTAATCGATTTGGTTCCTTATAGGTTCTCCGTTGTTTGGGTTCTCTTGAGGGGATTTCCAAGAGTATAAGCGTCTATTAGGTAGATTATACCATGTATTACAGATCAGCATTGTTTGTTCTTGACAAAACTGGTATAGTCTATCTCCTCTTTCGTTGCTTTGTCCTAGTCCATAACTTCCTACTAGATCTCCTCGTTTTCCGGCTCCAATCTTAGCATTATAGTCTCCCATAATGATGTTGATGTCATTTCATTTTGTTCGTTTTAGTATATTTGTTAATTGCTCGTAAAAAATTTCCACCTCAACATCATATTTTTTATCGGCAATTGGTGCATAGATCTGAATTAAATTAATTTTAAATGGTGATCCCTGTAGTTGGATAAGTAATATTCTATCATAAACGGGTATGAAGTTCGTAACATATTTGGTATAGTTCTTTTGAACAAATATACCCACGCCATTCCTGTGATTTCTGTCTTCGTCCGTATCATTATCGGAGTAGTAGAGAGTGCCGTCATCTCGTTTACATATGCCCGAGTTTGGCCAACGCAATTCCCTAATCCCTAGAATTTGTGTACTGAGTCTCTTCATTTCTTGTACAGTATTATCCTGCTTACCTGCTGCAAATAAGCTCTGGACATTCCACGTTCCTATTCTTAGCGTAGATTTCGCTATGTTGAGCCAGGAGATTCTTCGCACCCCTTGCCCATTTAAGGGCAGCCCGGGACTAGGGGCCGTAATGTTTAGTTTTTTCTCCATAGTGATTTACTGAGAATATTAATTACTACGGGGTGGTATTCCGTTGCCTTCCCCTGACTCTGTCAGCCGCTCCTAACATGGAGAACAGACACTGTTGATAGCCACCCAATCTGGGTACAGTCGCTATCTTTGTTGTCACCATATCTGGTTACCCTCACCTAGTTTAACCCGTGAGCTGACATGGTTACCGGGGTATGGCCGCTACTTACAGGTAGCTACTTGGAGCCATAGATGAGAGTTGGGTTCCAAGTGAGAACAATTATGCTTGAACCAAACTATCGAAGGCTTGATGCCCCGACAGCCTGCAGCTGTTCTTACATAGATGTGCTATCTCTCCTTCGCAACCCCTATACCCCTTAGCTTTCGATAATAAACGTTTATTTTGTAGTAGGGTATATATTTCTTAACTACTTTGTTTTTCATCCACTTAACGCTAAATTTAAAATTTTTTGAAATTTGTGTACCAAGTATATTGCTAAATTCTTCTACCCTTCTTTGGTTCGTTAATTTTATTTTACAGTAAAACAAAACTAGATGTATTTATTGGATGTTCAACAGTTCTGCCAGTGTCATTCCATCTTGTATTCTCCAATTTTTTTTCAATTTGTTGGTTATTATAAAGTTATGGTTTACTTTATTGTGAAATTTCCGATTGTAACTAGTATGAAAAAATGATTAGAAAAGAGGTCGATACAGGTAAATAGTAAACATTAATTAAAAAAGATGGTTTGTGATAAAGGGATCAAGAGACCGGTAGAATTAGTTTTCATATATAAAAATGATCCAAATTGAACGCCGGACTTAAATTTTTAATAAAACGATCTTTTATTGCTTTATGGATGTATCTTTATTGAGTGTTAAAGTACACATTTTTCGATAAAATATGAAAAACTATGTTTGAAAATAATTATCTCGCTTCAGTTCACACTAATTCTCTTGACAAAATTCTTGATTATGATTTTGTACATGTTCTGATCAATTTCATCAATGCTATGTGACGTAGATCTTCGATTTTAGGTAACTAGCCATATGGCAAATTATAGCGTCTTGTTGGAAACACATTTGTACCAAATCTATATTGCTCATAAAAACTGAGTTATCATGAAATGAGGGTGATTTTCATTCAGTTACAGCATGTTCAACACCATCTTCGAAGAAGTATAGACCTTTCTCGCCACCTGTTAAAAATCTACATGAGAGTGATTTATTGGGGGTGCAAGAATTTATTATTTACAAACTTGTCACTTCATAAAAGCTTTAAAAACAATTTGACTATATATGAAAGTGAAGTATTTGTTCAACTGAACTTTTTGAAGTATCTATTAGTTTTGTGCGATGCCAAGTAAGTGTTTTCGGATTGGCAAGGACACTTTGACTAACGCCCTAATACTCACAAGGTTTTTCATCTATAACCAATATAGTTTTATCAGGCTTTGTAATAAATCTTTACACAGTTGATTTATTAATACACTACATTGATCATTAATTCCACAAAGTTTTCCTACTGCTTTTGCAATATTTTCACCGGATTTCCAACAAATTTTAGTAATAATGGCTATTTGTTCTGTCGTATAGTATTCCATGTTTACTTATCAGAAGAATTGTAGATGATATCTATTAAAACAAAAAAATGCGTGTTTAATTTGGGCCAGCCGTTATTTATTACAATATCTCCTCTAAGAATTGTGGCAGTTACATTTTGTGATGTTCAAAAAACAGTTTGACTATTAGGTAATGCTTTGCTAATCGACTTGCGTGCCATGAAGCTATAGGGGGAGAATTCATTAATAAAATTTGTTAACTACATTGGTAAACAGATTTAACATCAAGCTGTTTTAATTAATTAATTGAGTATTGTTCTAAATTTGGATAAATAGTGTGATGTTATTATTGTTACTCAATTTATTTTGAATATTGGGTTCTTGTCTTGATGTGATGTTTGAATAGTTAGCAGTGTTCAATTTAACAAATGAATATGTTGTAAGGTAATTTGTACATTTTATTCTTTTGCTTCTTTTATTTTTAAATAACAAATTTTCTTCTGTTGTATTACGGTTATTGATATATTCGATAGTTTCTCTTTGATGGTGTTTCTTCTTAACGGGGTGTTTTTTAGTTTCTTTTAAACACCGGTGTTGTGTTTCTTTCAGAAATTGACGCATAAACAGGACTTACTACAGTAGTCCGGCACTTTGTGCACTCGCTAATTGTAGTTTTGTTTCAAGATGGTTATACTAATATTTATCAATAGTAAGTTAGCGACTAGCACTATATTAATATAGAATATAGGTAAGGGCTTTTGTAACACTCTATTACTTATATTGATAATTATAAATATTGTTGTATGTTTCTAAGTAACGTTATATAAATCTATTCTTTTTCTAATTCGTATGTGTAATGTATTTATTTTATTATATTTAAGGTATAGGGCGTTTATTTTATTTACGTTGCTAATGCCCTTTTATTATATCATTTTATTTCTACGATGGCAGTTAAGTTTTTGACCATTTTAGCACAGTTGTAAATTTATTTTGATTGTTAAGCAGATGCTTTTGGTGCTTATCTAAAATTGGAGAATTTTGTCTACGTTTTCTAATTTGTTTATATAATTGAATTTACCAATGGCTAGTTAGTGTTTGTTGGCTAAAGTATGGCTTCTGGGGATTGCTGCTGTAGCTACTGCCGAATTACTACGTGACATTGATTGTAATGATGTCTGTCGCTACTTAAGTGATCGCTTAGCCATCCGACTTGATTGGATACCGGTGCTACCAGCTGATAGTATAACCAGTGTACCTGATTACAATGATTTAGTATTAAACAATGCGTTTACAAAAATACAAATCCTTAAAAATTTAGTTTAAGTACGTGAACATTTCTAAAGAAGAACATGTAATAAACAACTTTGTTTGATGTTAAAGACAAAAATTGAAGTTTTTTTAACACACTTCTTCGAAATATAATGTATTGTCCAGTAATGCTCCTTTGTAAAAATAGATTATATCGACTTTCTCAAAATAGATGTTTACATTTATTGTTTGACTCAAATTTTTATCCAAACATAAAAATTTTGAAATGGTAATCAGATGAAGCTGTATTCAGGCGAATGAGATAGATATAAAAGATTTAAATCGTAGCTTAGCACATTTTTGTTCAAAGACATGCTGGTTAGAGAACTACTGTACGTTGTGGTAGTGATATTACAAAGCGCTATTGCTATCCTTTATTTTCTTTAATTGTCAATCAAAAGAATTTTTGTGCACTTCAAAAAAACTGATTTTTGCGGATAGTATGCTTTCGCTTATATGGTTGCTGATTCACCTCGTGCAATATACTAGTTGGATTACTGTTTAATTTTCCTTGTATATATGATAAATGCAACTTTCGTTCATGGTCACAATTCCTTTGATTTTTGTTAATAGTTGTAAATAGTCACTATGTTTGGATACGAATTTGCTTTTGCTTTATAGTAAGCAAATAGACTCCGTTTTGCTAAAACTTATTTAATTTATTGAAATACCTCTGATTTACATGTTAGTACATGTACACTTTTACCGTCTGCTAGTCAAAATCATATCCTAAACTTTGTAGCTGTTTTTGGATGTTTAGAGCGTGGTGCGTTTTCATTGCTTGTTTTGCTGTCTTAGAACTCAAAGTTGGCCAATTTGGAAAGGAAGGCGTGAGTGAATGATTGTAAATAATTTTTTATATCTTTTGTCGCAGTTTTTCTTTTAAGGAAAATAAAATTGAATCACATTTCATCAGTCCAAAAGAATGTATTTAAGTAATGGTCAAATAACAAAATGTTTTGTAACCCTAGAATGTTTACCTATTTTAAACAAAACTCATGGCCATATACAGTTACTTCTCTCTGTAAGTGTATAAAGTAGGTTACTAATCAAACCATTTACGTGATCAAAGAAATTCTTTTTTGGCTTGTATAAGATAAAACAAATTTGTATTATACTTCGTCATTGATTGAAATGAAAGATAGATTTACTGGTTCCCATTTCTCACCTCTCTTGGAATAGCCACTTTTACTATTCTCAACTACAACTATTTAACACAAAAGCACATAAAATATGTTGGGTAGTGTTTTTTATTTTATAAAAAAATAAACATTATTTGCTGACATTTGCTAGCGAGATGCATACTATTATTATACTTCAAGATGCTACTTTGTTATTTCATGTTAGATATGCAGGTAAATTTCATGAAAATGTATACCGTTTATATTTTAAGGCTTTCGCTTTTCTGAAATAGTTTCCAATTGAATCGAAGGAAATGTTTTACTATGTATTTACTATATACTTCGCCTATAAAAATATAAGAACCAGTCAATTTCTGACTTTCCTAACGGGCACATCGACCGTTTTTGGTGTTTGTTATTTGATTTTATTTATCTTTTATTTAGAGCCGATTATATGAAACTTGCAAGTAAAATAACCGCTTCCAACAAAAACAGATTTATTGAAATATTCTTATTTATTTTCAAAATTTATACAAAAATTTAAATAATGGGCACCTATCATTAATTAAATAATTGCCACATTATTAACATTAATAGTAAGGATAACCAATATTCAAACAATAGATTCTTCTCTAGTGAGATGGATTTTAAAGTGGTGACGAAAAAAATACGATAAATGGGAGGAAAATAAATTGTCTGATTATTGTCAAACTTTTTTTGAGAAGATGGTAGCAAATGAAATGTTGAAGGATTAAATAGTGCATACTATTAATTGCAATAGCTTTGAACAAAGTGAAACATTTACTGGGAGTGCATACTGATCTCTATTTGACACATTCAGCTTGTTTTTCGAAAAAATAGTTTAGTATTTTGGCCACTTGAACTAATATAGATAGTTTCTTGGATAAATGTGGAAACTAATTAATAACTTCAAAATTTCTGCTTTTTTTGCTTTTTGATTACTGAGAATAAATTTAGAAATTCTTTATATGAAAATTCTATATTACGAAACAAATTTATCCAATTAATGCAATTTCTTCGACTTGATGCTACCATAAAATTGCTGAAATATTATTTTACGGGCAGTAATCTTACAATCTATAAGCAACTGTTTTTTTTTGCAGATTGAAAGTCTACCAGACAAGCCAGATAAGCATGATATAAACACTAACGTGTCTGCAATAGACAAAAACTTGACTCAAAATGTAATTGAAGCCATTTTCAAACATTTTATTAAAATCAACAAACATTTTACATTTGACAGCTTCTTCACCAGCTAGGCACTTGCATCCAGATTGCTATACAACAGTCCAACTTATGTAGAAATGTTCAGAAAAGATAAGCGGCATACCATCAAATTTTTTATCTAATAGTTGAAGGGATATCAAAAGAATTTATTTAGTCAACAGAAGACATATTTACAAAAAACCGCTATGTCAATTAAAATGCAATGTCGACAAGAAAATTGCAAAATTCAAGAGGGCAACCCAGACAATTGTGGAATAATGATAAGATGTTTTAGGCAGTTGCAGCTGTAAGAATGAAGGAAATAGGGTTTCTCAAAGCCGTGGAAACGTTTAACGTTTCAAGAACACTTTTTCGTCTTTTTAGTGCCAGAGATGCCAATCACACTCGTGCAGCAAAAACCAAGCTGGGGAGAGAAAACTGTTCCTCCACCGCAAATGAAAGAGTTACTGATAAAGTACTACCTAGAAATATAAAGCAGATATTTTGAACTGACTCGATCCGACGTTAGGAACATGGTATATAAACTTGCAGTGTCGAACAAGATACCCAACGCTTTTGGTGTATTGGGCCCAGCTGGTAAGGGATGAAATTGTTTTTACATCCATATAAAGGTGTGATTAGTTTCAGGAAGCTAACAAGCACTTTGTTTGGCAAAGCATTGGGTTTCAATAAATTATCAGTTCTCCAAAAAGATATAGAGATACGAAACGCTATACCCCTGATAGAATTATTCAACATAGACGAAACAAGAAGGTCTGTTCTACAATCTAAAGTTTCGTAAGTTCTGCCTCTCAAAGGCCATCGTCTGGTGAGGGATACGATATTTCCTCGGTAAAAAGGGGCTCTTTGTATGAGCGTAAATAAGACATTCGTTCCCCCACTAATGAGTCTACTTATAAAAGAAGCACTACCAGGTGCTATCGCAGCATATAATTCATCTGGATGAATGCAGATCTGTTTAGTCTTTGGTTCAAGAATTTTCTGGAGCCAGTGAAGTCATTAGCAGCATCTCCAGTTTTATTCGTCCTCGACGGTCACAATTCATATCATATGTCTTCTACCTTACACGACACACAAATTACAACCAGTTGAAAAAAAACTTATAGGTCTTTTGAAAACGTTTTACAGCAAGTAGTTAAAAATGTCTGGCTCAGACATTCTCGCAGGTTACTAACAAATTTTGATGTATCTGAGAATTTTGGAAGCCACCTATCTCAAAGTGCAGTCCGATGAGATTGCTGTCGATGGTTTTCAAATATTTACTCTCTAAATCAAAACATCTTAAGTGAATATGGATTTCTTGTTGTAGACACTCAGATAAGTAACGAGAAAATTTCTAGAACCGACGAAGTTAAAGAAAATACTCCTTTAACTTCCTTTAACGGATGTGAAACAGCCTCGTTAGAAGAAAACGATCAAGAACCAAGCACACACCACCCGACATATCTTTTCGCTGTCAAGTTTAAAAAGACATTTGCCTTTTCATATTTTTATTTCATTGTTTGATTTTATTTCATATTTAATATTTATGACGTAATAGAAAGAATGGCACATCTGCGTTGATCACTTTATCACCATGTAGGCAGTCATGTCTTTAACAGCAGCCAAATTGTCAGGAGGAAAAGTGGCTCCCAGATGTAGGAAAGGCAAAGAAAGGAAAACAGAATACTAAAGTTATGGGAGCAAATAACTCAAGTACTGAGAATGAAACGATGTCCATCCATGAAGCCACACAGAGTTTAAGATCAAAAATAATCAAGTGCTAGAGTCTAAAGATACAGAGGATATTTTTTACGAAAGACAATTTTTCGAAGGTAACACAGATGATATTTGGGTATAATGTTTGAAATGTAACATGTGGTGTCGTGCAGAATGCGCAGAATGTGAAAATAACTTCATTTGTTTGTGACTATTATAAATAGGGTTTTCTCTATTTCATATACCTTTAGTAACAGCCTCCACATTTCAAAACATCATCAATTGCATAACTACCTTACATTTTTGGACTTCTGTTTTGATACAATTTTGCTTAATAATATTGTCAAAGAATATATAACTTTCTTTATTTTTTTTTATAAATTTGTTTAAAATAAATATGTAAAAATTAATTGGAATCCCATATTAGTGTCCTTTCCCCTACGTGCTAGCAAACAGCTTTTCTTAGGCATTTAAGGAAAATACTCACTTGCAACAAAGTTATAAAAAATGTTTTACGTTCTCTTATTTTAAATTAAGGTTTTTAATACACCGTTTTTATATGTGCATTGTTGTATCTAGTTTTTGACACTCATCCCCAAACCACGGTAGAAATCTTCGCTCTAGGAACAGAACAGTTATTTTGTTGGTACAGAAACAGTCCTTCTCCGAACTGTTGCCAGAAACTTGGCAGCACATAGTTGTTAAGAATATCAAAATAAATACCAGATTCAACCGTTTCGGTTGCAATAACCAAAGGACCTAGATCGAATCACGAAAACAACCCTAAACCATGACGCCTGCGTCACCAACTAACTTTTTGCTTAGCGCACTCGGATAGGGTATAAACCCGTTTTTTAGCTCTCAACAAACAGTCCTGGTGCTAACGGCGTCACCAAAAGTACCTCGAGAATCACGAATGATCGTTGCCACCAGATATCTAATTTTTCAACACCACCGCCTTCAGAGTTCAACGACTACGATCTTTAAGTTTATGCAGCCTATCACTTCATTTTGCAGCTGTTGCACATCCTCAACATTCCAATTTTATAGTTAAATCAATTTTACAGTTGATTTAAGCGCTACTAGCGAGGCTGATATCTTACGAACCAATTATTACAAATATTTCATTAAAATAAATATTTTTGGAAGTATTAATTTCATACTTATTTGCTTTGTTATGCCTTCATTAATATTCATCTTTGTTTGATATCTACTGTAATTTTGTTTAAGTTTTCAATTTTTTGCTTTTATTTACTGTTTGTTTTTAAATAAATAATAATCAAGTTGGTGGATAGCATCCTTATATTAATTATGTAAGTTCATTTGATAAAACTATTAGCTAATTAAGCTATATTTTATCTTGGAAAAGACAGCGTACAAAACATAACATATGAAACATTTATACAATTGTACACAAAACTTTTACTGACCAATGTCGTAAGTTTTCTTATTTTAAAGTTTTGTTGTAAATGCTTTACGGTTTCATTTATTTTAAAGTATGTAATTACTTATTTTTTCAAAATTATTTATCGATATACTTAATTTTAGGAAATTTTAACGTTATTATAACTTCTGTATAAAAACATAGTGTTTACCTTATTCGAGCTCCTCGCCTTCTTTATTAACTTAAGCCATAATTGGGTTCCGCGATAAATGTCCTACAATTTAATGGCTGGCACTTGCATATCAGCCGAAAGCATTTTTCATTCCAGCAAGTCCCCCGAAAGCGTTAGTAATATTTTAGCTGTACGGGTGAAATTTAATATCTCTGCATTCAAAAGGAAGCTATCTAAGCGCGGAGCTGAGTTTTCAGCGATCAAACAACAGAAGATTTGTCTGCGACAGAATTTCCATTACAGTGAAAAAACACAGAAAAAAGGGAAAACTTTCAAGCGCCTGAGCAACCTCCCGAACGGCTTACTAATTTGGCTTTAAGCATCGTGGGAGGCTAACAAATGGCGCCATTCAAGGTGTTAAAATCTGTTAAAGCGCGAAATGGTGCTCCTTCTTCTAAAAGGCAGGTGTGTCGAAATTTCTTGATTTAGATTGCTGTAAAACGAAATATATATTAGACAGAACTTTGTTCCTTTGACTTTAATTTATAAATTATTAGTTATTTAAAATCATTTGTTTTGTTTTAACTACTTAGTTGACTATATATGTAGATTATTTGGTTTATATTTTTTCTTAGGATAAAAATTAGTGGTAGTTTATAATAAATTATATAAATATATATATATATATATATATATATATATATATATCAAAAATTTTTAAGAACTATTTAATTTGTTAAGACTAGAATAAGTCTAGTTTTTCTTTAAATAAACTTAGTACTAAAGTAGAATCTTTAAATACAGTTGTCACAAATGTACTATATTTCATAGAGTAAATTTAAAAATTTAATTCGTTATAAAGAATCATTTATTTGAACATCTATTAAAGTTTTTGTCATTGAAAACAACCGCACTATACCATATTTACTTTTATCGGTAAATAAGTCTAATAAAAAGTGATTCATTTGCTAAAACAGGAACTACAGGAAGCAGGAAGGTAAAAAAGACTAAAAAATCTCTAGTAAACTGGTTTATATTAAAATTTGTAATGATTGTGGAAATTTAGCAGTAAATTTGGGAATTGATTGATAAACGTTTTACACATTTAATGATGAGTTAGGCCACATATCATACAAATAAGACAGGATGGTGGAAATATTGATTTGCGAATACACAAACGGTGCGATACCTATGTTTAAACGGAAAAAGGTAATTTATCTGTAATTGAAATGTAATGTAGATAGCGAAAGAAGTGGATGCCGGTAAGAGTAACTACAGTTTAACAGATAAAGATAGATATGAAAGATGATCAGGAGATAGAGGTGCAACGATAAGAGAAGGTTTCGGTAAATAAATAAAAACACGGAATAAAAACAAATTAGGATATAAAGAAAAAATTTCAGAACATAAAAATAGTACTAATATTTTAGAAAAATTAATGTTGTATTAAAGAGATGGAACATGATATATATGTAAAGCAATTAAAAAAAATTGCAAATAACAACAAAGATGTATCACTTAAAAATAGTTGTCAATCTACAAACACCAATAGAACTAAAAACACATGGGTAGTTGAACTATGCAATAAGGAAAACAGTAATGTACAATAAGGTAGAACTTAGAAAAAGAGAATCAGGGAGGGTCTATATTGATAATGACTTTACAAAAAAGGGACAACTCAAAGTAATGCCAAAAGAAAAAGAAAAACCGTGAAGATGAGATATAACAAATAATAATGGTTGAAACAAAACCACAGGAAAGTTCGAAGAAGTAGAATAAAAACTAAACGAAGGAATGCAAGGATGCACGAATGAAGACGAACCTGGTAAAAGTTAAAAGATTATGGATAATATTATAATAAAAAAGACAAGCGAAAAATGAGACAAAAGGATAAAACAAGTGGATAGGAATACATGAACAAGAAATGTGAGAGGGTTAAATGAGAATGGGGAAGTTAAAAACTTAAATAATGAGATACAATGTTATAGGATATAAAACGTCACCCACGGAGTTAGATATATATGTAATATTTACAAATAAAGGTAATTCGAGAAAATATAAAAAGAAAAGAAAATTTTAAAGTTTAAGAAGACTTGTATGGGAAATTACAAAATGTTTGCGACAAATTTAGAAAGAACTCAATAAGAACAGTAAGAGGAAGTACAAATACAGACTTATATAGATAACTGATACACATGCATATAATAGGAATCAAAAGTAAACCTCAATAAAATAGTGATAAAAGGGAAACGTCAACAGAATTTGCAGAGAATAAGCAACAAGATAATGACAAGAAAAAATATTTGATAGGAAACATGGGTTTCCCCAAGTAGTTCGTACACAAATCAAATAGATCGTACTGTCATAGAGAGGTTATACAAAAATAATAATAAAAATGCAAAATTCTGTATAGATGTAGATATCAACTTTGATCACTAGGAGATTAAGAAAGTTGGATAACTTAACAGAAAGCAATACAACATAAGCTGACTCATGCAGCTGAAAGTGTAAACATGAGAAAGAGATCACAAAAAATTATATTGGCAGACCAGAAACAGCTTATAATAACATTTATAAAGAATAATAACTAAGAAACTGACTAAAGAATATAGAAACCAGATATAAATAAGAAATAAATTGAGACTAAATGGCTTTAAAATACAACAAGAAAATACAAGAATGTATGTAAACAATCAGTAGCAAAAATCTGTTCAGGAAAAAGGGCACATTAAACAAAAAAAAAATGGAAATAATTATCAAAGAAGAGAGATACAACATTTTTACAAAGAGATAAAGTAAAGAAAATAGAAACAAAACAGGTTTGTCTAGGTTAAAAATAGATATTTAATAGGAGAAGAGAAAAATAATAGGAAGGCAGAAATATGATTTTTTTGAAGTACTTAATAAAGAAGGGCACAGATCAAATAGTACAAAGGAAATGAAAAAACGCACATGCTGGGAACTAGGTAGATCACAGAACACTAAAAGACTTAAAGTACTTAGGAGAAGTTTTGAAACATATAATGTACGAATCCGTTTTAAAAATTTGGAGAAAAAAGAGATGTCAAAGAGTGCAAAAAGTTGTCATTGATATTTATTAAGGAATTTTACTGTTAGATGTGGGCTATAAAATAATGACAACAGTAATCAAAAATAAAATAGAAGGAATCGCATAACTGAAGATACCAAACAGTGTTTAGAAAAGCAGGAAGGACAAAAAACTGTTAACAATATGTTACAATTACAAAATCGCTATCGTTTGCTAGTAATAGATTTTATAAAGCATACGATTCGACTAAAGGATACTGAATAACAGAACTAACGAAAGAATTTAAAATCCCGCTCAAATTACTTGAGCTACTGCAAATAACACTGAACAAAACAAACGGCAACTTTCTGTTACAAGAAGAGCAATCTAAGGATATTGAAATAAAAAACCTTACTAAAGTAAACCGACCCTGTCTTAATATTAGCTTTCTACAAGGTATTAGAAAAAATCATGAGAAATAGCCATCTGAACTGGGCGGATATCACGTACAAAAGCCGCCAGTTGGTAATCTGTCGATGTTGTACTAATTAACCAGAGATAGAAAGAGCTATAAGAAATAAAAAACAAATGGCAGAAGCACCGCACCGAGTGGGTTTAAAAATAAATTAAAGTAATATTAAGGTGATGAGCAAAAGATCTAGAAAATTAGAAATAAAGATAGAGGTTGTGACTAGATAAAATTTGAAGAAGAGTTGAAACTTAATAAAGAGTACAGAAGTGAATTAGTAACTTGTGATCGAAGAGTTTATTAAGGAATACAAAGTTTAGAATTTTCCTACACAATATCATACTCAAAGCAACAGTACGGTTATGAAAACTAGGTGCTCAATAAAACGATAAAGAAAGATTAATAAGATGTAAACAAAAATCAATAAAAAGGTCAGGAAAAAAATATGGGAAGAAGTTTCTATAAAAAGAAATAACAAAAAATTATTTGGGATTTACAAAAGAGTATCAGTTAAATCTAGAAAAATCATCAAGGAAATTAGAGTGGCTAGGTAGTATAATGATAAAAAACAAAAAATAGTGAAAGCAGTAGAATAGAGGAAACACACCTACGAGAACTCGCAGAACAAGCTCTAAACTGAAAGACGTGGAAAGAAAAGACCAATCTCCCGGCCATTTTAAAACGTAAACTCAATGTTTTTTTATCAAAAGCAGTCAGTTACTAACTGTTTGTTTTGCAATACGATTCAGCCGGTTGTTGCAATATGCTATTAACAAGCCCTTTGCTAGCTCACTTTTTTAGTTTTCCATGTGAAGAATTCTATTCAGTAAATAAATGGTACGACAGCCGCCACTTTTCAAATTTTTAATTTGTATTTGTCTGCTCTCCTCTTTCTCAAAAAGTACCAGCTATTTATCTATCGTAATACTTTCACTAACAAAGGGAAAGATGTCAGAGTCGGATACAATAAAGTGATCGTGGAAGACCAAGTGTTGAAAATGGAATCATAACACAGAGAAGTTAAAGAGAAATTCTTTAAAAGCTAACGAGAAAATATAGTGATATGAAAATGGCAAAAGAAGACATTAAATTGGAACGTGGAATATAAAAGTTACTTATGAAGAAAGAGCTTTAAGAAATGTAGCAAAAATTGCACAGTACTACTCGCTAGACATATTGGCTATGCAAAACACAAAGCAAACATTTGAGGAGGCAATTATAATAGCTAGTTATATATTTCTGAACAGCAGATTTCCCAATAAATATTTTGAAACAGAGCTTATTTTAAGCAATAGAATAAAACATGCAACAGTTAATTTGAAAGTGCATTCAAATCGGATATGTGTGTTAGGACTACAAGGAAGGTACAGGAAAATAATTATTATACATGCACTTACGGAGGAAAACGGAATTGTACGATGATGAAAATATTCCAAGATGCGAGTTAAAATTGTCAGGGGCAACATAAACATAAGAAAAATAAGTGACTAGAGTTAAAAGCGAAAAACTAGTTATTACGTTTGCTGCAGAGAGCAGCATGACAATCAAGAGTACAAGTTTTGACCATAAAGACATCCATAAGATGACATTGAAATCACCGGAAGATCAAACGTGTAATCAGATAGATCATGTTTTAACTTAAAATACGTTAGAAGTTATAGGGGTACTTATACTGACTCGGATCACGTCTTGGTTTTAGGTAAACTATACAAAAAAGCGAACAATGCAATTACACTGAGATACAACGTCAAAAAATGTACGACAGAGTAATAGTTATCAAGCTGGAAAGTGCAATAACAGCACGGTTGGAAGAGAAAGTAGTAGCAGAAGGCATAGAAGGCCAATTAATACAAATAGAGTAAGTAAGAACAAAAATTGTTTAGGAAATACGGAAAATCGTAAAAAAAGATTGGTATGACGAACAGTGCAAGGAGGCTTTAACAAAATACGACAGAGAACAAATGCTATATAAGCAAACAGAAAAAGACTACATGCAAAAGAAGTACAAACAGACGTCTTAAATTAAAAAAAAAGTGATTTAATTAGGAGAGTATGGCGAGAGGAACGTATGCCAGAGCAGTGGACCAACAGAATAATTTGTCCAATTTGTAAGAAAGAGGATAAAAACCTGTGGTCAAAGACGTTACCTATAAAGTATTTGCCAGATTTGTCCAAAAAGGTTTTACTCTAAAAATAATAAAGGGCAATAGCTACGAACATGAGCTAGAACTGGAGTTACTGTTTATAAGATTACGAACAAGTTTATAATTCTGTCGTTAGAATTAAATTATACGAGGCCTTGGTTAGTTTGGGTATCCCTATAAAACTAATTAATCTAGTTAAACTAACGCTATCAAAAATTCTAACAAAGTTGTTGTTGATGAAAGACTCTCTAATAGATTTCCAGAAAGAAAGAAAGAGTTTTAAGCAAGGGAATGTGTTTACTACAGTACTTTCCAACTTAGTCCGAGGGATAATATTGAGAGAGACTAAAATTCAAAATAATGGCGTGATATATCAACGTAAACACTAGCTGATTGCATATGCGGATGACGTAGTCTTGATAAATTAGATCCAAGAAAGAACTCGGAAAAGTTTTCAATAAACTAGAAAGAACATCGGAAGAATATGGTCTAGCTATTAATGAACCAAAGACAAAATATTTGGAAGAGACGAGCCACATGAAGGAACGAAACATATTACGTTTAAAAGGATAAACAAGGTTTATACCTTTAAACAGGTCAGTCATTTCGAGTATCTAGGAGTAACTATCGCATGCAATAACAAAAAATACAAAAATTGATAAAAGAAAATAAAGTACTAAAGGGCAGCTAAATTTGGAATTTACAGAAGGCTAATTAGACCTACGGCGCTCTACTCATGTGAAACTTGGGCAGTAACAAAGATAAACAAAATTAGACTAGGGATTTGAGAAAGAAAGCCACCTAGAAAAATTCTAAGTAAAACTATAACTGCAGAAGGAAACTGGAGAAAATGAACAAACAAAAAAAGTATAACTTATAATAGTTATTAAATTCTAGAAAGTGATGTAGTTGAGCTTTGTTAGCCGAATGCCACAACATAGGCACACCAAAAGAGTGCTTTTATATATATATATATCAATCTTGTACTTTGACTCTTAGTTCTCTTTGGGAAGTAGGTCGATTGAGACCCCAACTAAAGAATTAAATCCCTTGAAAATGGCATCAAAGTGATGCCCAATAATCGATGCAGTTGGCAAAAGTACTCGTACTCGTAGATTGTGATAGGGGTACAACTGATGACTCTTCAATATCCTCCAAACTGTGCGCCAACTTATTTTTAAGGCAGAGCAAGTTTTCTAGTGTTCGTAGTAGGATGTTCCTCGATTTCATTTAGCACCATTTCTTCAACTTGTGGAGTTTTAACTATGCGAGGATGTCCGTTATCAACCGCATGTTTTTTAAAACTTCCCGTTTCGCTAAGACGTTGGTTAAGACTGGCACAAGTAAAATAATGAGATATTACACGGTTCGGGTATCGTTCTTCATAAATACGTGTAGCTGCACGTGAATTACAAATGGCAAGCCCGTAAACAAAACGCATATCGCACGTCTCAGCATTTGTGTAATTTGTTTTAAAGAACAGAAGCTTGCAACAAACTTTAACAAACCAATGCTTTAACACAATAATATTGAAATGACAAACAAATATTTTCACTTCAAAATGATTGGTTTTCCTAACTCAACTTTTGCAAGCTCAACTAATTAGATGGTGTATGTTGTACTATACAAACTCTTAATTTATTATTAAACATCCTATAATTTTAAAATTAAACTGTTTTTGACATTTATTTATATGAATTTTTTATGATCAAAAATAACCCCAAGAATCAGCTCTTAAAGTTTTTTTTTTAATTATATATCATTTAACTAGCAATCAGAATTACAAGTCATTCTATTAGCAAATGTGCTGTTTTTTAATTACTAGGGTAGTCGTGGTTGGTGTGAAGAGGACTTCTCTAGTGAGTTGCCCTCGCTAATCCTGTTTCAGATCTGCTGGCCAGTTTCGTTTCAGTCTTCTACCATTTTGCGCATCAAGCAGTGGGTGCAACAGGGGGTTGACGTGGGTTTCCAGTTTGTTGTGATGTCTTGTACTTTTTTCTTTTATGGCGTCCCTCACGTAAGGAATTTTTAGATCATTGTGAATCGTCAGATTGGAGACGTACCATGGTGCGTTCGTGATCATACGAAGTATTTTTGATTGGCACCTTTGAATTTTGTTTAAGTTAGATTTACTCGCACATCCCCATAGTTCTGCTCCATACATCCAGATTGGTTTAATTACGGTGTTGTAGAGTAACAGTTTGTTTTCAAGCGTGAGCTTAGATTTTCGTCCAATTAGCCATTGGAGTTCTTTCATCCTCAAGTCAGTCTGTTTACGTTTCTTATCTATATGTTCTTTCCACGTCAATCTGTTGTCCAGGTGTATTCCTAAATATCTTGCACTTGTAGATTGCGGTATTGGTATATTGTTAAAATATAATGGTGGGCATAACCCTTTTCATAGTGTAAAATTTACTTGCACAGATTTTGTCTCATTAATTTTGATTTTCCATTTACGAGTCCATGTCTGTATTTGGTCTAAGTGGTTTTGTAGAGTGGTCGATGCTACGAGTGGGTCAATGGCCGTTGAGAGAATGACAGTGTCATCGGCAAACGTACCCATTGTTGTGTTTTCATTGGTGGGAAGATCGGCTGTATAGAGCACGTAGAGCAGGAGTCCCAAGACGCTGCCTTGGGGCACTCCAGATTTAATTGGACGTTGGACCGACACCTCGTCATTGACTTTGATGCAAAATTCTCTACTACTTAGGTAAGATTTTATCAGTTTGAAGTAGGTGATGGGTAGAAGTTCATTGATCTTATATAGTAATCCAGTATGCCATACCTTATCAAAGGCTTTACTGACATCTAGAAAAACTGATAGACAGTATTTCTTTTGGTCTAATGCTTGATTTATTTGGTGACCGATTCGATGCACTTGCTGTATAGTGGAATGGTTATTGCGGAAGCCAAACTGATGCATAGGTATCCAATCTTCTGTCATTGGGTCAGAGTTTATTCTTTGCAGAAGGAGTCGTTCGAGTAATTTTGAGATAGTTGGTAACAGACTTATAGGACGGTACGATAATACGTCGTTGGGTTCTTTATCTGGTTTAAGTATTAGTATTATTTCGGCAATTTTTAATTGTTTTGGCCAGTAGTTTAGTCTTGCGATAGGATTGAAAATGTAGGTAAGTAAAACTAACCTTTTCCTTGGCATCTTCTTTAACATTTTTGTAGTCACTTTATCTATTCCTGGAGATTTTCGAGGATTTAATAAGCTGATTTCCTTCTCAATCTCTCTCGGAGTAAAGGATTTGATCTTTGGTATGTTGATAGGGATCTCGGATAAATGTCTGTCTATAGCATTGTCTGTAAGGTCATCATTAGGCGTAAATACTTTGGCAAAGTAGTCTGCAAATAGGACGGCCTTTTCTTTATCACTTCTAGCCCACTGTTGATATGCTATTGCAGTGTTACGGAGGGGAGGTATTGGCGCCTTAGTTTTTTTTTGTTTTATAGGTTTCCATATGGAATTGTCTTATCTGTTGAGATTGATAACATAATCGTGGAATGACTTTTCTTTCATTTCTTTTATTTGACGCTTCAGTTGGTTATTTAATCTATTTAGTACAGTTTTATCTGCTGGTGCATGGGTACAATGCCACTTTGCCCTGGCTCTTCGTTTTTCTCTTAATGACCGTAGGTATTATATACTTGTAATTTTGGAATTCTGTGTGAGGAGTGGCATGTTAAGCGGCCTGTTTGAGGATGTTTGCTAGGGTGGTTAGGACGGTGTAAATTTCCTCTGGAGTTTTCAGACTTACTCTCAATTTTATATCTTCTTATATCTTGTTCCTGTAATGTTCCCAATTTGTGTTTTTGTTATGAAGTCTGGGCGTTGGTTTTTTATGAATAGCAAATTGACTGATTGTTGCAATTACCGGCGAGTGATCAGAGGAGAGATCGTAGCATGGTGTTACGTTCATATACGCTTGCGAGATCCAATTGGTTACATAAAAGTCCAAAAGATATGGGATCTTATTGGGGTCTGACGGCCAATAGGTTGGTGTACCCGTTGAAAGGAAGGGGTAATTATTTTCCTGTATGAGATTAGCCAACTGGCTGCCTTTTGTTGCTATTAGTCGAGATTCCCACAATGTATGCTCACTATTATAGTCTCCACCTGCAACAAGTTTATGCCCTAGTATCTGGAAAAATTCCTTGAAATTTTCTTTTTTGAGATTGTGCCGTGGTGGGCAATATACTGCTGCTTCTGTTAATTCGTATGGGAGTGTCTTTACTTTAATGGCTGTGGCTTGTAAGTCATTGGTTACATATTTTGGCAGTTCGATATGGCTTATAGTACTTTTTATTAAAATGGCGGTCCCAGCATGTGTAGTATCTGGATGATTGGTTATGTAGGTTGTGAAGTTAGGTATGCGAAAATATGATCCGTCTGTGAAATGTGTTTCGCTGACTAGCATGATGTCCACTGAATTATGATGAAGGAATATTTCAACTTCATTTTTGTGCTGTAGAAGGCCATTGGCATTCCACAGGGCTATTGTTAGAAATTTAGTGAATTTTACTGATCAGCGTGGTAAGCAGATTCATCACCATGCTGTTCTGTTGTACGAGTTGCTGAAACATAGCCTTAAACTCATCTAGGAATTTGCACAGGCTGATGGAGGGTGTTCCTGTGTGATGTTCGTTGTGTTCTCTACTCTCAGTTGAGCGTAATGTATCTTGTTCGTTGGTTCTGTTATGTTTCACTGCTCCTGCATAGCTTAAATTTTGTTGGATACTATTTGTTTGAGGTTGGTTTTCTGTATAGATGGCTGTTAACGAGTTGTGTTGAATGTTTAGTCTATTGTTTGCATTGTTGGATTTTTTTAGTAAGCCTTGGTAGAATTCGCAGCCTTTATAGCTAGCCGCATGAGGACCATTGCATAATGCACATCGTGCAGGTGTGTCTTTGTTTTTTGTATAATTATTCGTGCTATGAGTCCCTCCGCATTTAACACATACATAATAGGGTTTAGTACAATAAGCTTTAGTATGACCATTTGCTGACAGCGCATGCACTGTGATATAAATTTAACTTTTTTGGGTGCTTCAATAGTTATTAGTTGGTTTTGTATTTTTTGTATTTTATAAATATTTTGATTGCTTTGTGCTGGCTCTAGGTAAACAAAGAATAGGTTTAAAGGTTCTTTTGTTATTCGTTTTCTTGCGTTCATAATATTTCTGACTTGATGTCCGTCTTTACTAAGTTCTTTTTTAATGCTTTCTGTGCTAGTTGAAAAATGTAAGTGCTTCAGTACTACCCTATAGGCTCGTTCCTCCTTCGGTTGATATGTATGGTGCACAATTTTGTTTTCTTGCATGAAGTGAATCAGTTTTCGGTAAGTATCAGAGGTATTGCAATTGATTTTTATTGTATTGTTAGCTATAGGTTTTGTGCTGTACTGCTACTTGTGTTGTGTTAGTTTCTTCTTCCATAGCATCGGTTAAATGGCTATATTTATTTTGTAGTAAAATGTTTTGACTGTTGGGTATATTTATTTTTCTTCGCTTGGTTTGTTTTACTTTTTGCCATGGGTTTTCTTTGGAGTTTTCATTGGGGTTTTCTTCTGTTTCATCATTGCTGTTTGAGGTCAGTCTGTAGTACTGGCGTTCGTTGTTTGATTGCTGCTGCTGAGTGGGATGGGAATGGGCTGGTGGGTTAATGTTCTGTTGCCATTATTTTTAGGAAGAAGTTGCTACTTTAGTGGGTCATTGATTTGACTTTGTTGATTGGAGTTATTAACTGCGGCATTTCGTGTATACGCATGTTTTTAAACTCCCTTTCGACATAACGTTGTTCATTGGGATTACCTGCGTGGGATTATTATATGGTACGCCATTTTGCTTATAATTAACTCGGGCCATTCATATGCTGGCTAAAAAAGATTCTTGATTTTGTTTAATTGAATTTTAATAGGTAAACACAGTTACAACTTTTATTTAATTTCCTAGCATTTATTAACCGCTAATATTAATAAAATAGTTATTATGTCCAAGTTACTTTTACAAAATGTTTAATCATATAGTGTAATGTAGATAATGAAAATTAATTTACTTGCCGTTCGGCCAGCTGTTTATTGTGTATAAAATCGTTAACACTTGAACTTTCATGCACTCGGAGCGGCGATTAGCACGTCTATCTGCTACAAAAGTCAAATGGGAACTGCTCTTAAAGTTTGTCGCAAATATTTAGAATTACCTTACATATTCCCTAAAAATTATATTATTTTTAATAAACTGTTCTGAGGTTAACAACTAGTCAGAAAATCTTTTAATCTCTGTCAAATTGCTGTTGAAATTAAAGTAGTATGTGACACTGTTTTGCTCATTACCTCGTTACTATAAATAGTTGAAATACACTAATAGTCAAGTCAAATTAGTAAGAAAAACGCTAAAAGCTCGAAATTTTTAGCGGGTATACGTATCGAGACGTTCCAAGGCGCATTCGATTCGTAAGAACCTCAGGAAAAAATGTTACCACATATTTTTTTGTTATAATGCGAAAGTGCATTTGTGGATGCAAAAAATGCATTTTATTGATAAGCTTTTTGCAGACCCAAAAGAATATTGAATTTCTCGCTTAATATTGGCCAAAATAAGCTCATTTTCGTTACTCGGAGGTTTTTGAAGTCGCTGATAACGAATATAATGTTTAAAAAGTGCTCCGATGCACTTGAGAAGCATAATTCTAGGGATGGGGGTGATTCTAGGAAACCAGCTCAAAGTTGTTTGTTTGTCGAGATTAAACTGTCTATATTTTTCCTATAAATTCGGCAGTTTCCGATTCAGCACACGGTAGATGTTTTATTTTTTAGCTCATGGAAAAATATATATATATATATATATATATATATGATATATATATATATATATATATATTTGGATAATCCACCCCCAAGTACATTGGGACACTTTTTTAAATATCATATTCGTTATCAGAAAACCCTTATTCAGGCACTTTAATCTTGAAAAACAAAATCAACTTTGAATTTTGCTTTGTTGTTTCTTAAAATCACTGAACCATCCTCAGACCTATTTCTAAACCTAAAGTGCATCTGAGGGCTTTCTAAGGCAATTCATATTTGCGATCAACAAATCAAAAACTTATAAGATAGTTTAAATTAGAAAAACAAACAAATTTGAGGGTTTTTTTTCAAAATCGCCCTTATCCCCAGGATTATGCTCCCCTTCATATGCATTTGGCAACTTTTTAAACATCATATTCGTTATCAGCGACCCCCGAAACCCCATATTCAAACAGTTTAAACTCGGAAAACAAATAAATTTGCGGCAATTTTCTAAAATCACCCCCATCCTTATATTTATGCCCTCCAAGTGCACCGGGGCACTTTCTAAGCATCATGATCATCGATCCCAAAACCCTTCTGAGTTAACGAAAAAAAATTGAGCTGTATTAAATACCCTGGCCAATATTAAGCGAGAGCATTTAAAATATTCTTTTGCTCGCAAAAGGCCCATCAAATGCATTTTATGAAAATTAAATTCGTTTAACAAAAATATTGGAAGTTTTTCAAAATCACCCCATCCCCATAATTATGCGCATGACTGGGGCACTTTCTAAGCATCATAAATTCGACTTACCCCAAAACCCCGAAGTAAGAATGAGCTTATGTTGGCCAATATTAAGCGAGAAATACAATATTCTTTTGGGTCTGCATAAAGCTCATCAAATAGATGGATTTTTTGCATGCACAAATCCACTTTCGCATTATAACAAAAAAATATGTGGTAACATTTTTTTCTGAGGCTTTTACGAATAGAATGCGCCTTGGAACGTTTCGATATGTGTACCCGCTAAAAATTTCGAGCTTTTTTACTAATTTGCCTCGACTATAACGTGATATTTGATAATGTTGCCCGATAGTAGGATTTTGCAAAAGTTTGTATAGACGGATAAATTTCTATTTATTGTACAGTAAATTTGACGTGTTTTTTGACTGATTACAATTATTCAAAGCTAACATACTTTAGTTTGTTTTTGTTTATGTTCTGCATCGTTAGCTGTGGAATAATTATATTCATTATGTTAAAGCCTCCAACATCACAAAGATTTTCTGGAATTTTTTTTCTAATAAACTGTGCCTGGATATTTTAGAATGTAACATTTTGTTCACAAAGCAGTAATGTTTCTGTACAAATACTGAGAAGCCCTCAGTGGCAAACATTAATTGTATTTTGAAGCATTTGCTTTTCAGCAAAAACTGTTCCTTTGTTATTTATTAAACAAATTACATGTCTAAAAGCGCTTTTTACCAAAAATAAGATAAATTGTACTTGCTTGCTATAAACAACGATTGGTATAGCGGTTAAGTTTTAATAAACCACTTAGACAACTGTAGCAGCAAAGAAACGCTAAGCTTTGTTCAATAAACATACAAAATTATCATTTTTTCAAATAAACAACTCATTTGTAGCTTATAAGGTCGATTTTATGTGGTTATGTGAATTTTTTGTACCGATAATAACATTTTCAAAGGTAAACGCTAATTCTTATTTGGGTTTTCAAAAAGATCTGCAAGGAATTTAATTGAAGAATAAATAAATAACGCTAAAAAATAATGAATTGCACTACTATATGAGTTTTCTAACCCTATTTGCCTTAACCGAAGATTAGATGTTTAAGATTTTTAAAAATATATTTTCTAAAAATATTTAATTTTGGTTTCTTCTATACCGGCTATTGAATTGGACATTTTTCAAGTTGTTATAGTAGTTATAATTTAAAATTCGTTTTATTTTTTTATTGCAAGAATATAATGTTTGGTATGGATATCATATCTTGACTTAATATCGAGCCTTCAATATTTTAAACACTACTTTTTGAATAGGACCATTTTTGTCCACATAAATAATAAATTATTTATATCGGAACATTGCAGATTTTCTTTTAATGCCATATATAACCAACAATAAGATGAACTTATTTTTTTCTTAATTTATATTCTAAGATATCTAAATAATGCAAAAGTGATGTTGTCTTTTAATAAAATCAAAATGCCATTTACCGTTAGTTTACAATTATTTCAGTAAATTAAGATTTACAACCAACTATAAAAAAATTGCAATAAGAATGTCAAGTACAGTTTATTTTGAAGGCTTTTTATTTATCATATATGCATAACAACGTGCTTAATTTATCATCAGCCGTCTTCGCATTATACGTATATGATAAATACACGTGACTTGCATAAGTAAACCCTAAAATTATTCACGGAACCCTCCAAATAATTAATTCTGCCGGAAAATTGTGAAATGTATAGCACACCGACCTGTATTGTGCGAATGGGAACACAATATTCAAAGGGTACTTAGCGGCGAGAGCCTCTAGCCTGGCATATCATTTATCATTTATCAAAACGTGCACTTCCCGTGTAGCCGCGAGCTGCTAAAACTGCGTTTAACTTGCAGGTAGTCACATAAATTCCGAATTGACGACGATGTACCCGGAGTACCCCCAAAGTGACATGGACAACATGCAACCGGTGTCAGATCCTTCTCACCCTTGCTACAAATTCGAGCACCCCAACTTCGAGGCGAAAGAATTTGCCAGCCCCGGCTATCCGGAAATGTATCCTAACCACACCAGATGTGTCTTAGTGCTGGAAGGTAAGCCCTGCTGTTTAATTAAAGCTATTACATCTCTTTATAAGAACTGCTGTATACAACTGGAGGTAATGAGCTGTTGTAATCACCATTTCACCTTTATCGAATTGAAGAATTTACTGTAAGCAATTTAACAATTATGTAAAACAGTCTATGAACTTTTATAATCAAATTTTTTCTATTAGTAGCCAAACTAAAAATGTGTTAACTTTGATCTTAAAGATTTTCATTGTTTGTCGTAGTAAATAATGTTGCGGCTATTTACTCTTTACTTAGTAATATTTGACGATATTTCACAACTTATTTATTACAACATACATTTGACTCAGTAACAATCATATTAATTTACAAAAAGGTGACTATCTACTTATTTTTTAAACAACACCCTTCGTCATATTTTTGGGAATTGCTAATTTTCTACTACGAGTTGATAAACTCAGTCCAAATTTCCTGAACATTTTCAACAAAAGTGAGGCGGGTATTAGAGAGGCGAGATTGCAAGGACTTAGAAAGTGATAATTTTAAAAGGAAAAATCTGGAAAATACCTGGGTGTAATAAAATAAAGTCATTTCGTTGGTATACAGTCATGCGTTGGTACAGGGTGTTTGGTGGCAGATTTATATTTTTAAATACGATTATTTCAAAAAGTAATAAACGGTGCAGGGTGAGGGTGGCCCCGTTGGAATCACCGATTGTCCGTATTTGTCAGTCACGATGTCGCAGTGGTCGAGTAAGCATCGCGCGTTCGCTGTAGAGACATTTTTTAAGAGTAATGATTCTTACGTAATTGCCCGTCGACAATTTTGTTCAAAGTTCCGTATTCGGCGAATACGTGATGGACCGAGTGTAAATTTAATTCGTTCGTGGGTGCAGAGATTCCGCGCATCTGCCTCGGCTATGAATGCCCCACGGCCAGGGCCCAATCGATCTTCAAGGACTCCCGAAAACATTGAACTGGTTGAAAGCAGTTTACGTGAAAATCTGCGACTTTCAATACGGAAAAGAGCAGCCTTACTGGGACTTCCAAGAGCGATTATTCATGAAATTTCAAGAAAGGATCTGAAGTTCCATCCTTTTAAAATTCAAATCGTTCAAGAACTGAAAGAAAGTGACTTTGATTTACGCAAAAATTTTTGTGAAACGATGTTGGAGCGTTTTCGCACTGTAAATCCCATTTATTGGAGCGACAAGGCTCATTTTCACTTAAACGGCCACGTCAACAAGCAAAACTGCCGTTACTGGCCTCCAAGAACCCGCAACCCTCGATTGAAATATCAAAAACCATTGCATTGCTCCAGGGTAACTGTTTGGTGTGCCTTATCCACGCATGGGATAATTGGACCATTTTTTTCCAAAATTCTCGAGGTCAGGCGACGAATGTCAATGGTGAAAATTATCGACGCATAATTACGGATTTCTTTTTGCCAAGCCTGCGAGATCATCCATCGTACTCTTCACATACGTGGTGTCAACAGGATGGGACGACTGCACACACAGCCAGAGTTTCGATGAATTTGCTTCAGGAAAATTTCCCTCAAAAACTGATCAGTCGTTTTGGGGACATCCCATGGCCACCGAGGTCGCCCGATCTAACTCCCATGGATTTTTTTTATGGAGTTACCTCAAAGAGAGGGTTTATAATGACAATCCCCAATCTCTTGTGGCTTTAAAGGAAAATATTCGTCGAGAAATCAGCTCAATTGAACGAAGTTTACTGCAGCGTGTGGCGCAGAACACAAGGCTTCGTTTTGAACAGTGTGTGCAACTCGACGGAAGACATTTGGATGACATACTCTATAAAAAATGAAATCCGCATTTTTATTCTATCGTTCAATGCTCTTAATAAAACTTTGTGTCAATTATTACGTTTTTTATTAAAGTTTGAAAATATAAATCTGCCACCAGACACCCTGTATAAAGCAAAGTGTTTTTTCCCTTGTTGATATAAGGCCTTTTTATGCTTACCGCGTTACTAAGGCGCATTAATAGCTGTTGCTAACGCATAGAGGCAACCATTTTACAAAGTAAAAGCAAGTCTTAATGTATAATGCTGTACCGATTTCATGATAGACACATCTTTATCTTCCAGTAGTTGTACAAAAAATCTTCTTAAACCGGAACAATATGGAACCATCTACAATTACTCTGAGCTGTAAATTTGTGGGAAACCTAATAATATTCCTTATGAGTCGCTAATTTTTGTAGATGCTTAGATATTACTTGATATATTACTTAGTGCTTCTTTGTGAGCTCTAAATTTGTGCAAGGGCAATCATCTTACAAAAGTTGTTTAAGTTCCTGATCTTTAATTTTTTTGGCTGTTCCATTATTAAACTGATAGTACCACATTTAGAAGTTACTGTAACAAGCTACATCCTCTTTTAAGATTACAGAAATCACCTTTGGCACTTTAATAAAAAAGATTAAAACTAGAAATTGTCATAAATTTTATTGTTACCTTTTGTAGTGAATTAAAGCTGTTTGTTAGCATTTTACTGTGACTATACAACCAGTAGAAAATGTGAATTTTAATAAATGCAATTATGGGTTGAAGACATAGATCATCTGTCGCAATTTATAGTACTAGTTCTTGGGCAAAAAGTGATAAACAGAAAACAGAGTTGTTTGCAGATCATCTTGTAAAAGTGTTTACTCCACACACCACTGAACCAGATGTAGAAGTGGAAGATTTATTAAAGCAAGATCGGATCAGTAATATCCAACGAAGTTAAAGATAAAATTCCACTGTTTAATACCAAAAAATAAAAAAATATATAACAGAAAAACATTTGAAAGAATTACCAAAGAAAAGAGTAGTACATCTGACATATTCATTTAACGTTATCCTCAGGTTTTGTTATTGGCTTAAGTACTTAAAAATAGCTCAAATTATCATAATTCTGAAATCTGGAAAGGATCCAATAAATGTTACCTCGTATAGACCGATAATCCTACTCCCTGTTATTTCCAAAGAATTAAGGACGATTTATTTATTAATAATTAAAATCCTGATCACAGATTTTGATTTTGTAAAACATTCTTTACACGACAGATTTACCGACAGACAGAAACACATGCATAGGTACGTCTGTAGACGATACGGTTATACTTGCTAAATATAAAAACCCTGTGTAAACTTCTGGTTATGTTCAAAACCACCAAAATTCTTTTCAAAGATGGCTTCTAAAATAATGTGTGAAGGTTAATGGATAAAAATTCCACCATACAACATTTACTTCTTGAAAAAGAAAATGTCCAGCTTTCAAAATTAATAATGTAGATATATTACAAGTTGAAAAAGTCAAATACCTTAAATTAACTTTTCATAGTTAACTAACTTGGAACCCACACATCGCCAAAAAAACGGAAACAAGTCGATATAAAATTATGATACCTTCGATAGCGAATAGGACGAAAACAAAACTAACACTGAAAAACAAGTTGCTCACTTACAAAGTGATCATCAAGCCAATTTGGACTTATGGCACTGAGATGTCAGTAAGTCCAACATGGAAATCATTCAAAAGAGTCAATTGAATGATCGTAGATGCTCTCTGGTTTGTGTCAAATTACTCAAATTACCGACTTCAAAATTCCTTACCTTCAAGATGTCGTTCACAAAAGAAACACCTTACGCATAGTGCTGACCATAGAAGATTCTAGCTTTCCTAAGCCATAGATTTCAAGTAAGACCATAGAGGTACAATCGCAAGGTTTAGTCCTCATCGTGCCAAACGATTATTATTGTATATTTTATTTTCTGGATATATAATTATATAATTCCACAAAATTAATTTATTTGCTGATTAAATTCAATATAATTTAAAAAAAAATTAAATAAGTTTATATTAATAGCTCATTAACATAACTGCACAACTTTTTTATAATTTTAAGATTGATTGTCAATTTAAAATGAATGCATTAGCTAGTCATATTTGTTGATTTACTTGCTAGTGTAACCCTAACAGTTGGTTAAATTGGAAAATATGGTTAAAAATTAGCAATAGTACAATAGTAGTAGTTAAAAATAGTTGTTGAAGGCTACAAAAGTGGCATTATAATGGATTAAATTTCTAATTAAATTTTGGGCAACAATTGTTGGCTTTAATCACATTTATATGAAAATAGAGATCCATAGGTTTCGATACATTATTAGATCATAAAGAAGAACCTTAACACTTTCCAAAAATTTATTTTTGTGTACAAATTAATGTGTATAATTTAAAATTTGCATTTTTTTCATCCAACACCACCAATATTCCTTCAAACCAAGATTATGGCTTTCTTGCCAAAACGGTTCTGTCTAGCAACTGATGGCGGATTTTGGTTTCCGAACATTTAAAACGATTACTATTACAATATCTATAGTTGACAGTTGTCATGTTTAGTAATAGGGAACTAAAACTCACAGTTGATTTTTGTCAATTGCCATTTAGAATCTAAAGAAGAATATTATTTCTATACCATAAGCACGGGGAAACAACTAAAAATTCATCAAAATTAAAAACTATTGCAAGTATTAACGAACTTCTTTACAACATTATTAATCTTCAACTTGTAGTACTACACTTTTTGTGCAATTTTGTAATAATGTTTTTTTGTTTAACATCTACGGGAATCCTTCAAAATGCTGTCGAAATCTATAACTTTAGAGTATTATTTTCCATTTCTTTTTATTAGCTGCATTGTTGCGTTCCTGTACAAGATAAATTTTCTATTGTACTCATGGTATCAATCTGTTGGCTTTTTGTATACAAAAGCAAATTGATGTAAATAATTACAGACAGCCAAAAAAATCGCAAATACTGCATGAAGATTTGTCATCCAAAGGAGTTTGCACTTTTTCAAAATTAAACTGCTTGAACCATTTTCAAACAGTCACATGGTTCACAGTTCCTTCTCTTCGGCATCGCAAATTCCTTTTCCAGCGTCTTGTCGACAGTTTCTGTTCCAACCAATAACGAATCCAAGCTCGAAATTCAATTTTAAAAATTGCCATTTGTAATTCAAATTTAATTATTGTTAGTATATCATAAACGTAAAAAATAAGATGCTTTAAATAAAATGCAGCTTTGTAGCATTGTTGAACATATTCGGATTATTCTTCGAGCGTTGATAAACGTAAGTATTAATGATTGTTTTTCGAAAATGAGTGGTGTTTTTGATAATACTTTGTTTCTTATAATCCAACAAAGATTTTTGGTTTAAAAGCTGTCTAACTGCTGACCTAGAAAGCAATGTCTAAGTAGTAAGAAGAGTTGTAATAGCAGACGATCATATAAGATACGAGCATGTTGGAGAAATGTTAGTTATTTATAGAGCTTTAGTATGCGATAGTTTACGTAAATATTTATAATGAAAATATGTGCTGCTTGAGTACCTCATCTTTTAATAAACAACAGCAAGGTCTCCGAGTAAAATAGTGTCGGGTACGCTGCGAAAATGACGTTTTAAATTAATAGCCGTCAGCAAATATAAGTTATGCTGAAACAGTAGACTAATAATAACCGTTGGATATTTGAACATACACGGGTTTATTTACGACAGCAATGGAAAAAGAATGTGTGATTATTTATTAGATGAATTTATTAGAAGAATAGGTCAATATTTTCTTCCAAATTTTTGTGAGGATCGAAAATACCATCTCTACATTGCAGCACTGCTACCAGCATATGATGTATTTTTTAAGACCCTGGCGTTTTAGTTTCTTTTTCAAATTAAAATTATCTATGAAAAACATCATTTTTTAGTTGAAGAAATAAGAAAGGATCGTGAAAAAATCCACTTGGAATCTTTGGATCAGAACGGTGACCAGAAATATTTTAGAAAGGAAATACAGTTAGCAGGTTGAAAAATGCATTAATGTTAGGAATTTTTTAAAACGGAAAGTTAAATTTTTAGAACTTTAGCATTTAGTTGTATATACTTTTGATTGCTGAAATAATTTTTTTACAAAATAATTCAAAATGCCCCGCACAGCCTTTGAGCGCCCCTTCATATTATCTGAGACAAACCAGATAAATATGGAGTACTTTAAATTGAAAGAATTATTCGCGTTCGAAAAAGTTCTTATTTAGTTTTACGCAAAATTTTAGCAAGATCGGTTAATATCAATAATTTACTCACTAATCAGCTATACCTGCTATAAGACCTTTTTGGTCATAATTTTTTGCACTGCCTTTCAATTATCTCTAGTGCAATCATCGTTTCTAAAATAGATGTGCATTGTTTCTTGAATAGTCCAGCTGCAGTGTATAAAATGCAGTTTTGACGTTTTCCAACTCAGAATACAAGTACTTTGGAGCTTAACGTCAGACGGTGGTATTGAAACTTTTGTTGTGACTCTGCATATGATCGCTCTAACATCTCTCAAGTAAATTTTTTTATAGATCTTTATAAATTGAAAAATTATGTTTTAGGATGTTTGGATCAACCAGAAAAGTGCTCAAAATTATTAAAATGTGCTCAAATAGCATTGCATTTTTATCATTTGTACCAGCTGTCTTCTCCCGAAAGACAGTGTTTATGTTTGAAATTCTAGAATAGGCTTGAACGTTTTCGAATTTCCATCTCCTATATAATTACCGTACTTTACACCAAACTTCTCTTTTTATCTCAAAAATGTTTATATGATAGCATCGACGTTCTCTATTTTGCTAAACATGCTTTCGTGATTTTTCGAACAACACTCCTCATATTCTTTATATTACTCTTCATATTCATGAGTATTTTCTTCTTCTTCTA
The DNA here is from genome assembly GCA_036346155.1 of Sinelater perroti. Lineage (NCBI taxonomy): Eukaryota > Metazoa > Arthropoda > Insecta > Coleoptera > Elateridae > Sinelater > Sinelater perroti. The sequence goes on along the minus strand of JARFIY010000369.1, from coordinate 3,167,749 downwards.
AAATATGTGTAATTTACAAGTAGCTACGGGCGCTTTTGACAATTAAATTGATAACTTTACTTATGTACTGGCCCAATAGCGTAGCTACTCCGTCATTACAAGAAAACTTTAAATTTGATATCAGCCTCTCGATTTTGATTTCTTATTTTATCGATTTATTAGATAGAATATGAGCGATGATATTGTTATACATACTTTCGCTCAGTTTGTGGCAGAATAAATTCATTTCTTTCTATACCGCATGACGGACACAATCCGGTTATTTATTTCATAACCAGTATTGATGAAAGGTCCAAAATATATGTCTTTTCGACAACAACGGCATACAAAAACGAGTTTGGAACAAAAGTCTTAATTTTTGGCTTCTTCAAACTTTAAAGTATGTTTTTGACTCACAACGAATAACCGACTCTGATGAGGCTCATTCTTGCACTCTCTTTTTTACTTTCACTTCCTCGGTCTGAGCGTCGATTGCTTTGAAACCTTCTTTTACATGGTTTTAATGCAGAGGTCGGTTTAAATTTGATTGCTTTTGGCTAAAATGGCTTTTTCAACTTTTAGAATCGTTCTGTGTAATAGAATTTCGGAGTTAAACTGATTACCACGCTATTCAATGCGAACTCCGATCCTCTCTACTAAACGTATAATAGCCTTTTATTTAGAAATACTACACACATCTTTCTTTTGAAATATTTATTTTACTCTAAATTGACGGTTGAATTGCTGTGACTCTAATACACAAGTATACCTAAACACCCCTAGCGCCAAGCGGAGGTGAGTCACGCTTATAAACTACAACTCCCGAGAAGTTTAGAATTTCACTTTAAAGTCTTGGAATTAAAATATTAAAATTTCGTACTAACATTGAATGGAAAAATGAGTTTTTTAAAGCTCCAATGTGATTTCCCTCCTTAAAAACTAGACTGAACGTTTCAAATATTTTTTTATTATTTTAGCTTTGACAAAAGTAATAAGAAAATTTTATGATATGGTATATTACCCTTATAATACATGGAGGTTAGTCCTGGCTCATGTATTATGGTAAGTCCTGTAGCCGTTGCTGTTATAATCTTTTTTCGGCTGCTATCTGGTTTCAAAGATGTGCTACTAGGCTGTTTTAATGTCCTACGAGATTGTTGTGGTGGCGATTCGTTAAATTTCATTGTCTTTGTGCAGGGTTTGATTGTTAATATACCATGTGGCGTTTGCTATCATTCGAAGAGTTTCTGACTGGAACCTTTTGCAATATTTTAATATTTGATGGTTTGTCCAACATTAAAGTCGTACTTTGTAAGACCGTATAGGTATTAGTACGGTTTTGTATATTAAAATCTTGTTTTTGAGAGAAAGCTGCGAGCGACGTCCAAGCAGCCAAGACATTTTTTTAACTTTAAGGTCCAAGTTGTTTCTTTTTGGCCCTAATATATGAATTCTAAGTATGTTTTTGGTCCAAGAGTAACCCAAGATTTCATTCTTGACTAGAACAGGACTATTGTTTATTACGATTGAAGGACATATGACACGTTTGTTTGTAACAGTTACTTGGGTAGATTTATCACGGTTTGCTATTACTCTTCATTTACTAAACCAATCTTGTAAGAGGTTGAGTTGATTTTGGGGATATTGTGATTCTTAGACCAAACAGTATGGCGACGTTATCGGCAAATATGGCGATGGTAGCTTTTTCTGTAAGTGTATTATTAGATAGACATTTTGAGTAGTCCTTATATACTCCTCTAGGAAACTCCGGAGTCAATGTTGTAGTAGCTTGATAGTTCATTTTTGCTTAAAAAAATGTTTAATTGAGTGGGTTTTATTAATCTACAAATCTGGCTTGGTAAGTTTTGTTTAAGTTTATACAACAGACTATTGTGCCATACTTTGTCAAAGACCTTATGTAAATTTCATACTTTCCATTATTTTATTGACAATTTGGTGTCCTTGATGGATAGTTGAAACGATATTTTCTAAAGCCGAATTGGTATAACGAAGCTATCCGGTCTAAGTTTACGATATCTTTTATTCTTTTTAGTAGTAACTTTTTGAAATTTTTTCATATAATGTGCAATAGTGGTCTGTACGACTGTGGTGCCAGATTTAACAATTATAATGGTTTAGGGATATTTTCACTGCACAATCTTAGTATATTATTTTAAATAGTTGTTAACAGTAGTAAGGCTTTTCCGAGGAGGTAATTTAGTATTTCATATACAACCAAATCGCACCCAGAAGCTTTGCAAGTTTTTGAGTGCCCTATCTCTATTTTTGCATTAGTTGATAACAAAGCTTTTACAGGTAATGGTAATTGACACGGTGCGTTGATAAAACTGTCAACTTTATTATCATCTTAGTTTGCATGAGGCAGGGGAGTTGTGATTTCTTGCTCGAGTTATTCAGCACACATGTCTGCTTTTTCTTTATTTTATACTTCTTTTAGTATTTTATGTAACTCGTTTGTGAGATTATTGAAGTTAGTTTTGTCTTGTCTGCCTCTTGTTCTTTGGCATCTACTTCTTGCCTTGCGTTTTTCAGATACTAGTTGTTGTATATGTCGAGATATGTTGTAATGTCGGGCGGCTTATTTGGGGTTGTAGGTTTGGCTTGCCAGGCTGCAGTTCGTATAAATTTGGTCAGGTACTGGGTCGCTTTTTCAGGGTCATAAGTGTCTTCTATTTTAATACTGAGGTTGGTATTTTCTTCCTAAAGGATTAGAATAGTTTCCAATCACTGTGCTTAGTGTAGAATTTTGGAGTGAATTCCTTAATAATAACTGTAATTCTGATTATTATTATTGCTGGCGATTGACTTTTACACAAGTTTGAGCTATTCCACTCGTAACTACGAAATTCAATAGATGAGGTATCTTGTTCGTATCAGCAGACCGGTGTGTTGATTCACCTGTTGTTAGGTAGCTGAAATTATGCATTCGTATTGTGTGCAATAAATTTATTCCTTTTGGATTAATTACTCTAAATCCTCAGACTATGTGCTTTGCACTCCAGTATCCACCGGTAATGAATTTGTTAGAAAGAAAGTCTTTGTATTCTATTGTAGGTATGAAATGCCTTGGAGGGCAGTAGATTACGGCAAATACTAGAGAATATGGACGAATTTTTAATTTTATACTAGCACTTTGGATTTTATTCGATTGGTAGGGCGGATATAAACATAAAGGTTTAAAACGTTCTTACTAACTTGTGCAAATTATTTCTAAATTATCAAATTCAACGATTTTATTTTATGGTTTTTATTCATAGTTGTGCGAATAAATTTTATTCTATTTGTTTTATGCTGTTGACTATTTAAAGTTGCAATAACAGAATAATAGATTCAATATAGTGAAATAAGAAGATCATATTAATATAGAGATGATTAAAATTACGCTTTATTTTGACGTATATTCCTCGAGTTTTTAGTATTTCTTATACTTTCATTTCACTAGAACTTTTAACCTGATCTTGATGAATACCACTCCATGCAGCTTCAAGATATAGCCAAAGCTGGAGGTCCATGGTGAACAACCGATAAAAGTGAAATTCTTGGCTGTTGAAATACTAAACACATTGCGTTGGACATTATCTAGTGGAACACAACTCCAGAATTTCCGTTGAAGATAAGCCAGAACGACTGTCTAAGATAGTAAAGACTTAGCGACTACTGTTCATTCTACCGCATGTTCGAATAAAAAACAATGATTTCAGGCCACAAATTTGCTTGTCATTAAATAATCCATGTCTTAGGTTTCCTTTCCTTACATTTTCTCCAAATTTGTATTCGTTCATCATGATGTGCCAACCGAAAATGTTTGTAAGTTAAAATCAGCAGTAATTGACGCAATAGACATCAACAATTTCAACAGAAATAGGTTTTTAAAAAATGGTGGACAATTTTGAGCTATAATTCCGGATAAGATTATAAGAATCTTCAAAAAATGTGCATGGGTTTTCATTTGTCGGCGGTAGAAAAATGATGTGACCCATCATGGGGTTGAGACCGTTCTTCATTAACCTATTGGTTATATTTTTTGATTGATACGATTGCTAAATTCTCTTAGACGATAAACCACATTTTCTATATGTAATGATGCGTTCGTGATAATACAGGATTACCAATACTTTCCTAATTATATTTAAGTTTTACGCTTAAAAAAAATCTAACTCAATCTCTGTCTTAATAATAGCCTCATTTCTCAATTTTCTAAAAATATTGTATTCTTTTTAAAATCGCAATAACAAAAACACTTTGCAATATAAAAGATATTAAATTTCAATATATATTTCTTGCACTGTATAAAAATTTCCATTGGATTTTTTTACTGTTGTGGTCAGAATTGACTTTATTTGGAAACCAATTTACTTTACCAAATATGTTGGCACGTAGTACTTTATCTCAAAGTTTTTATTCACCATAATACAATTTCTTTCAATCTTTATTATATTCAATTGAGCATGATAAAAATTTATAAAATTTAATAAAACAGATATTATTTTTCATTAAATTTACTTTGAGTTATTAGATTATTCTTTTAAGTCAGTTTACTTAATATAAATGTGTCATCTTAGATAGTGCTAATATTGTAAAGTTTGAATTTTTGCTTTTGCCGTATGTTTTTGCGTTTTATCTGTTTATTTTTATTTTTTACTTTTATCACATATTGTATAAATAAATGTTAATACTATTATTAGAAAAACGTATTCCATAAATAAAACATACTTATAAATTTTTTAAAATTGTGCTTTTAAGAATTCTAATAAAATTGCCTCTATTACAAAACAATCAAAAGGTTCCTTTCTGCGAATCACAGCTTAGTAATGGAACAGATCGCGCAACCTAATTTAATGGGTAGTAATGGAGTCAGCGTGCTTTATCTCTTACTCTTTGCGTTCGTCGCTAATATCTCTCTCTGCCTCCCCTGATGTCGAAAAGTCCTTTGAATTCACACACCGTAATTGGGTTACGGCCGAACAATGCAAAGACCTTTTAATTATATTTGATTACAGAACCTGCGAAACCGGGAGACGTCTCAGATGAATATTTGGTACTTTTAGACCCAAATTGCATTACTTGAAGCGGCTTATTGTTTGCGGAAAGCCTGGAGGAAATGGCGGCGCTCGGACAAGAGCTTCCTCCATCAATAAATCGCACGGTTTGCTTTCCGGGAGTCTTAAGGGCGTTGCGGAATTTATGGGGCGCGTATGCATTCTCGATAAAGGACGGGCCTGGGGCAGAAAACACCGGCTGACTCGCAGAAAATTACTTTTATCGTTTAGGCTGTGCTCTAACGACCGGCCTTTTATTAAAATGCCGCTCTGAGCCGCGCGCTGTTGACATAGGACAGTCAACAAAATATGCGCTCTCTGCGCTCACGAATCAATCCGTATTAATCCTGTGGGCCGTAATCAGATAGAGGCAAGTTTGCCCTTTCGCTACGGCCCGTAGTATTTCGGGATTCCGGTTATAAAAGCAGCAACAAATCTAGGGAAAATGTTTGCGACGACCATAGAAGTTGTTTGTTGTTATGGTCTGAATTGCCGCTTTTCATTTATTGCAGGACACATTTCTGTTATGATTACACAAATAAAAGTCGATATATCGTAAACACAACTGATATTTAAGTTTACTGCTAATATTTTTGCTGTCATTAAATACCACAGATATTTTAAGCTATTAAAGATTAAGAAATAACTGCGCATCAGTTAGCTGTTTTATATAGTAGCGCCTTAGTGGATGAAACGTCATACAACACTTTTACATACAACCTAGTAGAGGTAAACTAACCCTAGTGTAGCACGGATGAACTCTGGTTCAATCCTGGGCTCAGATGCCTAGAAGGTGGCCTACTCAGTTACTAAAGATATTTATTTGTAATCTGCACCAAATTACATTAGTACAAAAATTTTATCATTGTACTAGTAAGAACGTGTGAGAGAGCACGCCCAGTGACATCCTTTGTTTTGAATTTACTTAAAGAACTAATTACAACAGATTATTAACTAAACAACTACTAACGAGTGGTTAGATCTAGCGGTTTAACACGTTATATACACTTCAGCTTTATCATCGAATAAGTCCAACGCTAACGTCTTTGGATAAGCTTCGAAGCACTGAAGATATTTAGAACTGCCTCGTTTTTCACTATAAGCACTTTCAGTTTTATAGTATTTCTTCTACATATTAAAGTACGTTAGTGATAATACGGAGAGTTTTGGTTTAGAAACGTTTTAATATTTATTTGTTTGAATGTGATGCTGTACCCCACATCTGAGTGTCATAACTTCAAATTAATTTTAGCACAGTGTGGTTGGTTTTCGGGTTGTTAGGTCGTGGTCGGAATTCGGAAAATTCGAAAGAAATCTTCTAAAAAAATTTTAGAAGTTGTGGACGAAACGTCAAGAGTTTCTGAACTTCGATCACGGCTTAACAACCCGACAACCAATCACACGTTGCACCATAGAACCGGCCGTGAAAACCTTCGCATCTATTAGTTTTAGGACACTTTTGTAAACAAATAGTTTGTTAGTAAGCGAGGGTTTAAAGTTGCAACCCACTAGCTAAGAATAATTTTTCAGTTTAAGATTGATTTGTCCAGGTATGCGTTTTCCAAGTAAATCTTTTAACAAAGTTCAATCAAACTACTCAATAGTCAGCTTGGGGAAAAACAGAGCCATCCATAATTACTTCTAGTGTGGTGCCTTTGCGTTTTGTAAATATAATTTCCGCGGATTTTGAACTATCAGTTTGAAGCTGCCATTTTTTGAACCATTTGCTACTTCGTTGAGATTTTGTTGCAAATTTTGCTTGGCTACGATAAAATCATGATAGCATATAGTTGAATTAAGATTTGTGGATATGTGAAGTGTGTGTAAAACATACAAGATTAGTCCTAAAAAATTTTCCTAGAGCACTTCAGATTTGATGTAGAATCGCATTTCCGAACGTTTTTTAAGTTTCAATGATTAGGTAGCAAAGACGTGAGAGGACCCACTTTAGCTTAAATAATACGCCCTTATTAAAGACTGCTGAGGGGTAGTTTTGTGTTTTCGAATACTGTGTTGATATTATCTATTATTCTGTTCTATGGTCTGAACCCAAATTAATGATTAGCACACTCGGTCTTTTTGTCAACTACTGGAAAAAGCCTTTTTAGTAAAAGTTTTCAGGTAATTTGAATAGTCGATGGGTCTGCATGATGCAGCCGCGTACTTTCCACTGAATCGAAAAAAAATCTATTTGCAATATGCCACTAAGATCATCATAATCAATTTAAAACCTATGGGAGACCAATCTTTTCATATGAATTTACTAATTAGGTCGTATTCTAGTAATGGTTTACAGCTTGTATTTCTAAGAACCATTGATTTCGCTTCTACGTAAGAGACAGTTAGAAGCAAATGAAAATAAAATATTTTTAAAAATGGGTAACGAAAACGTCCGTTTTGTCTATATCTGTATGTCTCCGTGACTCATTTCTGTCGCGAATTAGAAGAACGTGCTTTTGTAGTAGGTTGGGGTGACTGGTAGTTTTCCAAAGGGAATATTTAGTACTCATGGATGCGGTCAACCCGTTAGGTATTTGGCTAAACAGTTAGTTGTCTCTGTTTCGTTGATTAGATTTTTTAGGTTTCTAGTAGCAGTGTTGTATCTACGTCTGTCGTCTACTGTTGCAATACTTTTCAAAGAGTTCGCTGTCGGAAATTTTTTGTTTAATATCTCTTTCAGTTTGTCTTATGATTAATTAGAGACGCAGGTTTTGTTACATTTATTATTAAGGCACTTATCGTAGCTATTATGAAGCTATGATCGGAGGATAAGAAACATAACGTGATGTTTAGGTAACCTTGAAGAAGGCCTTTGGCGACGAAAAAGTTCAAGAGATTGGCGATTTTTGTTAAATCTGTTGCCCAACGTAGTGTGTGAACATGCGACTTAGATGATGTCATTATATAATGGAAAAAATAATGTTTTTTTTGTGGAAAAAATGTTTCACTCCAATGGAGGTATTTGGCGTTTGTCAAGGCTTTCCTTATTGGACGATGTCTATGTATAACAATATTTATTTTAAGATTTTCGTGTTTTACGTGTTGTTTTATTATAATTCGTGCTTCTTCTTGAACTGTGTCATTAGGATTTTGAAATAAGATCATCCAATAAAATGTGTTTTAAATGTCAGTTTGTATTGTCACATAGCAGAAATGCTTCCTTTTTCTACTCTTGACTAACCAGTCGATTAGCGTTCCATTATGCTATTTTAAATAGTTGGTCCATTATTCTAGTTATTGTTTACTAGTTGCCTTACTAGATTATTCAGATTTTTTATCTCTTGTTAATCATAATTCGCTGTGAGTCTATTGTTTTTCGCATAAAAGATATGATATCACATAGTAGTATGTAAGGATTTTGGAGGTTCTATTGATGTAGAGGTTAATCACTTGGGTGTTTCAACACAACTTTGGTTTTATTTGAATATGTGATTTTGGTCTTGGTTTGTTTTAATAAATCTAACTCTGAAGGAAGAAAATATTTTTTTTAAGTTGTTTGTGCATCCTCTATAGTGGTAGGTAGTTCTTCTATAGGGTTGTATCCAGAAGTAGTAGGACTGTTTTTTACTGCGCGCGCGGAGCGATGGAGGGGGTCTGCAAGGCTGGATGTTATGGAGGGGCCTTAGTCGAGTTAGTTGAGTGTGGACCACTGTTTTAGTGACCTCCTGTCGTGACGCCTCGTCGTCAGTTGCGACGGAGCGAAATTTGGAGCAGCGGTACGCCATCAACTTTGCTACAAACTTGGAAAATCAGCGACGACAGGACATGCTTACGCAGGCCTTACAAGAAGGATACCATGAGCCGTTCCTCGATATTTGAGTGGCACAAGTTGTTTCGGTGGAGAGCTCGTCGGGACGACCAACGCGCGTGGCGTCCGTCAACCTCGCGAACGGACGACAAGTGTGAAAGTTAAGCAACTTTTGAACTCTGACCGACGGTTGGGCATTAAATTAATTAGTGATGAGCTGAATCTTTCGTACGGGACAGTCCAACGCATCATCACAGAGGATTTGTCGATGAGAAAAGTGTGCGCAAAAATGGTGCCGAAAGTGTTGAGTGACGAGCAAAAAGAACTGCGTGTTGAGATTTCCCAAGAAATACTGAACTGTTTGGAAGAAGACGAACATTTTCTCGATAATGTCATCACCGGAGATGAAACCTGGGTCTTCCAATACGACCCGGAAACAAAACGTCAGAGCGAAGAGTGGCACACCGCACAATCACCCGTAAAAAGAAGGCCAGAATGTCGAAATCGAAAGTGAAATCGATGTTGATTGCATTTTTTGACCGTCGTGGCATTGTCCATAAGGAGTTTGTACCTCCTGGACAGACTGTAAATGCAAGATTTTACGTGGAAGTGCTCACACGGCTGCGAAATCGGATCACACGCGTGCGACCAGACCTGGTGGGGAAGTGGAAGCTCCACCATGACAACGCGCCGTGCCACGGCGCGTGGATTGTGAGGGATCTCCTGGCCAAATTCGACGTTTCCACGTTGCCTCACCCCCTACAGCCCTGATGTGGCACCGCCGGATTTATTCCTGTTCTCCCAGATCAAGAGGCAGCTCAAGGGGCATCGTTTGGACTCGGTGAAAGCAGTCCAAGCGGCAACGACGAGGGCGCTGAACAGCATCCCGGAAGACGACTTCCAGAAGGCCTTCGCGACCTGGAAGGCTCGCTACCAGAAGTGTGTGGATGCCCAAGGGGCCTATTTTGAAGAGTATTAAGTCGATGTACCAAAATGTTCAATAATTTTTTTTTTTTAAATCAGTACTACTACTTTTGGATACCACCCTATAGACAGAAGGCACATTTGACTATGCTTCAATTGTTTTTTTTAGTGGATATTCTGTAATCATGATATTCGGCACATTTCACGCACCTAAATGAGTGTAACATTTCCATTTTTATATTCCCCAATTTCTTTCTTTTTATATGGGGGCAGAATCTTAACGACAGACTAATGAGAAGCAATTTTAAAAACTTTGTTTAATATCTGCAAAGAATATGTTTAGGCAGTCTTTTTAGTACGATGCTTAACAAGATGTTCTTGACCTGGTGTCTTCTTTATCAGTAGTGTAATAGGGATTTCTTGTTATCATTCTAAAGAACTTATTTTTAGGCGGGATGAATGTATGCCGGATGACGTGACGTTTATATAAAATAGTTTTTAACTGTTTATATTTTTTAACTGCCTTAAATAGTAACTTAACAGTGCCGCTTGACATTGTTCGATATTGATAATTATCTTTATGCAGATGCGTATCAAGAAGTTTTAGTTGCTGGATTACTTTTGCTATATAGTGTACAAATATAGGATAAGGTTTGAGGTAGCACCTTTCTTTATTTTTGTATTTGATAAACATTGCAATTTAATATTTGTTGCGATTTGATTGATAATTTCCTAAATTCTGTCTTGAATATTACGGTGAAAGGTGGAAGGACTGGATTACTTTCTCTTATGTTTTTGTGATTCGGTTTCTGAAAATCGTATGGTTTTAGAATGGTTAATGATTTTTCACTTATAACAGATAAGGTCTCGGTATGTAAAGCGGAGATGATTGATAATAAAGCTATTTCTTCTTATATTTGTTTCACTCTATTCCAGTCTATTAGAGTGAGTGTATACTCGCTCTGATCCTCATGGGTGGTTTTAACTGTTGGTAAATTGTAAGTTGCGACGAGTAAACTGGTGGAGGTTGTTATCAGTACAAGTTTAGGGGTGCTTAGAAGGCAATTATTTTAAATTATTGTTGAGAACATCACTGTGGATGAAATTGCAATTGCAATAAAGTCGGTATGTTATTATTTTAAGGCACATTATAAAACATGCCAAAGTTTGGCATTGATTAAGATAACCGTTTGCTTTATATTAGATAAATTAATATAATATTAATATTAAATAAAATTTGTAAAAAGTACCATTATTATAAGTTATTATATAGAACTAAAAGAATATATAAACAGTTTATATTATTTTAAAACAAAACAAAAACCTTAAAATATATAAATGTAATGTTCAAGTAATGTTTATTTAATTTATATGCATAAATCTGCTTTAATATAAAATACTACTAATAAATTCAACAATAATGTTGTTTTATTATGTTTGAAACTGGATGAATCGTTGATTTGTTGGTGATAGTTTTTTGCCGACTAAAACTACGAGAGACATTTAAACAAGGAATCAAGCAAATGCATTATTTCAATTTAGTTGCACACACTGTTTCCCCGGGGAGGCTTTTATTTCTATTGTATGAAATTAAAACCGTGTTTTGTTTTGGGCTTATTGCTTCTGCACCACAATAAATAGCACCCGAGCTATCGTGCAGCTGAATTGGGAAAGTAGAGCATAAAGCTGATTATGTAGAAAGTTTGCTGCACACTAGAGTTAGTTTCTCCGAATGCTGCATGTGTAGCGCTAATGAAAAACTGAATGAGCTACATTTAAATGTCGCACCTCATGCGGGTAAAACTGCAGCGTGTTTATTAAGAGACATAAATAACAATGAAACAAGATGCACATACATATTGTTATACCTGAATAACCCAACAATTTATATAAGCAAATATGCGAGGTAAATAAATCACGTCTTTCTACTATCATAGACGAACCTAACGTTAGGCATTTAAGCGCTTTAAACCCGGCCACTTTCGATTCATATTCATATTTGGCATTGAATTATTCATGTGATTCTGGCCAACATAAGGAAATAGCGAATATATTCCCAGTTATAAAATATTTATTAAATTGAGGTAATGGACATTAAAACCAAATGGTACGTTTTTATATAGTGTTGTTGCTCCGTAACAATTAAAGTAAATATTTAAAGTGTTCAATTTAAGTCATGCAATTTTGAAAATCTACAGCAACTATGATAACTAATAACAAATAGCGTTTGATTTTCTATGTATTTATCGTTTTATTTTAAGGAGAACGTCATGGATATGACTATATATTAATTTATGCAAAGATTTACTCAAAAAATTATTTAACATAGTTTTCTTCGATATTACTTAAATTTTTTATCATAAATTAAACTTTGTTTTATAAATATGAATAACCCAGCTGATTGTGGGCTACAAAATATTGAATGGAACATGCGGATAGAAGAAATAGTTGGCAATTATCAGTGTGGTGTCAGAAGGATAAAACAAATACAGATCTTTCAATCAGTCAAGTATTTAAAAAATTAAAGAATATAATATTGAACTTCACCATATATTTAGATTTTCTTAAAAGCTATGATTCTGTACTTAGCAAGGAACTGTACATCTGGCTAAATGAGTTGAAAGTACCAAAAAACTAATAAGATTAGTAAAATAAGAGCAAAAGTGAGAATTCAAAGCCAACTGGCGAAAGATTTTGAGATCTACTGCGGATTAAGGCAAAAGGATGCCATGTCACCCACACTATTCAAAGAAGTTCTTAGAAAGAGTAACAAAAAACTGTCTGTAAGTCTTGGAGACGCGCTATATAATACACAAAGTATAATATTGGCGTACGTAGATAATACAGGTATTATAAACAGGTCACCACAAGGTTGAAAAAAGTAGACTCGTACATAGAAGAAACGGCAGCGATGCAAAGACTACAAAATGTGGTAACCACGAGAAAGACATCTAGATGTAATAGCGATACTGATATAACAATAAATCAGCAGCTTCAAGTATCTGGACTTAATTATTAATGATAACAATGAAATAAGCGATGAGATAAACGCAGGACAATAAGTGTTACTTCGAGTTAAAAAATTTTTAAATCAACGTGGTTTTGGTAAAGAATAAAGTGAGAGTATGATAAAACAAGCGCTGATTTACGCGGTTTAAACCTGGTGCTTGGCAAAAAACAAGAAAAGAAGCCAGATACGTGGTAAACAAAAAACCCTTAGGCAAATCTACGGCTTGGTAAATGAAAACTGAGCTTAGTGTATATTAACAAACCCGAAAACTGAAAACAAGATATGGAAGAGCCTATATTTCTGGTGATATCAGAAGCAAACGGATAAGCTGGCTTGGACAAGTTAAAAAAACCTTAAATCAAACTTAGATGGTAAAAGAAGCAGAGGACGAGCAAGACTCAGATGGACTCGGATGGACGTCACAAGATTGGAGTGAAAAGGCAAGGTACTACAGGGAACGGAAAAATTATAAGAAAACCCAAGTCTCCAGAGAATGAATAAGAAGTAACCAGTAAGGGTACAAGTGCAACTGATCAGCATTAACCATAAAGATAGAGAGCAAGTAAGTCCCCCACACAGGACAGGACAGATCGTGGGAGGGTGGGACGCGAATAATTATCGCAAACTACGAAACGATAAATCAAGAAAACCAAAATAAGGAAGCCCAAGAGCCTTGCAGCCTGTTATATTGCGGAGTAAATGAAATGTTATAAAAAGTATGAACATATACAATAAAATTGTTAGCAGTTATAAATTTATAACAATAATTTTGCTGTAATCTGGATCATAGTAAATCTGGACAAAGATTGTTTAGTATATGTTTTAGTTATTTTAAACGTAGGAATTAAAATACTATTAAAAAGCATAAAATAAGAGCCTACAAGGTAGACTAAAAGCAGCTTGGTGGCTTGATCTACTAGTAATTCATTTATGTATGCAATAAACTTGTCAAAAAATTTTATGCGCAAAAAGTCTTGTTTGTTATTACATATCTTTAACGTAACTGCAATACGGCAAAGTATTCTCTATAGTTCTAAAAGCCTGTTTTGGTATATGTTACATATTAATTTAAATATTGTAATGTAACCAGTAAAAAAATTAAAGACTATTTCGGTGTAATTGTTCTTAAAATAATCGCACAAGAAATAAATACTTTTTAATTTAGAAATCGTGCCAAATACTCAATTTTAAAACGTTTTAAAATGTTTTAAAAGGTTTTAAAGCTAACCGCTTCTAAAAGACTGCTATTTTTAACTCCACTGTGTGGATCACAATTTCTTTTTACTGAAATCACACCTATTGTCTGCTCTAAACATCACAATACAGAAAAATGCTGGCTTTGTTTCTGTGTTGTAGGTCAGTAGCAATTACTTTAATTATTGTAAAAAACGATGTATGACTCACATCGTTATTATACCAGTATTAACCTTGAGTTACAGATGATCTACAGCCCCAATCGAGAAATTTATAAATAGTTAAAGACAAATTGCAAAATGCCGTCTGTATTTGGCAATATTGTAAAAGTAAATTTTGAACAAACTGTCAAAAACACCCAAATGCAGGCTTCAGTAACAAGATTGTGTTCGAGCGCTAGGAAATTTCTTTTGAATATTAAATATCATTTTTTCTAAAGACTGAATCTGATTTAAGAAAACGAAGTTGTGCGAAAATAGATTTTAGTCGCTAAAAACATGCAATAACATTATGTTTAAACGTTTTAAAATTGTTTACTTTTAACTACCGAGTGATTTTAATCAAAACAGAAGCGCTGCTTTTCAGCTCTGGCTGAAGTTAAATCACTTAAGAAGGTGTATCACTTTTACACATATTTATGATTATTAAAACGATACTAATATAGGTGGAACAAATATTTTTATCATAATTAAATTAGTTACGTTAAGCTTGACGCAAAAGCTTTTTGAATTTCTTTTAAAGAATCGTAAAGCATCCTAAAATATACATGAATATTGTAGACCAAATATAAAGAACGTGAAATTATAGCCTAATTCGCTAACAGAACGTTACATACTGTAAAAATCATCCAAAAGAGCCAAAGGAAAGTTTGACGAGTATTTGCTGTTCTGGCGACGCAAAATTTATTTTGCAGCGTTAAAAATATATAATCTACTGAAGAGAGGTATAGTAGGTACAACGTATTGCAGCAACCGACCCCAGGAAATCGAGTTGCGGTGGCCTAACAACGCGTAAACGTTCAGAGAATTTTCGGCGTAATCACAAAGGATCGCAAAGAAAGGATCCTATAATCTACTCAGTGCACCAGTGAAGAGCCTCGAGAATTTTAGAAGTATGAGAGATGACCCAAAGGCAGTTGCGTTTAAACACCATTTAGCTTGTGGCAAAACTCATGAATGAGAGTATTAATGGGTTAGTTAATTGGCTGCTAACTCAGAAGTAAAAATCCTATGCTTTTACATTGTCAACAATTCTAAATTTCTAAATAAATAAGCAAACTTATAAACTTAGCTTGTTACGTCTTTATTAGGTTTTTCAATGTTACCCGGAGGAGCAATCCAATGTTATCCTTTAAAATGAAGATTAGCTAATAAGTTTTATATAAATGCAAGGACGACAAACTACCTACTGTTAAATATATTTATTTGTATTGTTTTTTAAAATACTTTTACTGCTGAATAAAGAAACTTTTTTAATTCCTCAACAATGCTTTTGGTGTAACTTTAACTTTTGATTATATAATCAAATAAAATTTTGCTCTTCTACCAATACATGGGATTTTTCAAATTTTACTTGGTGCAAGTATATCATAAGTGAAAGGAATAAGGTCGTTACTATAACAGTTGTTCAAGTGAATCACATTTAGCAAAGAAGGTATTACAATAATTGCTTTTATAGATAACATAACTTTTTTACCCTCCTACAAAGACCATATCAAGAAATATTACTTTTGAAACTTTAAGATAGAGACTTGGCAAATGAGAATAAATCAACACTCATAAGTTAATTTATAAAAAAATGGTCTTTTTCAGTGGTCTTAAATAAAGTTATTATTTTATAACTTATAAATCTGTAGAATAGCTTCATACAAAATCTTTTTTAAAATTGCGATGAATGCTACTGGGAAACAAGCAGAACAGAAAAAATAAACAAATTATCTCTATTTTCGCAACACATTTCTGGCAAGTTTCATAGTTCTTCTACGAACTGCAGCAAAGGCGTTTTTAGAAATCCATCACAGAACCGCTGCCAAATAACTTTGGATTACTGCTCTGTCCAAAAACATCAGCTTTGCATGAAAGACAGCAAGTACCAAGTCAATGGGGGAAGAAAGGATGGTGGGTACACCGGGAAAGCACATCCTCTGTCTACTCAAATTTTCGCGGACGAGGGTACGCGCCACGTTCTTCGCCAATGTCCAATTTTTATGACATAGGTCGTAGTCAGTTACCGATCTTACGCGTTCGATTATATCTGGAATTCTGCTTTCTACCACGAAAACATTTGAACCTGTTTAAAAAAATGTGTTTTTTGCTCACAGCTGCCATTCCTTATACTTGCATTAGCATTTCATGCGTCTCTGTTGCATTTTTTTCTTAAATTTGTGGCAGAATTTGATGTTCATTCCTTGCAATGTGACTCTACCTCCCACAAAAACTTTGTTTGACTGCCCGTATCAGGTTTATCCTGATGGTCATATTTGCTCCACGCAGCTGATCCTATTGTTGAGATATCGGACTATTTACCGAACTTTTTAGATACATCACGCGCAACAAAATAAGACACTCCATATGAGATCCAACGCCAAATGTTGTGTTGGTAATCAAATACCTTATACTAACCTGCAGGTACTCTATGTTAGGCATGCAATCAAAAATTATTGTACCAAATAGAGAAACCAGGTCAGTGATCGTTCCGATGCATTAAGAAGAGGTTATGATAAGGAAGTATCCCTCATATGACACAATACACCTACATATGTAAATATTCAGATACCAATAAAAAACGAACAAGTTTGGTCATAAAAAATGTTCATATTAAGAAAATAAATATACTAATATTTTAAAATAATAAAAATCTTGATTTATATGACATGCTATGAATAAAATGAACAATTATAAAAGAACTTATAAAGTGGTGCAAAAGTAGCAAAGTGAATACCAAGAGCTGACAGTTTGAATTAATGTTCTTTTTTGGTTGTTAGAAATAAAAAAATTACAATAATTTATCTGTTACCTTGGTCATTAGCTATAAAACAGTAACTTACATCTGGTAGTATTTAGAGTGCTAGAGAAAAAAAATTGGAAACATTAATTATACACTTAACATGATGAGCAAATAAACGTAAATCCGTGCTGTTTGCTTTTTAACTAAAATTTTATCATTAATAAATACAAATAGTACACCAGCATGGTTAATTAAGGGAAAAACTGGCATGCAGACTCTGCAAATAGTAATCGAGTTGGAAATCATTTTTTTCCAATTATTAAATGTTGCATGCTCAATGCCTTATAATTTAAATAAAATGGTAAATATTTGAGTTATGTATAAGCAAGAATACAAAAAAATATTTTGATGTATGTTATAATGCAAACTCAATTTAAATACCTATAAAGTTTTTTTTGGGGGGTTAATTTATAAAGACTATAAAATTAGCTCAGAAACTTTATTGAATTCAAAATTTACTTTCCCCCCACAAAAGCAGCATCTACAATAACCGTTAAGAAATTAACATTTTTTTATTTGTTTGAGAATCTGTAATACGTATTTTTATTTCTTATAATAAATTTATAATTTTTGTTATCTTAGTATGACCAGAGGTAGTAACAGAGCAGGTTTTATTGTATTAGAACAACTTACTATAAAATAATTGTCCCAAAAAATTTCTTACCCATAACAGTTTGCCATCTACGTATCTTGTAGCTTAGACACTTCATTAAACGTCTAATTTTATTGTGTTGTTTTTAACACTGCGGTTATTGGTTATCGTACAGTTCAGCGGATTAGTGCTTTTTTAAATATTGTCTGTACGTACTAGACAATTGCACCACTAAAAGAGTATTAATGATAATTCATTGCGTAATTCGAATTTTGGATCAACAGGAAAAACCCCTTGTTAAGTATTTGATGTAGAAACAGGATCTCATAAAAGTTGTATGTCCACGAGAAAAAGGTTTGAAATACCCAAATGACAACAAAAAGTGAATAGCTGGCCTCTACATGAAGGTTCTTGTGTAAAAAATCACAGGAAATAAGAATGTTTAGAAGCATATATTAAAAAACGAATGTACCAGGAATGAAACTTTTTCATCTTATAATGGTGTATAGGTCCACTTAAGTAGGCGTCATACGCATGATTTAATTTCCAAGAAATTTTAAATTGCGCATAGGGTATCTATTTATAATGCAAATTGAAAGACTTGGTGTCGTAGCACAGCTTACATAAATATTTCATAAGTTTTTAAATTGTATGTACGATGGAGAATTCTGTAATGGCTATTTTCAATAGGATTATCGCACCTGATACACCTACACCTACAATATTAGTATAACTGAAATTATTTCCTTCTTTGAAGGATGTCTCATTTCTAAAAGTTTTTTGGTTTCTGGTGTTACTCCATAGAATGTCTCCTAATGGAGCATGAGTACAACATTAAGTCGAAAATATGACCACTGAGTTGTTATACTCAAATTCCGCCGGAACATCACCGACAAAAATCAATGGATAGTTTGGCTGTAAAAAGATCTGCGTTTACGACATAGCCAAGAACAAGGAATTTGGCTACCAGGAAGAGATAACTGCTGATGGAGCAGCAATTCTCCCGCGAATCGAAAGAGCGAAGCATAACCTGGCAAAAGAAATGGGCGTAGTGAGGTCTCTATAGTCAGCATAACAGTGCGCCAGGACCTGCACTATAAGTCTTTCTTTTTGAGAGGCTGCCAATTGTTAGCTGAGAAAAACAAGATAGACAGGAAGTTAAGTGTCTAAGCATTGCTGAACTATAGCGTTGGATTTTTTAGATTCCATTGAAACGAAGAGAACTTCACCCAGGTCGAAAAGGTGAATCTCTAAAATGACGGTTGAATCTGCTAAGATGCTTTTGAAGGGCTACCGTTACGATTCTGCTGCGTTTTGTATTTTAGGGCATATCATAGTGCCTCACTTTTTTGAAGAAAGCCTAAAGATAACCATCGATAGCTACATCAACGTGCTGGAGACGGTTATCAAGTCTTGAATGCAGAAGGTGGCCGCTACGCGAAAATACGTATTCCAGTAAGACTGCGCTCCAGTCTATAAAGCAAGAGAGACCCAGACATAGCTGTACAACATTATTTATTACTACTGGTCCCCAGACTTGTGCTCATACTCCAACCCAGACTGCAGTCTCCTTGACTACTATGTGTGGGGCGTGATCGAGGCGAAAGGCACCTAACCTAAGGACCTAACATCAAGGACAGCTTACAAAGGTAAAAAAATAGCCAAACTGGCGATTTTCAGCGCTGCATTCAGTGTACCTAACAAATACATAATTCATTTTTCGGTTTGTTGTGTTGGTGCTTTTCGAGACCTATTTACATTGCAAAATGCTGCATAATAATTCAGAAAACATTTAGGCAAAGTTGCCAAATGTTTAAACAAGCTTTCAATGACAAGTCGTGAAACTGTGTTCAGTGGTGTGAGTGGTTTCCCTTCTTTAAAAATGGTTGTAAATTTATTGATCGTAATCCTCGGTAAAAATGCTATTAACATAAATAAATGAATATCATGTTAAAGAAAATAAACTTTTTGTCAAATTTTAATCTATAGTTAACAGAAAAACTGTAGACACAGTGCGAAAAAACAAATAACTCATCTTTCTCAATTTTATAACTCTTCTGAGTTAGAACCAGCCGACTTTTTATATTCCACAAATCAAAATCATGAAACCGATGCGTTTAATTTATTTGAGGAAATCAAGACAAATTGTGCTTTCAATGAAACTCTGTATAAAGTTTATTTTTACAATATATTTCGCATTAAACTTTTTTGAAATGCCAAAATAATTAATAAGTACTAAGATTAGTTTCCCATCACTTTTAATCTGATATTGCAATTCACACAATTAATTAATTAATTAACTTTTTCGTTATCTGTGCTACCGTGTCTTATAGCTAATTGTTTGTTTTTAATTTAACAGTTAACGTACTAATAAATAAAAACGTTATTCATACAAAAGGATTCCTGTTCACAAGTTTTATTGCTTTCCGTTCCTTTTACGTCCTCCATTGAATTATTCCCATTGAATGGGTAAACAAACCGACTTTCCGAGCAGTAATAGCGCTCCGTAAGTATCGCTCCGATAGTTTCAACTGTTTTGTAGCAAAGCAGCTTCAGCAAAATTGCCGTTGTTTTTCAGGCCGTGTCAACCGTCACTGTGAATATCAATTTAGTATTTCAAACTCAATAATGACGTAAGCAATCTTTTACCAAATAAACGTTTACGACAAAAGCTCTCACAAGTATGTAAAAGAATCTTACAGAACTTTGTTATTACTAATAATAGTGAAGTAAGCTTTTAGTAAATAAGTAAAAAAAATAAACTATTTCCAATTCGAAAGTAAATTGTAATGTAACTTAATAAATCTAATTTTCGAGTTTGAAAACCACCTTTAGTAACCAAAGTAATTTGCATATTTAACTACTAGAAGCTGTGTAAAATAAGCGAGCTCCCTTAAAATGAGGCGCCATTGTTTTTAGTGCTGGAAGTAATTAGCGAGATATAAATTAAAACAAACTATTAGGCTTAAACAAATTGCAACGGTAAATTAAGAGTGCATTATGACAACATTCAAGGCACTTTATTAAGTTTATTTAGCA
Source organism: Sinelater perroti (assembly GCA_036346155.1). Taxonomy (NCBI): domain Eukaryota; kingdom Metazoa; phylum Arthropoda; class Insecta; order Coleoptera; family Elateridae; genus Sinelater; species Sinelater perroti. The sequence goes on along the minus strand of JARFIY010000369.1, from coordinate 3,147,197 downwards.
ACTAAATGAGGTCCTCACGACTAACAGGGTAATAAGATTTTACGTTTAATTACATTTATTTAGTTACTAGCGAGAAGTGTAGTTAACAACGAAACCGTATGGCATATCATTTACTGTTTTATTGGCATATTATATGAGTGCTTAAGTTATTAACAATTTATAAATTCTAAAATAAAAACCGCTACCTAAAATATGAATCAACAAAAGTAATATTAAAATATTGTTGAATGTGTTAATAATCTTATCCATAACTGAAAGAACAAAATTTCCTTGTTTATTTTAAGGAACTTCACAAACAAGAATCTAAAACTGAAGTTGCCAGTAGCCCGTTTACTCTAAGTTTGCAGCTTGTGTTTTAAGATTGAAATTTATGTAAATGTAGTTGTAGATCGTGAAATTTAGTCTGTGTTAGTATGCTAGTATAGAGATGTTACCATGTCTATTTTGTAGCTCTAGTTTCCGGGGTGTTTGATGTACTTATACGATACAGTGCGGATACTAATGCCTTAAGTAACGCCTGATCATATTAGAAGCAATTAATGTACATCTCCTCACGTTTAACAAAGATATGTCTGTCTATAAGTCAAGTAGAACCTTAAGGTTAAATTTGTAGAGAAGCTCTTTATGTCAATCTTCCTCAAAAGCTTAAAAATTGTCTAAGAATACTATTAAAAATATTTGCTGACGTAAATGAGGCCGATTTTTGGTTTGCTTCTTGGGATGCTTGCCCGTCTATTTGTTGCCGTTTGTGAAGGGAATGTCATAGGTAAGGTCTATCATTAAAACTTTTTAATAGCATTGCATAACGGGTAGTCTGTTGTGAGTTGCAGTAAGTACTTAATCTTGTACCGACTTATATTTTTAGTTGTTGCAACAAAATTTTTAGATTTGGTTCATTTTTATTATTTTGTTGCTTTTCGTTTATTAAAAACCAGTTATCTTATAGGACAAGTTTCTTTAAGCATATTTTCTGCTTTATTAGGTATTGATTCCATGTTGAAGTTTGAACCAGTTTAATTATTTCTTCAATTAGCTTTATGTCCATTTGCATATTCAATTTAATTTAGTCTTTTTTTGAAAAAGCTCTGTTCAGTGTGTTTCCTACATAGAGCTGCTCCTATCTATTTTACAATAACTTTTGCATATATAGACACTAAAATTTTTTGGTTTGCGGTCAGACGTAAGGTCAAGCCATTATATAATAGTAAACAGGCTGGTGTTTGCTGCTTTAGTGACTTAGAAGTCTACCTAATCCTATAACTTATTATAATCAAATAATAATATATAGGTTTACAAGTAGCATTTTATAGTAGCATTCACTTCTGATGAGCAGAGATCTTCACCAAACATTTTTTGCATTACAGCCTCCTCCCTCAATGAGCTGGTTACATCGGGTTTTAAAAATATTTTTTATACTGTTGTTTATTGTTATACTTTGAAGAGCAGTATATTGCTAAATGTCTAGGTAGTAACTTGTGTGTTGTTTTGAATAAATTTATATCTTTCATAATCTTTGTTTAATAAGTGCTTTAGGGCTATCACGAGCGGTCTGCTGTCAATACATATTTTACTTTGAATTTTCTTTTCACTATGCTTCTTTTTATTTTAGTTAAACTAGTTGGGGGATTCATATATTGGTTTATATGTATAAATTACAGTTCTGTTTTCCATTAAAGCTGTAATGATAATAGTATGTGATGATTCATCCAATGATTCTACATCGAGTTAAATGTTGCTTAAAGTTTTGTGGAGTATTTTTCTTTTATTAACTCTTCTAATAATTGAATCAATTAATTTATTTCTTGGCCCCGGAAATAAACATAGGCCGAGGCTTTGGTATCTTTTTCTTACTTTATACTGTGTTAACCAATAAGATTTAAGCCCCCAGTATTAAGTTTTTTGTATCTATTACTAGTTGGCACAAATTCACCAATAGAGTAGTTTTGTTTCTTTCCTTGTTTAGTAAATCCTACCTTTTCCAACTGTGTAAAACTGTCTTCAGCGATAATGGTGTAACTATTAAATGCTAAAAATCTTTGAATTGAGTGGTAAAATGTACATTTTATTTAGGGTTTATGATCTGAGAAATTATTGACTGCATTATGGGATAGATTTTGAAGCATATACATATAGTGAAACAGGATTTTCATAAGACATATGCGTATTTATGTTATAAAGTACAGAATTTAGTTTTAAACAATTTATAATTATGGCCAATTTATGGATATTAAATTGAATGTAAATCATTTTTCAAAGAATAACGAATATCCATGAATACTGTATCATCGATATTGTGGTTTATTGCTTTACTCACATCTATTTGCTCTCTTAATGAGTGCACTTACAGCAGAACTTTGCTATAAGACAAATAAATATTATTTGCACCTGAAATGTTCCATCGGCAATAAGGCAAAAGCACAATAATTACAGGAAAATGCTCAATAAACTTGATAGCTATCTAGATATCTATCTATTTTTTAAGACTTGAAATATAAAAGAAAATGACACAAAACGCATAAAAATGTATTATTACAGGAATATTAAAAAATTTAAAATAATCAAAAAAATGCTGCAAATGAAAAATTCATATTAAAAACTCAAAATCAATTCTATACTGTTTTGTATTGTATATTGATTATATATAAAAAAACAAATGTGATACTATAAAGGCAAAATATTTTAAATGCGACAAACTGATATCTAGAATAGATAATAGGAAAAAAAGCAAAATTATCTTTGAATGCAACATAACAATTTATAAAAAACTTTCCTCTTTGATTTATACACTCTACCCTGCTGTGTTTCCGCTTTTTATAAGCCTGTCTTTATTGGGGTATCTTTTAAAACCTGCGGAAAATTCGTTTTATTTTTTTATCTTTCAACATTGATTTCAATTTGAGGAACATAAAAAAGTTAGAGGACTATGGAAGGATGATTACTTAATTTTTTGCCCAAAACAAGTAAATGAATTGTAGGATACCCTGTTAGCTATATAAATTGCTTGTTGAAATTTTAGGCATGATGCAGTTCAAATGCTACACGCCTCTGCTGATTGCCGCATTGGTAATCGTAGATTTAAATGTACCAAAACTTTTATTTTTTTAGCATTATGGCTTTCTAAAACGCGAATTACTATTTGTCGATTAGCAACCACTTTTAATTCGAATAAACCACTTGAAACACTGAGTATGGCTACCTCCTTTGATCAACGTCGATTACTTATATACTACGACTTTTTCCACGATTACTACGGACTATTTTACACTAGCACAAAGAAAAAATGGGAAACAGCAAGGCACATAATTTTTTTTCTGATAAATCCAGATTTTGTTTAAACCGAAACGATGGTTGGATATTAATTCGTCACAGACGTGCAGAAAGAAAGTAAGAAAACTGTATTCATACGAAACCGACAACGCCACTTATTAATATTATGGTATAAGGACTTATCAGTTATGATAGCAGGTCACTTCTAATCAGAGTTAGAGACAAAATTTTCAATCAGACCTATAACGAAGTGGTCTTACAGCCCGAGCGTTACCTTCATTTTAATTTTTAATTTTAAAATGGAGGCGGTCACAAGAAACCCAGGTGGGGCTACACATTATTGAAAAAATATAAATAGTTATAGACAAATGTTTCACAAATGCAATAATTCATTTGTTTTACTTTATTACATATGTCTTTAAAGCTTCGATTAGAGTCGAGTGCGAACAGTGTATTGGAGCGGATGTTTTACACACCTTCCGATAACAGTGCGATACATTGACCTTAGAATATTTCCCTGCTTTAAACGTAGTAAAATGAATCAATAAGCGCACGTTAGATAGTTTGTCACCACCGATAAGCGACGTTTAAAACGGTACACATAGGTCGCTCAAAACATTATCTAAGGAAATAAATATTACCTGCCGCTACGGCTGCAGGTTTCGATAACGGATCAACAATCTACTAGCACAGAGCCACAATAGAAGCAGCCGGATGCGTTAAAATTCAACCCATCTATCTGCACAATGCAGCAAATCATAAAGCTCTTATAGAAGACATTCAAATATACGCAACAAGGTATATTCACAACAACCTACAACACATCCACGTTACGGATAAATTTAACTAAAGACAAAGACTTTTGAACCTTAACTAAATTCTATACTGAAAATCAATATTATATATCCAATACCACACATACCAAAATCCTAAAGATAAACCCTTATCAGTGATTATTAAAAATGTCTCAATATCCCTAACCGATCAGAAAATTAGAACTAGAAACCCAGATTGCAGTTCTGAAAGTAACAAGATTATATACCAAAGGAAGGAATCCTCTGCCAGTCAGCGCAGTTGAATTAATCAACAGCGAAGAAGCTAAACGCATATTCTCATTAACAGCGATATATCACTGTAATTGTAAGCTTCAAACTTAGAAGGAAATCTAAAGTCATATCACAATGCCATAGATGCCCACAGTATGGGCATACCATTATTGTAAACAAAAAACTGTATGCGTCAAATGCGCAGGCGACCACCTACACAACGAATGCAAAAGTAGACTAACAACCCCCCAAAATACGCAAACTGCGGGGGCGACCACAGTACGAACTATCGCGGCTGTCCACATTGTCTCAAACTCCTACAACAACGCACCAAAGCTTAGACTACAGCCCCTAACGCCATCAACGCTAGAAATTGGTTCACAAACAGCGACCAGACTTTTGCAGACAAATCTAAAGGCAGTGCAAACCTCAATGCCAATCTGTCAACCGCACCCAATGGCCCTTCACCGCCAAATCACTTTATAAAATTCCTCCTTAATCTATTCACACCCTACCTCAATCAAATTATAACACTTATCACTAATACCCTCCTAGCCGCTCTTTTTAGTGGACCGTAATCTAACACAACCAATCCAGTGCTTAACAATCCTTAACTGAAATGCCAACGGGCTCCTAAATCAACGCTCACTATTTATCGCTTTCCTGGCATGATACGAAGTTGATATTGCTTGTATTACTGAAACGCACCTGAATGACACAACCAATTTTAAAATCCCTGGCTCCCACAAAAATAAGTTCAATCGTACGAGACTCCCTGACACCCCCAATCTAAATATTCAAATGACGTCAATTCAGGTTACGACAGTACTATGACTATATCTAGTGCATACAGACCACCAAATAAAAGATTAATAGATGATGACATTAAAACTCTATTTAATACAACCCAGCCTCTTCTGGGAATAAATTTGAAAACCTCGCAACAGGCAACTCCTATAAAATCCTCGCACCGAAGAAGTATACATATTACCATTACCATATCGATCATGAGTCGGACATACTTGATATCGTCCTAAAAAAGAACTTCAACAAAACACTTTATCAACAAGTTATAACTGAACTCAATTCAGATCACCTCTCCGTCCTAGTGTTCACAAACAATTTAGCATTCAAAGAACCAAAACCCCAAGTCATAAATGGCAAAATGAACTGGAAACAATTCAAAGAACTCTTGGATAGTAAAATAACCAATCTTTCAAACATACAAACCGACCACAATATTGATTCTGCCATTGACAACCTCACTACAATGATCAATGATAGCACACGACAAGCTTGCACATCAACACATATAACCGCTTCCCCCCGACTATAACAACCCACCGAGGTACATAATCAATCTAATCAATGAGAAAGCAAACTTAGGCATGAATGGCAACGAATATGAAATTCTCTAATAAAAAACCGATTAAACAATCTTTCCCACAGGATCAAAAGAGAACTAGACCTACTCCGAAGTAGCACCTACAAATATCATATAACCACTTTCAGTCCAGAGGATAGGGGACTATGGAAAACCACAAAAAATATTCTGAATCAAAGAGATGAACTGCCCACGTTCACTAATGGAGCAAGTAATGCTAGCTACACTTCTGATGAAGAAAAAGCCTCTGTCCTTACTTAACATTTAGCAGCAACCTTTAAACCTACATATCACCTGTTCCCCCACACATTTCAACCACGATAACTTCCATCGATACAAATATGCTAAACTCAGACAGGATTCACCCAAACACTATGTTGCGTCACTCTCACCTAAAAAGTCTCCCGGCCACGACCTTATTTTTAACTCCATCTTTCAGCATCTCACTAAGAAAGCTCTAGCAGACCTTAGCTCAATCTTCAATGCTTGCCCAAGATTAGGTTACTTCCCTCTGGCCTGGATACACGCCCAAATACTAATGTTTGCCAAACTAGGAAAAAACAACACCAAAGTCAATAGCTATACACCCATAAGTCTATTAACCACGCTCTCCAAGCTGTTAGAAAAAGTAATACTTGATCAATTAACTATTGCACTCGACAAGCTCAACACAATCCAAATTCACCAGTTTGGATTCAAAAAATTCCATTTTACATGCCATCAATTGCAAAGAATCAGCGAACTTATCGAACACCGCTTTGAAAACAAACCATACACCACGGCCTTATTTCTCAACGTAACATAGGCTTTCGACAGAGTCCGGCTTGAAGTCCTGAAAAAAAATCCTGGACATTGATCTACCACTCTAACTCAAAGCCATCTTATTTTCGTTTGTGGAAGACCAAACCTTCGTCGTTCGAGTGAACTCAGCACTTTCGGAAACCAAGACTTTCCACGCTAGTGCCTCGCAAGGCAGCGTGTTTGGTCCAACCCTATCCTGCATCTACACATCTGGCCTACCCAATACCACAGCAACTCTGGCCATCTTCGCTGGTGATACAGCAATTCTTACCCAAGAAACCTCTCTGGACGAAGCCATACTAGCACTGCAACAACCTACAAACTAAATTTACCGTTGGTTCCAACAGTGGAACACAAATAAACCCCGAAAAGTGTCAGGCCAAAGTCTTCACGCTTTGAAGAGTTACAAATCCCGGCCGCCTACACATTAATAATACTCCAATACCCTGAAAACCACACGATTCCCCAGTCAAATACCTGGACACAAGCCTTAACTGGAGCTTTCATATTAACCAGAAACTACTTCAAGGTTATACTAGACTCAAGCAACTACATACTTAACCGCAAATCCTCTTTAAAAATTGAATGTGCAGTTATCCTCTACAAAAGCCTTCTACGTCTGTTACTCCTGTATGAATCACCGATATGGTGTAATACATCTACAACCAACATAAACAAACTACAGAGATTCTGGAACAAAGTGCTGCGTATTACAGTCAATGCACCATGGTACCTCCGAAATACTCAGCTGCACTACGAGCTTGGACTTGTGACTATTGATGACTACATTAAAATGAGTGCCAAAAAATTTATAAGCAACTCTCATGCGTGTAGTAGCACGCTTCATTACAAACTATTTCAAACATAGATCCACACAAGACTGAAACGGCACCTACCACAGGATATAATATCAACCGACGCTGCAATTGTGAAGTGTCCATCGAGACAGCCAAATAGTTTCCTTACCTTAGTCCACATCAAGTATATCATATGTAACATGCACGCTATGTATAACAATGTAATTGTTGATCTGGCAATAAATATAATATTAAAAAAAAACTTCAGTTGTTAACTTGAATTTCTTTTTGATGCTGCATTTTCATTAAACGGTATACATATTTTACAACATAATAAAAAATTACGAAGTATTTATACTTTATCTTAAATTATTACTTTTAATTATTTACTTCAAGCTCGTTGATAAAATTTTTAAAAAACATTGTAATGATTAGTTATATAAATTAAAATAAATGTAATAAACGCAGCATATTGGATACTTTTATTGGTTTGTGAATTGATCTTGAATTTTGCCGTTTCTAAAGTAGAGGAATAATTTGCGTGCAACACTTAGTATTCCCATTGCTCACACAAATATAAAAGAAACTCACCAAATGGACAAAATTCATCAATGAAGTCCAATGTAGAGGCAATGCACTTACCTAAGTTTTAACAAAAATTAATATTCTGCATTGGAAAGAGGGGATGCTAAGTTACCATTTTGATGACCAGGCGCATATATTTCCTGAGCTAGCAATGGCATAAGGCTTGAGGTCTTGTGTAAAACACCAAAAATGTCGGTTAACAATCGCTTTTATGTTGCTGTTCTATTGAAATATAACTCGCGTCCGCTCGCTTTCCCGCACGCCCGAAAACTAACATAATCTCTGCAGTGCAGCTGTATTTTAAATAAAAAGTTAAGTTGAGTTTCTAGTAAACAAAACCAAGGACATTGTAAAGTAAAAAATGCACCTGTGTTATCGCGCAGGTGACGATCGACCAAAGTTTTTTTGATAACATTGTCTGCGAGATTGGTGTTATAGACAAATCATTTAATTTTTTGAGCTTTTAGTATTTATGTAAAAATACCTTTGGTATTTGAACTATTATTGGGTATTTTTTCAAAATCATATTTTTGACTACAAGTGACTCTTACGCGGTTACGCGATCAAGTTGGAAAATGGTATCCTGCATTAACAACTACAAGCCATTGAAGGTCTTATCGACATATTTCTTTCGGTTTGAAGTTGTCCTGAGATAATAAAAAATTTGCTCGATTGTCCAATTTTAACGCTCATCCCCTTAGTCCCCTTTGTTATATATACCTTTTGGTTTTAGTTTTAAATCTACAAAAATAAGGTTTGCATCAGAGCCCAGAGTAATCTGAATGCAGATGTAAGTTTTTAATTGTTCTTTGCAAAGGTATTTTTTCTATGGTATATTAAAAATCTAGAAAATTTTCTGTACATCTACGGAGATAGTCAAGTCAAATTGTTTTCGATTAATTTCCCAATCCATTTCTGGAGCACCGTCTTCATTTTTCTGATAAAACTAATAACGCCGTTTACTTATTTTTCCAAGATGTAAATCTTTCTTTAGTTTTTTAGAACCATTGGGGCTATGATAAAGTGAAATAATGATCCGATTTAATTGATGTCTCCTATTTTTGGCCAAACTGTCGAATGATGATAGTCCTGATTGAGAAGAGTTTGTTGAGAAAAGTCGGGTTTTTTGTATAATTTATTATGGTGAAGAAAGCACCTAATATGTGTTATAAATTAATACTATTTTTTTTAGATATTAACCTTACGATTTTGTTATTAAAATTTTGGCGTTTACTTTTAAAGCGACCTGTATATGGCGAACTTTCAACACCTGGTATCGCAATGTGCACGGATTGTAATGCAAACCAATATCATTTTTCATTTTGTTACTGTACAATACTGCTAAATAATTACTAACGATAGTCAGTCAGTCAACAACGGTAAATCACCGCTGTTCGATTTTTTAAAATACCTAAAGTTAAATTTCGGGTGAACGAATGACTGTAGAAAACAATGTTTTAAAAATATGTGATTTGAACGCAACTTTTATTATGGCGCAAACAAAATTGTAAACACCCTGTATACAATATTTTCGTTTTTGTTCTCTGATAATTTTGCTTTTCCATTTTATATAACATTCAATTATTGAGAACACGAGTTTATCAGACGTTCCTATCAAACGCCCACGACAAAAAGTATAAAAGTATAATTTCATTTTGTAGCAAAGACATTATCAATTTTTATAATTATCTTTTCCTAAATAAATAATTTGGTGATTGTTAGTATTTTGACACTTTTAAAGTATTAGAAATAGTTGCAGTATGGAAACAGACATTTCTTGCTAAAACTATTTAAAGATTTAAATATTTCGTTTTCAGCAACATTTTACGTAATATGTGTGATGTATTTATACTTTCATAATTTTTACTGTGTAATCGTGGTGTTTCTAATATTTACGTTTTGCTGTTGGTCAAATATAAGTACAACCACCATCTGATTAAAACGGACTTAATTCGTTCTACTTATAATGAAACTTTTCGGCTTACCCCTTCAACGATTAGTAAACAAACGACTGCCGCGTACAAGAGAATATTTTATGTTTGTTACTATGACAACAATAAGAAAATATTTCACTTGACAAAGGAGTTTCTGTACCTGCGAAATTGATATGAAAACTATTAATCCTTATGTGCATGTAATGTTTCTCGTATATGTGGCTCTATTTCCGCAATTACGCGTCTGATGTTTTTTAGCCCTTAAATCTTAGCAAATCTATTGACATAAACCATATCCTTCAAATAGTCCCAAGGGAAAAAGTTTACTGATTTCGCTTACAACCACGGTGGTTAATCTACAGTAGCGCTTAAAAAGATTTTAGCGGTGCGTTTTTCATCATAACTTTTTTCAAACTCAACCAATTATTTACAAAATTTGGAAAAGGCATTTTGGAACGTATTTTGTCATGCTGTAAAGTTCTAAGTCCAAGAGATAGAAAAATTTTAACAAAATTAGCATATTTATCGAAATCAACAACACCGTTTAAATGACATACCATAATAAAACGAATCATAGAATCACAACATCCGGGTTAAATGGTCAAAAATAAACTATAATAATTCAACAATGCCTAATAATAAGTAGCAAAGCTTTTTGAATCAATAAGAGGCTGGCAATGATGGAGCTTAAAATAGATGACTGAGTGCGGGATCTTAAGCCATTCCTCCTTCAACTGGTCGAACTTCTCAACCGAATTCTTCGCTTTTTTTCTCTGCCAATCTCCTCTCTATAAGTTCTCGACATGATTCAAATCCGAGATCTTACTTAGTCTTCTTCCAGCTTAACCAGTCCTTGACTCTTCTCCGAATACTCTTATATCTATCATGGCCGCAAATTTACCTGCCCCGCCATCGCCTTAATGGAGTATCTGGGAAAACCACGAAAATCCGAGTCAGGGCAGGTGACCCAAAACCGCCGAGGGCTCCGAGTCCTCCTAACATTTACAAATCTACTTAAAGAAATAGACCAATTTATCTTAACCGACGCCGCATTTACTGTCCGTTATCAATTTTCCAAAAGTTCTCATCGCGCACTAACACTAATTTACCCAACCCCAGCGCGCTTCAACACGTAATCTCGCACACCGTTCCGTGAAAACCGCAAGAGCTGTCCACCATTCGCGCACTCCCGAAAGTTTCTCGATCTCGTCCCGCGTTCGTGGCCATCTCTAGCCGTGCATGACGTCAACTTCCTCACATGCAAATCTGTTTTCGTCTTCCACTATCTTCCGGATTCTTATTAGGTAGGACCGGAAGTTACCGTGTCCAGTGATAATCTGGACAGTTTGCCGGTTAAAGTACTTCGCAGCTTATCGCGCTGTGTCGACGTTGGGTGTGAATATCCGCGCATGTCATCCCATCTCTGCTGCTTGCCAACTCTGTTTCTATCTTGATTTTGTCCTAGCTCGTAGTCAGTTCTTTACGAGCCGCATTGGAACCATCTCGACGGTCCTGATTTTGGCTCTGCCTCTTTGGCCAACTGATCCGCGCGCTCGTTACCTGGAGTTCTGGCGTGCGGTTTGGTCTAATAAAATTGGACTTCGATCTTGGCTGACAACATCTTTGCAAGTTTCCAAACCTCGGCTTGCAAATCCGTCGGCGCTCTCATACTTCTGAGAGCAAGTAGCCCCGACTTGCTAGATATTACAGCGCATCTTGGGGTTACTGATCTGTGCCTCTGGATATAGCTTAGGTTCTTTCAGGTAGCTACTAAATGGCACTGGAAAATAGTGCTTCAGTCTGCAAGTTTTGTTCGTCTACAGTAGACTTCTTTTTCTCGCATGAACACGAACGTGGCCCCTGCTCTCTTGTTGTCACCCCGCGATCCGTCCGCATAGCCACATAGTTGTCGCACCTCCGGCTCCTCCACGGTGAATGGAATATCGTCTCACTCGGCCGGGTGTCCCGTCTGCCGCAGCTCCAGCTCCTTTTGAAGTTGCTGTTTTAGCTCAATCATCAGTCTTTTGCGATCTACCGCTTCCTGTAAAACGAAATGCAAACGCGGTAGTTAGTCCAATATTAATGCTACAGTGCTGTAAGCACTTGCCGCTTTAACCACGATCATCCTCTGTAAGCTAAACAAGTCCTTCCACTCCTTGACTTTGCACCCTTCCTCTAATATTTCTGCAGCGTACAACATAGTCGGCTATACTGCCCCCTCATAAAACTCGGCCTCTCCTGCCCCGGTCGCATACCGAACGAAAATTTGGTAATAGGGATAAAAAATTTTACGAATTAGGCAACGGACATACTTTGTGCCATCGCTACCAAACAACATGATCTGGCTTTCATTCGATCACAGTACATTGTTCCACTGCTGACAAGTCTAGTGCAAATGACTGCAGACGAACTCTAGGCGTGACTTCCGATTCTTCTCACTGATGAGTGACTTGAAGACAGGGCGGCATCAATATAGTCTAGCGTACGCAGACAACGTTTAACAGTATGGGGAAAATATCGGAGATATTGAACTCATTTAGCTCAAAAGATATGTCGACTGCAATGCGGCGAGTGTCGTCATGGAACATCATTAGGATTTTTCTATCGACAGATCGAGAGGTTTTCTTAGGTCATCCGGACACAGTTTGATGAGATACCACTCCAAAATCATGAATTCTCTTCAACAGCTTCGCAACAGTTTTGAGCACCAAACTTATCTGCAAGGCGTTGGTTAGAGAGTCCTTGTAGATGGCTCTGTTGAATGGCCTTCCTCTTCTCATCTGTCAGCCATGGATGCTTACGGGTATTAAGTAACCATGTCAGAAAATAAGCGAAAAGTACATTAAATGAAAATGTCCATTTGTTTTGATTTTCAAAAATTGGTCAGGTTTTTTATTTCGTTGACCGAAAATATCTTATCCCAATAATAGTGAAACCTACGCCAAAATAATGTTTCAAACGGATAGGTTGAGCCTCTAGAAAGCTATAACAAAAAACGCATCAGTAACCTTTTTGGGCGCTAGTGTATGTCACCTCTATGTGAAATAACATGACCAAGAAATTTGGTTTAAAACTATGTATAATTCAAGTTCAAATCTTTGGTTTTATTGAAAATAAAGTTTTTAGGCAGTAACAGCGTTGCCAGTTTTGTCTTTATAAAAGCATGAGCTAATAATTTTTCCAGTCCGAAATGCACACCAAACAATGCATTTTTGTGTATACACATCTTCTATTGTATTATTTACAGGTTTTTAATACCCCAGATATGATATATTATTGCGTCCAAACAACAGTAGAAGTTTTCTTTGCCTATTTTCATTGTAAACTTGAATTATATTGATGCGTTACTGCACAGTATATATCGTTATGATGACTTTGCCATGTATTTAAATTTCAACTAATCAAATAGAAACTTCCAGTGTTCACAAAACACAAACAGCACGCAGTTCTTTTTACCCACCTTTCCTAAAATTTTTGAAAGGTTTAAACGTATAAATTTTTAACAGCATCGGCTTCTTCCCTGGATCGGAAATGTAAAAAAATTTAACTTATAATCGAAGCTCCTCTCGGCCGATAGCCGCGGCCGCCCGCCCATTTGGCAAGAAGCGAGAGCGACCCCGACGTACGTGCATGAACGCACGGATCTCTTCAAGTAAATGAAGTGCTCAGACCGCGAGACCCTAAATTTCATGTCAGCCGTCTTTGTTTACTCTGCGTTTAAATGTATAGGCTGTCTTTGTTTACTACGCACGGATCTCCTCATGTTAAATAAGGGCCGATGACCACGCCATATTTCTTTGTTTACTTTGTGTTCAAATTTATGGATAGATGATTTTTTTGTGAAATGCAAAAAAAATTAAAACATATAAAAACCGTTTCTTTATTAGATCTATTTTACTTTGCTATATATTTTAAATTTAAAAGTAAAAAGAAAACAAAAAGTTGACTTAATTTATAAAACAAATTATACGCTTATGTAAGATACTAAAAATTGGTACTAAAGATGAAGGACCAACAAATAAAAAGTGGAAGTAATTATAATGTTGGCGGGAATGACAATATTTAAATAAGTTTTTAGTGTATTCTGATTAGTATAAATACAGTTTGTTTTTATATTTAAAGGTCTTCTTGTTTATGTTCAAAAAGTTCTCTAGGATTGCAAGCCTTGTTTTCGCACTTCCGTAAGATACGTGATGGTGTATCTTGCAGCATCCAAAGACAAACTTCAGTAGCGCAGTCGATCAACATTCACCTACAATGAACGAGTTGCCTAACTGATTCAATTTAGTTGAAATTTTGAGATACCGTCTAGCAAACAAACATTACACCGACTGCTGCAGTCGCTCATTGTGTTATGCACGTTAGGGTGGCTGATAAGTTTGTTTGGTTAGGTAAGTGCTAACGTGGCCAACAGAAACTTGACAGGACCTGCCGCCGTAATTTCATGCTTTGCAAGCAATTCTTCACGAAACTCCGGCTTTAAGCGACTGTTTGCGCCTGCAGGGAAATGATACGCTATCTGATGGCGCTGATATTTCCATCTGTTCTGTCCGTAAGCTGACGGTTATGCTAACAACGCCTGCCAAACAAGCAGCTTAATTAAGACGTACGCATACATAAGCATTGGAAACGGAGAAAATTGCTATTTCAAAGCACACTTCTACTTCCACGCGCCGCAGTTGAATTAAGGCCCCCAAGGGAGATAAACTCCTTTCAGAATAAGCACATGCAAGTAATCAGTGTACGAGAATGCACTTCAATCACGTACAAATAGACGTGCAGCTTATTATGCTTGCCATTAGTTAAAATTACATAAGCGTGTGCAAATTCGCAACTCAAAGGTATACAAAACCATTTTTTATAGTCTTATATAACAGCTTATCTTATTTAAAAGTATCAGGGTTGACTTATAAAGTATGTACTGGGTTGTAAAGAGATTCTTTAATATTTTAGAAAAAAATGATAAGCATACGCGAATTAATGTTAATATTGCTTTAAGATTTTGTAAATACATTTTTCTACTTGCTAATTTATAGTTCGAGAATTACCGGTTTTTCAATGGGCACCAAATCAAAGTGCGCAATACCGTCAACATCCTACCAAACCGAGATCATGGCTTTCTTGGTCCTATCAGGATTTTTACACCGAAGAATGTTTGGAACGATGATAGATCACAAAGTAAACCAATCTTGTTCCGGATAAAACCTCAAAATTCAATTATGTCCAATGATAAACGTGTTGCTACACCATAAATACAAAACAGTCTTAAAATCAATATTTTTATGCGCTAAGTAAACTCTTTTATAAAGTGATAAGTAATGCATTTACTTCTACGTTAGCCTTTTATTTAATTATATATGCAGTATCCCAAAAGTCTCATCGGCAAAATAACAAAACATACAATTTGGAAATTTATATGTACTCTATATCTTTTAAATAACCTCAATTTTCTACTTTACAAAGACGAGCTTTTTTTACTGCATGCTCCACTACATTTTTTGAAGCCTCCGGCTGTAGTCGTTTAATTTCTACACAAATATTGTCTCTTAATTCTGCTGGAATTCGAGGCCTTTTATATAAACTTTCTCTTCAATATGTTAGGGGCGACAAATTAATTTCAGTTTTTCGCGAAATAAATGTTTCCAAAAATGTCTTTTAACAAACACATTGTGGATTTAGCGGTATGACAAATGGCTCTTTCTTCTCATTCTTATTAGACAATTCTGCCTGTTTTATTGATAGGTTTACGTGATGTTGTCACTCCATCTTTTGCGTGGACGGCCCCTACTTCTTTGACCTGATGGTAGTTTACCTCTGGCTGTCTTGACTCTGCCATTATACTTATGTGGTTGTTCCATTCTTTTTTCTGTTCATCCATTTGTTTATTCTCTCAATGTAGCAATTTCTTCTGACTTCATCCCTGCCGTTTCCAGTAGTCTTTGCATTTTGGCTATGTCAGGTCTTGTCTCTGCCGCATAAGTCATTATTGGTCTTATGGTAGTTTTATATATTATTGATTTTGCCTCTGTTCTGATGTATTCTGTGTTTGTTTCTCCAAATTGTGTTGTTCAAACATCCAGCTACCTTATTGTTTTTTTTGCACTTCTTATTTAACTTCTTTCTCAAGTTCCCTGTAATTTGATAGTGTGATTCCTAGATACTTCATTTACATACTTTGTTCTATACTTGTTCCGACTATTTTTAGTTTACATCTAATAAGTTATTTATTATTAGTGACTTAGCTTTTTGGTTTGAGATGGCCATGTAAAACTTTTTTACTGGCGTATTAAATCCGTGGAGTATGTAGGCTCTTCTTGTTTTGGGCTGTTATAACTGCGTCGTATACGTAGCAGGGTATTTTTATTTCTTTGTCCCACATCCTATATTCTTTGTCGGCATTAACATTTTTTTATTAACTACTTCATTATCAAGTTACAAAGCAGTGGACTTAAGAAGTCTGCCTGTTTTATTCCCGTTTTGTGGATTGCCTCTATTTTATTTTGTCTTTATATGTCTTCAATTGTGGCTTTATCTTACTTCTGAATCTCTCCTGAATTGTAGACGTACAAAATTATTCAACATTTTACGATAACGTTCCCCATGTACCGTTAATTTATTACTGGTGTCATCTTCGAAAAAGTAAGCCCCAAAAATGAACTGTGAAGAAACGCCACACCACATTGTACATTTAAGTGCATAAAGTTTATATTGATAAAGAATTCTTAGGTTTTCCTTGTTTATTAACATAACTATTAAGATGGAAAAGCGCCTCATTTGACGTAGTTAGATAGAGAATAAATTTGAAAAATTGAAAAGCATAATGAAGGCGTGGCTGGAAATCTGTAAGTTTTAGTTCTTGGACGAGTATTTTATAGAGATGCAACTTTACCGATTTCAAAGTGCTTTGTATGGATGTTCGGGCCGTTTTCTCCAAGTTCTTAGCTCTTCTTTCATACTTCCACACGGTTCATGTTATCCTGTTCCATAACAGAACGTGGTTTACCAGAGTGTGAACGATCATGTACACCACTTCATTTAAAAACGTCTTAAACAAAGTGTTCATTCGTTGAGTACATTTCTGACAACTAATGTCGTTGTCAATCGTTTAATACTGATTTTTCAAAATAAAATTGAACAATTTTGGGGTTCTGTAAATTGGTGTATTCTTCCATAGTAAAGTCCCCAAATCTTAATTACACTTCCTAAAAGTAAAAATTATTGCAAGCCAATTATTAAAAGAATTCTAAACGTTTGAAACGCCGGTGTAGCTTTTCCACCTTATCATTTACTGCAAAACATTGTTTAAGTTGTAGTGCTACCTTTTAAAATTCTATGCACAGAGGATTCTGACTAATTTTAATTTTCGCCATTCTAAATGTACGCGTTATTGGAAGTTGTAATTTGTGGGTTATGTAGAGAATTCACGATAAATTAATTATTCGACTATTTGTGTGTATTGTTAATACGTTTTATCAAAGCAATTTGTAAATTACCACTACTTTATAAGAACTAAGGCTAGAATTTGGTCGCAATTAATATGTACAGTGTCAACCCAGTTCCTCAGCTGGCGAAAAAGTTTGAAGAAAGTTATCATACTGGTCTTATACCGAAGAAAGTTCAATAAGGACGATTTGAGCACATCTACTAATCTACTTAAGAAACGGCCAGTTGTTAACATCTTAGTGGATCATATTAAACAAAGACTTCACCTAAAATCTTACAAAACACAGTTGAGCCGAGAACTATAGATTAGAAACCATAAAATACGTCGTGAGTATAAAGTGCAATACTGGAAATTAGTGTCGAAGATGGACGGGATTTTTTTGAAAAATTTATAATGAACAATAACGCCTATTTTTACTTAGTTGAATATATTGGTGAGGCTTAAATGCTCACATGCTCGCCCTTGCTGCACGATCGTCCCGCGTCATCTTTGATGCAGGGCAGTTTGGCAAGATTTGAAAATAATCCCATAATTGCCTTTTGTTCGAAGTGAACGTACTTAATTATTGTAGTGACCATTCGACAAGCATCTGGACCTTAAGAATGAACCTAGGGGTGTCTGGGCAGTCACCGTACGGCCACACTGTCGTTTCATTTGGATGTATTAATAAGTAAAATTGCCTTATTTGGGGGAAAAGCCATCGTGGCATTCATAAACATCCGTTACATTTACTAAAGTCAAAGTGTGAGGCAGAATATTTTGAAAGTACATTTCGACAATATATTTTTGAGGATAAAGCAGGAAATTACCTTACTGTCTCTAGGAAGTGTTACCGTAACGTAATAGAATACTTTTTGGTTCCTTACATGGAAGAACCGACCGCCTATTATTACCCCAGTGTTTGACCTCCAGGTACTCATTTATTGCAGACAGAAACAATAACGTATTGTTATTTTAAGCAAAACATATTTTTATAAAATAACTCAGTCAGTTTTATATTGTTGACAACTTATAAAAAAGTTTGATTAACTCTTAATTCCCATGTAATCAGTAGCATAAACATAAATATTTAATGATAATTATTAATTTTTGCTATATCTCAGATTTTGCGAATAACCAAATGCCTTGTAGTAACAGAAAGATTTAGATTTATTAATGCTTTTATTGTTTTTGTATTACAATGTGAACTAGCCTTATACTATTAAAGTCGGCAAATACTTCTTTAGGGTTTAATTTGATCTTAACATTTCTTTATCACAAAGTAGTGTAGTAATTTTCCAAATTAATTGTTGCTCTCTTTAGTGGATGTTTTGTGTAAGTGACTTAATATTTTAAATAATTTGGCTGATTTTGGATATTAAAAACGACTATACCTTATCCCTAGATGGATTATGTCAAAATACCATAATCCCACGCTGACGATAGTTCAGTCTGTCTCAAGAAAACTAATAACCAGCTTTATGATTTACAAAATAAACATTGAAATTAATTGACACTTACTCGGTCTCCTGAAAGCTAGAAGAACAGGAAATAATTTTATGATATTAAAGTCAAGTAACCTATTATACAATAAGGGACATGATACAAAATTAGAGAGGAGTGGGCTTTATAATTAGCAAAAATTTACGACCTATTGTTGATTGCGTCAAGGTATATGAAGTAAGGTTGTATACTTAATTATCAAACTCTCAGACAAACAGAAGATCAAAGTATTTCAAATGTATGCACCGACATCCATCCACGATGATGAAGAGGGAGAAATACTAAATATATAAAAATACAGAAACGGCAAGAAAAGAACACAAATCTGTCAAAGATATCGTGATGGTGAAAGAAACGCAAGAGGAGATATGCTGGCAAGAGGAACAAAACTATATACGACCAAAAGCCCCAAAGAAAATAGGCATAAATCACCTTCGATGTAAAAATTAGAAACCAAATCAGTTTCATTCTACCATCTTCTACAAAACTTATACAGGTTATAACAGCTCTGAACACTTTCAACACGTGTAGCGACCACAAGAATTAAAAGCTGCAATAATGAACGTGGGTTCGAAAGATATATCAAAGATAGACAACAAAAAATCCTATTTGCCCTAAAACACCCTAAAAATAACCAAGCACCAAGAGAAGAAAAAATTTTGTCAGAAATAATTAAAGAAGCAAAAAATGCAATAACACCGTAACTGAAACAACTCTTTAATAGCTGTTTGAAATCACAAAATACGTGGAACAACGATAATAGTGATGCGTCTGAAAAAATTATAGACCAATGAGTCTGAAAGCTGTTTATAATAATAATAACAAACTAATTAGAGAATAGTTAGATAACTACCAACTTGTTGAAGAGA
The DNA here is from genome assembly GCA_036346155.1 of Sinelater perroti. Lineage (NCBI taxonomy): Eukaryota > Metazoa > Arthropoda > Insecta > Coleoptera > Elateridae > Sinelater > Sinelater perroti. Next base: position 3,127,588 of record JARFIY010000369.1, on the reverse strand, counting down.
GAGCATTCCGAAAAAGCTATAGTACGTATGATTACAGAATACAATTTTTTGATCTACATGGTCTTTGTGGAACGAACAGGCCTTCGACTCCGTAGAATATTAAGTCATAATGGATGAACTAGATAATGCACGAATAGATTACTGTTATACAAACTTAATGAAAAACATGTATCAAAAAACGACAGTTAGAATAAGACACCAAGAAGAATCCGACATGATAGAGATTAAAAGGTAATACAATATCACCTAAATTTTTCTCTCTAGCCCTAAAAAAAGTTTTAAAAAATTATTATTATATTAATATATTAGCAAGGTAGGGATTAATATTAATGGTAAAAGACTTGCACAACTAAAATATGCAAAAACATATAGTTCTGATCACGCAAATTCGGAGTGAACTGGAAATACCTTAAACGAAACGAAAATAATGAGTCCTCAACAGATATATATCACAATAAATGAAGAACAAATAAAAATCATTGAAGACTTTGTTTACTTAGGACAACAAATAATTATTGTATAACAAAATAAATAAATTGATGAAAGAGGAAGATTAGGGTGGGGTTTATTGAAAAATCAGCGCATATCATAAAAACCAAGAAAATACTACATTTCAGAACAAAAGTATTCGATCAATGTGTGCTACCGGTCATCACGCACGGAGCACAGACATGGACTTTTAAGCAAAAATTAAACTAAAGATAACACAATAAGTCATAGAAAGAATCGATGGTAGTTGTTACATGAAGAGAATGAATGGGACAGACAAAATACTACTCACTGATATTACCTATAAAGACAATTACTAAACTAAAATAGGAGTATGCAGGATATTTTACTAAAATACAAGACAATCAAGGAAATAGTAGGATTATCAGATGAAAACCTTAAATGGAGAAAAGAATAAAAGGTAGGTCGGGCATGCCATGGTATGACCATATTAAGAAAGTGGTGGAACTACAAAGAACAGAGGTGGTGCAGAACAAGGAGAAATAGTCGGTCAAGAGTTGAGGCCTAGGCTGTATACTAGGCGCAACAGGGCTAATAATGACGACGACGACGATGATGGCAATTTTTAATTTTTTTTTTGTTAGTTTATAATCTTCTTTAATAATGACTTACGTGGGGTGATTTAGAGAGTAGATAATGTATTGGATTTTTTTATAATACTATCGAATTCTAGAATTATTTTTATTTAATTAATGCTTTATCATTTTTTAATAATTTTTATCCGTGGCAGAATTTGGTTTTCCAAATTATTTTTCGTTTTCCATAAAATTCTTAAAATTATTTCTGTTGTAGTGTTCGAAATTGTAAACTCACTTTCAAAAATCTTTTATGTCATTGCAAATAATTTAATATTAATAATTTATGGGTGGGAGTTGTTTGGCATTTTTTTCTACTAACATGTTTATGAATTCAGTATAATAGATATAAGGCATTTTATTTAACACTAAATGCTGAAGTATGGTATAACAATCATTGATTTTCAGTTCACCGCTATTTTGGCATTTTTTTTTAATTTTAAGCATTTTGTGCCAAGGTCAAAAATCAAAATTCCTTTCTTTGCACCTTGTCTTAATTGGAGATAAACTACTTTAGTGAAATAGCAATTGATTATTAACACTACATCTTCACAGTAATTCATATATATTTTTATGTTTTCCGCGGTTCTTATATCATTTTTCTTAATTATGCAAAGCAAAAAGTTAAAACAATGGGCTCCGCAGCAAGTAAACGATGTAGCCTTACAGCAACATGGCATTTTTTTGCAGTAACTGCTTCACACGTCCTAGATTTACAGCTGTATGTGATGTTGACGAGCTACCTACTCTGGGATCATCTTGCACGGAATCTCTGCCCTCCCGAAACCGTTCGTGTCATTCAAAGACTTGCTGTATCATATTCGGTAGTTTCGTAAGGGTTTTCTCTAGTTAAACGCAGAATTTAATGTTATCTCTTTGCTCGAAATCCCCATTCACTACATCAATAGTATAACTTTTAACAAACCTAACGGTAGGCTTCTAAATATAGCTCTGCCACCTAGAGAGTTTACGTAGTAAAAATTTCCAAAGCCATGTCTATCAGATAAATAAATAACGTCGGTTTCTTTGAATATCACAGATAAAGTATTAGAAATCAGTCTTGGAACTTTACTGAAAAAGTTTAGAACAATTTTTATACAGACTCAAGATGATAGTGGATCGCGTTAAAAATATTAAAGGATATTATTAATGGTCAAGTGCGAAAAGGGCATCTCAACTTACACTAACGTGGAGGCCTTCAAAAATCTTGTTTTGTATATGGCGGAACCTCAATGCTAATCAAATAGTTGTTTACTAGTCAACTTTTGGTGCGTTATTCTGCCATAACACGGCCTCAGATATAAATTAGAAGATTTTGGCTGGGCAATCATAGAGTACCTTTCATATTTCTCGATATTAAACCTTACAATTAATATATGCTTTGAAACTTGCAAAGTTTTTTAGTGGAGGAAGCTACAGTTTAGTATAAAGATATGGATATGGTACGTTGCGGATTTTATAAATTTTTATACTGAGAAAGGAGAATATTTTTTGGCATACAATTCCAGAAATGTATATTAGCAGAAATATTCTAAGCAGAAAATTAACTGTTCTTTAGTAAGCTAAAAAGAGTATATTTTAGTTTCACACTACAAAACGCATTTTTAAAACAGAACAATACTATAATAATCTAGTTGAAAAATTTTTTCTATCCTTTTTGTAGTCTTAAAAAAGCATAAAAGCTAAAATCATTCACTATCGTCAGTGAATATAAATTCATATCCATCGTTTACAAAACTTGCGATTGGACAAAAGGCAGTATCATTTTATAAAAGAAACTTAAGGTTACAAAATTGCAACTTTTTTGCAAGATTCAGATACTTTTTGTTATACACATACACATTATAAATCGAGAGAGGTGCAGCTTCTGAGAATTTTAGATAAAGACACCTGAAAGGATCGCCCCTCTCGTAGGGTACCTCACACTATCCATTTCGTAACGGACGGTTATAAAGTTTTTTACGATAGACGACATAAAATCGTTCGAAATTTTAAAAAGACTTAAGAAACACGCAGTTTGGAGACAACACCGACATCGCCCAAATTAAAGATCATCGTTAATTAAAGATCACAGGTCGAAATAAGCTACGACGGTGCTTAGGCAATCCGAGACGTCATCCAGCTTCACATCAACTCCAGTCCCCATACAGCTAGCTAAACTGTACAAAACATTCGGATTTGTTCTGGACTATACTAAAACACCCTTACTACAATTCGTACTGCGTCGTAGTCCCTGCGATTATCATTTGGTTAGACGACTAAAAGCCCTTGTAGGACAGAGATTTGACGACGTTTATGTGACTAGTGTCACAAGCACTTTTACTTTACGCTAGCGGAACTAACAAGCTACTTTCAAAAGACAAATTTGTATGCTTGTATTTTTGTGATGCTTTAATATATTAAGAGAAATAATACCGACTTATATTTGATACGCCACGCAAACGAAATTATGCACGAGTTAGCTAACATTCAGCTAAACGATGTTTTACATTTCTTAATTTATTTTTACCACACAATAAAAAAGTGTCTTTACATAATGCTATTAATTACTTAAAGGCGCTTTTTGCTATCTTCGGTTGTATCCTGCACTTGATTTCTAATTAAGCCGTAAGCCGCCCCGTCCTATTCATTAATCTTCCTGAATAGAATCAATAATGACAAAGTACCGCCTGCTATAAGAATGCAATTTTATTTTCATTTAAGAAAAGTTGGGGCTAATTAAAATTAAGATTAATTATTAAACTCTGGCAGGACATATTTTTTTAACCTAATGTTAGCTTGAACTACTCTCGAATAAAAAATTAGAAAATTCAAATTGATTTGCAAATTAGGGTTTTAATTTAGCTTGGTGCAAATAAATAAGACACTAAATATTTGGTATCTATTGTAGATGTCTACAATTAATATACAAGGTGCCACTATATATTACAAATATAGCGGTAAGAGCCAAAAGTTCACGACTTGATTAGATTCCAGGGATACGAATAAAACAATAGCATAATATATATAATTAAGATCCCTGTTACCATTTGGTGTAGGGTTTTACAAAATTAACTAACGAATTTGACATAATAAAATAATAAATAAATTTGAATCACTATTTAATACTAATGGAGTTTTCACTGTTAGAAGTTTGTGTGCTACTAGTTTTAGCCTTATCTGTTTTTCTTACTCACGTTACACACTATGTACACATTTTTTCCACTGTTTCGTCTCTCTTGCTTAACAGGTTTTGCCCGTTGACTTTAGTATCTTCCCAATCACCTTCTCCCGTGTCTCCTGTGTTTTTCATTTGTTTGTTCTTCCTGTCGTCTTGGCTTCCCATATTTGTTTCGCTGCTCGGCTTTTTTCCATTCTCTGAAAGTGCCACCACCAATTCAGTTATCGAGTTTATACGAATTCTGCGACTAAAAATATTTTGAGTTCTTTGATTTGTACGCTTCTTACCCCGTCTTTCAGTGTTACTTCTTTAATTCTCATCTCGACTGCTTTCACTTTTCTCTTCATCCTTTTTGACATTACCCAAGATCAGATTTGTATGCCATTATTTGGTTTAAATATTGTTTTAAAATCGCTTAATTTTGTTTTTCGTAACACTTCCCTCTTACTAATGAAGGACTTGTTTATGGCATAGAATAGTTTGTTTGTCTTCTCTATTCTTTCTGTTATGTCTATTTCTTCCTTGTCTTGTTCATCGCTTGTCACTTCTGGGTAGTTATATTTTTGTGTTTGTTATATGTGTCTTCCGTTTATTTTTACTTCTGTGCTGTGTCCTTTGGCTACCACCAGTATTTTTGTTATTTCAGTTTTTAATTCTGTCTTGTTTTCTATTACTATCTTATTTTATGTATTTGGGTCTCAGTAGATTTTCTTTACTTTCTCTTATAATTATCATCTGCAAACACACATTTAGATTTGTATATGGGTTGTAGGTTTCGATATCCTATATGCATTTTTTTGTATTGGAATTACCATTTCCTTATTATTTCGTTCATAAAGAGACTGAAAAACGTTGGTCTCATTACCCCTCTCTGTCTCTGCCCTTTTCTTCTTTTGAATTCTTTGAAACCGTTGTTACTTATGCCTATATTTCTAGTGTTGTTGCAAAGGATTTTCATTACTCTTATTAGTTTTGGGATTACACTCCTGGTTTCTATCTTTCTTCTTGGCACTTTGCCAAAAGTCTATTTTAACTTCAGGAATGCCAAAAACATTTTTTATTGTATTTTAGTCTTTTAGCAAGTATTTCTTTAATGGTGAATATGTGATCCTGTGCTCCTTCTTTTACGGAAGTCACTCTGTGCCTCTCCCAGTGTTCGTTCTGTTATGTTTCTTAGTTTAGATTTTATTATTTGTTTATATATTTTGAGTGATATACTTAATAACATTATGCACTGATTGCTGTCTCCTTCTTTATCTTGACGAATATAAGTTTTTTCTTGCCATTTGTGTATCTCCTCATTTTTCTTATTTGACCAATATCTTTGTTTATATCTACCTTCGTACCTAGTTTTTGCATTATTATAAATATTTTTCCTTTGTCTCGTTTTAATTTTCCTTTTTCTCGTCTACTACTCTTTTTACTACAATATTCTTCTTTCTAACCTCTCTTTCTAAGTTGTCTATTCTTATTTTTTTTACTACTAGTTTTTTAATGTATCATTTTCTCTTTTATTTGTTTTATTTTTAGTACTAACGAGTCTACTTTCTCGTTCATATGCTTCAAGTTCTCATCTATTTGTTTAAACATTTTTTCAACTTTCATAATATCGCTCATTTTTAGATAGCTGTCGGTAGTATATCAATTTCGGAGAGTATTCGGCCTTTGAGTTGATGTAGGTGTATACCGCCAACTAAGTAGTTCTCTGTGCGATGTGTTGTTTATTTAATTTGACCGAAAATCTCAGCTTTGTATGTCACAACTCTTAATGCTTATCAAAATTGGAGGTTGTAATTTAAATTAGTTAATATTTGGTCCAACCTTGTTGTCTCAAACTTGTTAAAAATATTGCTATAGTACGATTCTTCACTTGTACTGTTTATTAGTCTCACTCTCGATTATGGTGAAATGGTTCCCTCAAAAGGATCCGACGTTTGATTTCTTTTTTGGAGCAAATTATCGCCACGTTTACACCGTCACTACGTATATATTATATTGTAGTTATTAAATTAAATTGGCATTGTAATATCTTTAGAAAAATAATATAAAGTTTTAATATCAAAATGCTCCAAAACAGTTTTGAGAATAGATAGAAGAATCTGATTTGTAGGGTAAGGGGAAAAACTCTTCAGTCACATTTATTATCAGAAATCTGGTTAGTTTTGGCCATATGCCCCCACTCCTCTTCTCTATAATAAGTTATAAAGTAGGCTGGCATAATACTTTAATTACTACTGTGTTCCTTTTCTTAAAATCAATTAGCAAAATTCTTTTTGAATGCCAACATATCGTTTCTATGATTTTTTTCTGTTAGTTGGGTTATTTATTTTGTCTGGGCCGTTTTTAGTTTAGTCTACGCCATTTTATTGTCTCTTTCTAGCTAAATGATCGTAGTACAAAATTAAGGTTTAATTTCTTGTAACAATGCAATTGCAACAGAAGTCTTAGAATTACTCACAAGTTACACGTTGCTGTTTTTGAACCGATGACAAAAGTCGGGCTACCCATCTGCCTCTAACCTTGTTTGTTTGAAGATGCTCATGGAGAATGCGTTGCACAACTGCACTAGAAGGCCCTATATATATTTTTTACTTTTAAACGCCTATCTTTCAGCACATCACTCAAGACTACACTTTATTTGATCGGTCCACATATATCTGATCTTTAATGCTTTCTAAGCCAAAAAAATTATTTTACTTATTTCTTTGTACACGAATATGAAGGCAAAGACCATACGCGCTATTCAAGTGTTGTTTAATATCACCTTCTTTATTGAAAAGTTTAATTACGGCTTGCCTCTTGATTTTTAACATGTTGCGGCTACCAATTGAAATTATTGTTGCAGGAGGACTGAGACAAACCGATTATTGAAATTTCTACAAACGTTCAAGAAAAACTAGCTAACACGACTTTTATTTTGTTTATATTATTACCGGAACATAATTTTAACTCACAATATACGGTAAATTGTTTTATAGCAGAATATGATTTAACATTAATAAACAAGTAATTTCTAAATCTATTTAAATAAAAATTGACGTTTAATATTACAATTTTAAGCATATAAATTAATGAATAATGTTATTAACAACTATCCTTAATGGGGATCGTTAGTTACCACAAACGACTTTCTTATACAACTAATAAACTGCCATAGAAACCTAAAATGAGCTGTGCACTTCATTCAGTTAGCAACAACTTGTCAAAGGTTGCTTGACTGCTTTATCAACTTGTAGTTGTAGCCTCCAGAGACAGATTAGTTTTAAAGTTCAACTAAAGATAAAGTTCTGGAACCAAATCTAGTTTGCTCCTTTTGGCAAATTCTACATTCTTAGTCGGAGAGTCGCTTACAATTCAAGTCACTTCTACAAAGTTTGCAAAGCAAAAAATTATTGGGCAAAGCGTTATTCAAATTCAATTCGAAAATGTAAGTGAATAAGTGCGGTTTTAGATGAGCAAGTTTTTATTTAATTATATACAACACCGCCTAAATATATGATATTAGAACTTTCCCTGTTTAAGGCAGCGGTGCTGTTATTAATGCACTTTAGAATTTGTCTCCTAAATGGCACTAAAGGTTGACGCACGGACTAAGACCCTTTATTGGCTTTTTCGGCATTCTAGTAAAGTAATAAACTTGCACTAAAATAGAAAGATCAATAAAATTTTCCCTTAGGGAAGGATTGTGAAGCTTTTTAGTAAACAAAGAACTTCTATCTGCAGTTGCGCTTTTATTGCACTTCACCGTTTGTGTGTTATAAATATTTCCTAAACTACATAAAATGTTTATACAGTATGCAAGATTTTTTAATTTTGTTCCTCTATAGTAGTCTATTGTTAAACACATATTCATATTCTGTACACTCTTTTTAATTTTGCAAAAGGACTATAGCTATTATCTAATTGGTGTTTTATTTTTATAATGAATATTCGTTTCCATGTAAAATAACATCGTGAAGTTATTTTTAAGTTTGCAGTATTTGATTTATATATAGTCGGTCAAAATATTATTCAGACAGCACTACGGATACGACCTCATAGTAGGAGAACTATTACACCACCTCCCGCGCAAGGCAATAGTACCTATCACCACCATCTATAATAGGATGCTACGCATAACCTACTTTCCGATACAATGGAAGTTCGCTCAAATTATAATGATTGCTAAGCCTGGAAAACCAATACTCTTCCTATCGACCAATAAGTCTCCTTCCTCTCCTATCCAAGACATTTGAAAGACTATTACTTAAACGAATCAAAGATACAGTTGACCTCGACCTTCCTATCAAGTCGGTTTCCGTGAGCACCACTCGGCGATAAATCAAGGTCACCGAATCGTCACTCAAGTAATAGAATGCCTTGAAACCAAAAAGATCTGTACGACTGCACTCCTAGACATAAAGCAGGCGTTCGACAAGGTATGGCACCAGGGGCTGTTGTACAAAATTAAACTTCATTTTCCAAGCCAGCTCTATTTGCTATTCAAATCATGCCTTGCTGACCGGCTATTCCAACTCAAAATCAACAACACGGTCTCTGACTACCACCACATTACATCAGGAATCCCGCAAGGCAGTGTACTGGGGCCACTCCTCTACCTACTTTGCACTTCCCACCTGCCAACCACAAACGACACATTGATTGCCACATTCGCGGACGACACGGCTATCCCAGCCACTAGTGAAACACCGCAGGTTGCAACCGATCGCCTTCAGCACCATCTGGACCTACTACAGGACTGGACCAATCATTGGACGGTATCAATTAATACTGAAAAATCTACCCAAATAACTTTTACCACCAGACGAGCAATCTGCCTACAAGCCAGATTCAATGACATCACCCTTCCTCTGAAAACTAAAGTAAAATATTTAAGGCTGCATCTCGATGCAAAACTCACTTGGAGCACCCATATTAAAGCCAAAAGAAAACAACTCGACCTAAAACTCAAGAAAATGTACTGGTTGCTGGGGCCCTCACAAACAAACTCCTTCTATACAAGATGATATTAAAACCCATATGGACCTATGAGGTACAACTTTTGGGCTGCACGAAGGCCTCCCACGTCAAAATATTATAGCGGTTTCAATATATAATTCTCCGCTTGATTATTAACACGCCTTGGTACATTCGGAACGATACCCTCCACACAGATCTGAACATCCCAACTGTTGCTTATGAAACCCAGAGACTCGCCACCACCTACCACCACCAGCTCGTAGGGCACGAAAACAACCTCATCGATCAGCTGTCCAACCCACCTGCAATTGTCCGCAGACTCCAGCGAAGCTGGCCACAGGACCTCATCCACTAGCTTCCACAACCATAGCATTAATTATTCGGGAGAATAGCACTGGCTATATCCACCCACACGACATGTAATATTCTATCATTTACTTATTACTCAATTAAAGAATAGATTATAAATAAGCATGAAATAAAATAAAAAAAAGACAGCACTACAATTATCGAATTAAAGCACAATTAGAACACAAGATACACAAGCACCACACGTTTCAAAATAGCCCAGAAACCTTATATATTAAACAGTTTACACAAAATAATTGTTTAGGACGTACTAGTTTTATTATAAAGGATTCTAATATTTACCTTTATCTATCCCTCATAGACTATCCTAACTTTTCAGTCACATCTGGACCTATAATACTCTAAGTTTCTCACAGAATGGGCTTTAGCTCTTTCTTGTCCCTTGGTCGTCGGTTTCACATCCTAGATTCCATGATAGACCATAAATGCTCAACCGAATTTAGGTGAGATGATTGTGGAACCCATTCTAGGCACTTGAAAACTTAAAATCCAAATCTTTTCACCGAGGTTGTAGTATCTAAAGATCGTTATCTTACTGGAAGTACAATTTTCATGGCAGCTTCAATTGTCGTACCAAATTCTTTTACTGGTGTGTGCTACAGTCGATAAAATCGAACATGCCTACAACATATGCTACTATAGACCCCCACGCTATTTCGTTGTCGCCTCCAAACTTTGTAGGTTTTATGAAATTGTCGCCACACTCTTCCCGTTATTGTTGTCAACCCACAAATTAGACTTCCAAAAGTTCTCCAATGCCGAAACATACTTTCTAGCCCAGGTGAGGTCCTATTTTTGGTTTTTTGGGCTAATGTGCGGCTTGCAGCGAGACGATTTACCGAGCATATTGTTTTCGTGTACCCTGTTACAGATTACTTGGAATGTAGCAGACACGGAGAGCTGCCCCTTAATCTCTTCGGCCACATTTACTCCCGACTTGTGTCGGTCTTTTTTAATCACTTCTTAATCGCTCGATCCTGTTTATCGGTTGTCTTGCGTTTTCTCCCTCTCCCAAAGATAATTTTAATTTTACCGGTTTTTTGAATGATATAATCTATAATCGACTTTGGCCAGATAAGACTGGCCGTAATTTTGGATGCTTTTTACTTGTTACTTAGATAGATCACTCTTGTGCGAAGTTCGGGTAGATATTTCCGTTTGTTATGTTGTTACGGCCATTGATTTTTGTTCTGTGCAAGAAAGTTACATTAGTGTGTAGAAATAAAGATACTCATCTAGAGCAGTCATTCAAATGGCACAATTTAAACCTGCACAAATAATTTTTTTACTGAAAATGACGCGCTCCTCGAGACTTGTTCTACCTCACTTAAAAAACTATAACTTGAACTCTTTTAGTATGGCCACTTTCTTGTCCTATTTTGGCGCTACATTTAGGTGAGGGTGGCATCAGTCCGAGTGTTGTGAAAGTAGAAATTTTGAAATTAATTTTTTTACAGTTGCTGCTTGAATGATTCTTCGGCTGACTGTACATAGCAACGATCAAATTTTATGATAGGTACGTTTATAGAAAAACTCATATAGATTCCAAACAAATTAAAATTTACCATATAATACATAATATTATAATTATATTATAACAAAAATGGATGCTTAGATTAGTTGATTCTGATCTCAATGTCTGAATTGACATTGTAATTTGCGTGAAAGTAACTATAAGCTTTTGTCTATTAAAAATTATTAATATAATAGTCTAACAATAATAAGAAACAATATTTATTTGTTACATTTGTTTTTTAATTATTTGTCACTTTAATTATATTATTAAAATTGATAATTGAATTAATTATTTTTTATACATAAACAGATCTTATCCGTTAATGTCAATTTGATTAGCTTGAGTTTAGTAATGCAGGAATTATCAAATCGTTTGATTAGAAGTTTTATTAAACAAGCTGGATATGTTTTCGCAATATTGCGTTAGTTAAGCAACATGCGAAGTTTACAAAATATAGAAAACATAAAAAACTAACAAAGTTATTAAAATAAATTCAAGATTTGTTATATCAAAGTAAATAACGTTTCTATAATTTAACTGACTACAAAATTAGAATTAAAGTCAATGATGAAATTTGATATATGAGAAATGAGGCAACATTGTAATATGTGCTGAAAATGACTATCATTTTCATTTAGATAGGATTGAATCCGGTCAGTGTTGTCATTGTCTAAATTTCTTAGGAGATTTTCGCTTTCCAGGCGGCTATAGTTCGTAATTTCTTATGGTAAATGCTTAGTTTCAGAGATTCGCACAGGAAATTAAGCTGAAAATTACCCAATTTCGTCTACGCTAGAGTTTGTGTGGGTGTCACTTCATTTTTCTGAAAATATTAATTAAATATTTCTTGTCTTCCAATTAATTGAAAGTTATAAGGATTTTTATATCCGCAATTAGAATATTCCACACTAAACAAAAATCTGCTCCGAATTAAAGGTGTTTTATCTATTTATTTACCCAAATAAGAAAGTTTAAAAATTAATGTGTTTAGACAGGTGACGTCACACCTTTTCCGAGATCCACGTATAATATGCATACATAGAATTCCGGAGTTGTCCGTAGAAATGTCTCAAATAGTAAGTTATTTCTTCTATTTAGTTTAGCTCTTTTAATTGTATATTAATTAGGTTTTGTTTTTTCCATAGCATATTGATAAGTATTTTTGATTGCTGTGAATGTCAGCACAATGACTTTTTGGCAAATGCCAGTAATAAGTTTTTCACGTAATTCAGTAGTAATTAAAATTATATTGTATTTCGGGTTTTCTTGAATAACTTTTTGTCATTCTCATCGAGATCTTTTGAAATATTTACACATATTTGCTGAAGATACAGGACATCGGATTATCATATCGGATTGATCAGAAATAAAATGAATTTAAAAACAATATTTTATAAAGACCAAGAAAATTATCATAATTAACATGCAACTTTATCTGGGCGAAATAATTTTTTACTAACGAAGAAACATCATTTCGAGTGACTTCTCAGTAAGAATATTCTAATACTTCGTAGCACAGTCCTTTGCATCGATAACAGCCTACCATCTTTTGGGCATGGAATCGATGGTGGACATGGGGATCTTCTATCTCTCCTCCTCCAGGTAAGTGAACCTTTCCACTGCATTCTTCGCCCAACGGCTTGCCACATGTCTTGTCAGCTCTCCCCACAGTGGCTCTATGATGATGAGGTCAGGAGATGGGCTTGGTCAATTAAGGAGGGTCATGCGAAGGAAACGAACCAGTTTATAAGGTGACGACTGCGATTCTTCGGGTCGTTGTCTTGTTAGAAGATGAAGGCCCGGTCGATGGAACAAAGAACGTTGGGACACATCGTCTTTTTCAGAATATCCTCGTTTCTAAATTGGTCTAAAATTCCAAGAATAACACAAAGAGCTCCAGCTCCATTTGCATAGAAGCACCCCCATACGGTCCTGCACCATGCTTGGTCGTGGGCAGTTAGTACTTAGGATTGAAACTAGTGCCAACAGGTCGTCGAAATAATGCTATTTTGTTACTGCCGAAGAGGTTTGTTATTCCAAACGACTCGGCTCCACTCTCTCCGTCTCCAATGCAGATGGCCCTTCGTCCAATCGCAAAATCACAGCTTTCGATTCTTGTCGCTGATCATTGGTTTCTTCACAGATCTCCGTCTACGTAATCCTGCTTGCTGTAGACGACGTCTGACCGTTCCTACGGAAGGGTTTAGGTCCGTGGAAGTATTAATGAGAGCGAAGATCTCAGTTCTAGCGAGTCGAGGATTGTTCCTTGAGACGCGGACGATGTTACAATCACTTGTGCGAGTGGTCACACGGGGTCTTCCGACCATATTCTTCTTCCTCACTTCTTCCTGTACTTTACAACGCTTCAGGAAGATACTCACTGCTGCCTGAGTCACTCAGAATTGCCGTGAAAATTTAACTTATGTTTGTCTTTGCTGCTGGCTGATCAAGATTACGTCCTGGACAGGAATTGACAATTTTCCGAAGTCTCGGCGTTTTCCTATTATCTACAGTACCGTAGAGTATATGAAACAAGCAATCATAAAAACACAACAATAATTAAAAAAATAAAAACTAAAAAACAAGGAAATTTAGAAGTTACTACAGAAGAAACAAAATATAATATAATTTTGGCTAGTACCGTAATTGATTTCCTAGAATAGGTGTGGACATATCGATCTAACAAAATCTCCTAGATTTCTAGATTTTTCAAAAACTTTCAGATACTGGATTTCTTAGCGAACAACGAATTTCCCTTTTAGAATGGCTGTTAACTTTATCTACTATATTTTGCAATAAATGCAAACAATAAATATTAATTTCTTTCAGATATGAAAATGCTTATACAAATATACAAATGACAGGAACGGACTGGTGATAAACGCGATGGTTAGCAATCTGTTGCAACTAAAACAACTTCAGGAATACTTTGTTTTATGTCCCACACAACTAAGTACCCCTAATAAAATTGCATACACATACATAAAATTAATACACAATTTTCATCTTATAGTGAACGTACATATATTAACATTGGTAGGTTTATGTCGTAGTTTCTATCATTTAGACTTGGGCTTCTTAGGGCAGTACTATTTCAAACTGAACTTTTCTGTAGTCACTTACTACAAGAATGGTCAGCAGAATTTATTTGGCAAGCTAATAAACAGAGGCATTACTAAATTAATAATAATTGACAAATAATTAAAGTAATTATGACTAAAAACTTTATTCAACAAGACCGATGCAGGACTCCTTACACCATTGTACATTGTAGTCGCTAGAATCATCTTTAAATATTAGTTGTTTCTCATTTGTGACTGTACAAAAGCTTACATTGTCTATTAGTCGAAAACGGAATACTGTGCAATTTTTCCCTATATTCTTGTATGCGATGTTGTTGGCAGTTCCAGAGGAAAATTTCAACATAAAAAATGGTGCAAGATCAGAACGCCTATTTTTGTCAGGAAAATATTTGAGTCCTGTAGACATGTGACCTATCGCTGGATAGACAAATGTATGGAAATTTCTGCACCGCTAATTTATTTTACTTGGTATACCACCTTCAAGTGCGAAATGTTTGTTTCCTTAAGGTACCCAATAACTTAACCGGCCAGTCCATAACACGACGCGTTTCGCAGTAGCGTATCATTCCCAATTAGTTTCCAAATGAAACAATTCGCTGTGTAATAGGTGGCAAAACCTGGTTTTATTTCTATGATGGGTCCGTTAAAACCCACAACAAAGTTTACCAACAACGAAGGTGTTCTAATAACATAAAATGACGAATGTTCCAAGATAAGGAAACGCGAAAGAATTGATTAGACGAATGCCTTCTAAGAATGGAAAAGTGCACGGAATGCAGCAAAGAGTTACAAACGCATCAAAGAACTTTCCTATTATTCTATATAAAATAAAACAAAAAAGAAATAATCTTTCATCGATAATACCATAAAGGTGAATATAATAAATTTCCTTTTTATAAAATACATATTATTATGAAAACTAAGATAAAGCATGTTAAAAACAGTCTACAAAGGCGACCAAGAAAAATTTCAAATGATGTCAAAGAAGCATATCAAGCAAAATAGAAAAAATCTCAACAGTTAGATGAAACAAGAGCCATAATTCACTATAACTAACAACCTGAATGTTATGGTTATTAGATTATCATGTTCGTAAAATAAATTATCTTAAAACTTACAGAATAAATATGTTTTAAAAGCCATCCTTATGAAAAATGAAAGGAAAGTACAATTAGAAATGCAGGTTTGTAACGCTGAGCCTTCTCCTACTTGCCAAACAGGAAAGGGAGGCGCAGTCTTCTCCATCAACAACTGAATGTAAACTAAGAGTTTTAATACACCTTATGTATTCTGCTAGCTTGCTCATTAAACTTTGGTTAACTCCATTTTTGTCCACTTAAATAAAAATTTAAGTAAAAACACTTCTATTTTTAATTTTATAACATCACTCTTTCACAGATTGCTCTAACGTAATCAGTTTTAGAAAGCCTAGAAGAATTTCTCTACCCACAAAAATGAATTCTCTCTCTCTCTCTCTCTATCTATTTTTAGGGCAAATACTTGCAAATTTTTATTTTGTTGGTCACTATATTCATCTGGTAATGAAAAAGTGCATTAAATTGCAACAACTGATTTAATATAATTTTGGTAAGTTTTAAGGGAATAAAGTATAAAATCGCACTTTCCTATCAAGTTATTCTTTATAAAATACTTTTGTTATAGTTTGGTTTAAATTTACAAAAATAATAATAATAATAATAGTTTTAATTTGGGTATTTTCTTATAGGGCTACTATTTTATAAATTTGGCGGCCCACTTCTTTTCCTTAAGAATATATTCAAAATAATTTAATTTGCATTTGTGAATAGTTACAAATAATTTTCTTTGTGTCTCTCTTCTACGGAAAATCTGCTCATTTGTAGTTTTTGTAGTCCAGGTAACGTAATGTTTAATAACTCCTTAATTTTGGGGGACAATTGAAACAATTCAATGTAGTGCAAATATCTTAGGAATAATATAAATGCCTTTTTTTAAATTTCAGGCTACAAAAATGTACTCTCACCGCATAAGCGTGAGTCTACTAATAGACTACATATAATTCGAAAGCATATTTTAAAAGAATTGACGCTAGGCGACTAGGTCCTCTACTTCGGCGTGAATCAAGCTTCAAAGTATAAAACGTTAAACGGAGAAGTCCATTTAGTCATAAAGATGGGCGACCGAATCAACAAAGTATAAAACCTGGTATTTTTTAGTGTTTTATTGCACCTATGTGACACTACCCTGACGTAATAGATAATTTTTCATACCACATAAACATCCGGGACGATATTTTCAGTACTGCGTGGGCAGTCTCAAAAATTTTGAGCTTAACATAGAAATATTTTTTTGTCAAGTTATTTTATTTTTTAACATACTCAATATACTTTTTTCAGCGGTGCTCCAACCTTTTTAACCTGTCCAAATAGTGGTTGGCATCTTGCTCTGTAAAATAGGCATCTACGGTTGCGATGACCTCATTTAATGAAAATATTTTCCCTCTAGGCCAAACTTTGAGCTTAGAAAACAGGAAATAATCGTTGGTAGGCCACATCTAATGAATATGCTCGATGATCAAGGAATTCAAACTGCAATTTGTGAATTCTAGCAATGGCAACCGCTGGAGTGTGAGCCGGTGCATTGTCTTGATGGAAGAGCACTTTTTTTGTTACAAATGGGGCTGTTTTTTAACAATTGCTACATTTAACGGATCCAATAACAATACGTAGTACGCCCCTATTATTGTTTTTTCTTTTTCTAAGTAGGCAATAAACAGAGTTTTCTGTCTACCCAAAAATCTGTCACTATCACCTTCCCGGCCGATGAAACCATCTTTGCCTTTTTATAGCAGGTTTGCCTTTCGCGGTCCACTGTTTTGACTCTTCCGTTATCTCAGAAGTGTAATGACGAACCCCAGTTTGATCATAGTAATAAATCGACGCAAAAAGTCCGAATAGTTTTGCTGAAACCGCTTAAGCAGGGCCTTGAAAATGTTCTTTCGAGTAAATTTTTGGTTCAAAGTGGGCAAGTACAAAATCTAATGCGCGGACAGCTTTCTCATGGACAATTCTTCAGTCAATATACGATATACGTGTTCTTTCGATATGCCCGCAGCTTCTGCTGTCTTTCTAACGTCCGGTACCACGTGGTAAACTTTTTTGATGTTATCGGTGGAAGTCGCAGTTATTAGGTGCCCTGAAGGCTCATCAGCCAAGCTGGTATAACACGTTTAAATTTAGTTGCTCATCTTTTGTTGATGGCAAATGACGGGGCAGAGTCCCTATAAACGGCATCTAACTCGGCTTTAAATTGCGCAGGCGTATTGGCCTTTCAAATGCAAATACTTAATTACGCCACGGTATTTATATTTGATTTTTTCCATTTTTACAATAGTACTGACGTTGACTAATACAAACGACTATCAAACAACTAAGCATCCAAAATAGCTAAAATGTTTACAGGTATCTTACATATACGATTGTAGTATCAAATAGTTTTTTTATGTTGAACCTTAAAATTTTTCAGACTGCACATGTACTTTGATATTATATCTTAATTTTTCAGAGTGATGAATTTTTCAAATTTATACCATTAATAGTTTTTCCAAATGGTATAGCATTCAAAAACTTTAATATATATATATTTTTACTATTTACCAGATTTAAATGCTTGATACAGTATGTAGCTTGCATCTTATCCGGTGAATTCTGCCTTAATGTTCACCGAAACCGCAAGGGGCGTGATTTAATATTTGCCCATTTCATATGGGATTATTGGATTTCACGATCGAGTTAAATTTACAATATTTAGCATAATTAGTTGTTACTAACAACATCCTGTTATTGCTGATTGTCATTCCATCGATGCTCGTTACTGTATTAATGAATACCGCTATCGAAGCTGTTACTGCTTTTGTAATTGACTCAAAACTTAAACAATTCTTACTTAGAATTGAATATCAACTTTTGCATGAAAAAATAATTCAAATGATAAATTATTAATTACTTTAAGAAACAACCCCTCTAAGTAAACACTGACAAATTTTGTAAGCATCAAAACAAAGCATAGACCGCGATACAAAGACACCATTGTTTGTTACATATTATTTATTAATAGCGATCGCAACAGCGTGACATGTAAAACACTACAAAGGCCATTATCCTCACCGATACGCTAAAACCTAGCATTTTGAAAACTAATTTTATTAGGGTCTCCCTTTGATTTTAATCAAAGCTGTTTGTACTTGTTTACGGCTTACATAAATTTGGGGCGGAGTGTTCTATGTTACAGTTTATGAAAACATGGCCGGGTAATTTGCTTGATTAAAGTTGGTTACAGGAATTCTGTCCGCTTTGGGTGTGATGAATGGGCAAGGTAGGACACCGGACAACCTCGAAATAAATTGTTCGCAATGAGTAGCAGGTTAAATGCTCCTTTTATTTATTTAAGGACGCACAAGTCGCTGTTAAACTAATTGTTTTTTATTCAATTTTAGGTTTTTGTACCCAAGTTTTATTTCAATTGATATCTTGCTTAATTAGCCTTTATCTTATATTTAAGACAAATTACAGCATTTAGCAAATTTGTTTTTGCAATAGAAGAAACAAATTAAAAACAATAAAAACTTCAAAATTTAAGTAAACTTAAGCGATTATCTCTTTGTTGATAGTCTCTGTTTCTTGTTTCTTTTGAGCACCTTGAGGTGTGGCAAGAGATTTTTAAAGCAAATCTATGCAGCTTTCACTTACATTCTTTCCAAGCATATATTGTCAGGTGTAGTGCATCGAAAACAATGATCTTTTTTGCCACTTCAGACGCTTGGTTTTCGTTGATTTTCTTAATTATTATCTACATTATTTGGTACATCGTGTTTGGTGACCACAACATCAATTTAACGTTGGATAAGTTAGTATGGGGATGTGGCCGTGCAAATGACTAATACTAAGCCAATGCATCTATTTGCAAAAGTACTCTTTAAATACTGTTGCTGTCATTTATGCAGTTTTGGTTGTCTTTGTAGTTTGTCTAAAAATCCTTTATTTTTTTGAACATTTCGTTGTCTTCCTATTTTCAATTACCGACAGTGTCATTTTGTGACTCCCATTTATATTTCAAGATAATGCTCTGCCGAATCTGGTTTTTGAATACCGTGGCACGGTATGGACTAGCTCTAACATACAGTCCGATTTCATTTCTGTCAGCCATACATACGTTAACTTAAATTTTTTTTCTATTGCCTTGGTTAGATATTTCGCTTTCTAAATTCCTTTATTCAGTGATGCGTTAAATAGACTCATTTGCTTAAAGCACTGCGAAAGATTGTCTTCTATCGTCCTAATCTTTCTCGCTCTTTTCCTCTTTATTGTACCACCATTTGAATCAAAAATAAGCTCTAGTTCATCACGAGACTTAATCTATCACATTACCGTAGCTCTATCGACAACCAACTTTTTCGTAGCCTCACGTTGAGTTAGCTCTCCTAAATTGTCGTCGTCGTGTTTTTATAAGTTTTAACTTTTCCGAAACATTGCGATTGTCTCGTCTATTTGTACTTGGTTCACTTTTTTAAAAAGACTACGATCGAAATGCCTTGATATTGAAAACCAGCTAACAGGGGTTCCAATGAAAACAAAACCAACTAATCGCGAGACTAGTTATTGAATACACTGATATTGGAAATAAATTCTGTAAAAAGGCAAAAAAGGTATTGTTAGACACAGAGCCAGTTCTATATTTGAAATAATTGATTTAATTATCCAAAAAAGAGGTCCAATAATCCTGCGATATTGTAATGTAAATTGACGATTCGTTCGTTCCTTGAAATTTTGGCTCATAAAAGCGCGGCATCTTCTATGTAAAAAAAATTATGCATGCAATAGTGAACCCGTCAAGTGTTCGAAAATTGCCAAAAAATGCTACTTTTTATACACAATTGTATATAAGCATTTATTTATTGTAGGACTTTACTTAATTATTTACATTAAATTATTTCCTATATCTTTTTTAAATGACACAGTATTCTTAGCGGCTCTTTTAAATTTGTAAAAAAATATTTAATTTCTGCATTTGGTAACATATCACTCTCCGTTTTTAACTGTTTTCAGTACTGCTTATTCCAATTGTGACAAATATAATATTTTGTACAGTAAACTAATTTATTTTAAAAATAATCTTTGCAATTATTTCGAATGAAATGAAATAAAAGTAGGAATCGAAATTGCAAGAAACGCATTTATAAAATTCAGAAGTATGCTGTGTAATAAAGGCCTAAATCTATCAATCCATATAAAATTTGTAAAGTGTTATGTGTGGTCTATTTTATTGTATGGCGTTGAAGTATGGACTGAAGTATAATGATCGAAGCATTTGAGATGGGATATTCAGAAGAATGCTGAAGATAGTAAGTAGTATCGAAGTATTACGCAGAATTGGTAGAGAAAGAGAATTACTGACTACAATTAAAATGAGAAAAACGTCATATTTTGGGCATATTCTAAGAAATAATAAATACAATATACCGCAGCTTATAATCAAAGGAAAAATTGAGGGAAAGAAAGGTGTCGGTCGAAAACGATTATCGTGGATGAGAAACATCAGAGCGTGGACTAACATGAGCGTTGAGCAACTGTTCCGAGCTGCCATGGATCGTCAACAATTTCACCAGGTGGTCGCCAACCTCTAATTAGAGAAGGCATTAAAGAAGAAGAAGAAGAAGAATTATTTCGTAGGTTTACTGTGGGTAATATTCTGTATTGAGGATATGGAGAATCATTTATAGGTTTATCAAATCTTTACTTACTTTTCTCACAGTCGTTTGGTACCGATTTAAGCGATTGTTGTTATACTTCTTCATCCTGTATGACTAGATGTATGTGTTTTGCTATCTAATGATGTGCCCAAAATATGGTAGTCTTCGTATTTTATTAGTTATTATAATGTTTTTGTCCTTTTCGATGATTACTAACACTTTTTTATTTCGTGTGCGATTCAGCCAAATTATACGCAGCATATGTCTGTATGTTCATAATTCAAAGGCTTCCAGTCGTTTAAAAGATGTCTCTGTTAACGTCTAAGATTCTACTTCATAGAGAAGAATTGTGAATATATAGCACCGTACTAAACGCATTCTTAGTTCCAAATTGAGGTCTGACCACACAACACGTTTTTATCGGTGTAAATGCTGCTCTGGCAGGTTCTATGCGGCATTTGATTTCAACTGTGTGATTTTAATCACTGTTGATAACACTTTCTACATACCTTAGCTTATTAATTGGTATTCCATTTATTTTTACTCCTTTTTAGTTTAATCTAGTGCTTCTTTAATTATTCTCCTAGAATAGATGTTAAAAATTAACAACGACAGAATGAACTCCTCTCTAACTCTTCTTTGTATATCAATGTCATCTGTTGTTTTGTTTTTCACTCTATCATACGCCTTTTGTTGCCAATCCGTGTCGTCAATTCCTGTGTTTCTTAAGATGTTTATCATTTTTCGTGTCGAACCTTATCGAGAGCTTTTTAAAAATCAGTAAATCCCCGACACACATAGTTATTTACGTTTCTAGATTTTTGTAATAAAAGTTGGATAACAAACAAAGCCTCTCGCGTTCCCACACTTTTCCGAAATCTAAATTGTGTATTTGCGATATTTGCTTCTAATGTTCTATAAATTCTTTTATATATCACGCGAAAGAAGACTTTTAGTACATGACTCATTAGGCTAATTGTGCGATGGTCACTGTATTTTTTTGCCTTTTTTCTTTGGCATAGTAATAAATGTTGATCGCAGCCGATTGGATAAAATTATCACTGTTTCGTAAATTGAATTAAATAACTTTAGAAGTGTGCTTAGTTCATGGTCTTGGAAGAGTTTTAGTAATTCCGTTGGCATTTCGTCTGGCCCGATGGCTCTTTCATTCTTTGACCTTTTAATGGTTTTTTCAACTTCTTGTTTTGATATGCGGCATTTTGTACTTCATGTTTTACACTTCATTGGTCTGCAAAAAGCTCTTTTATATACTCTTTCTATCTAGTCACTTTTTTCAATAACTAAAATTAGATTTCTATTTTGGTCTGTAAGTTTGCTCGCAGTGGTATACTAACGAATACATACACATTTTATCTACACAAAAAACTCAAAAGGGCAAGCCAATTTTGAGGATACAACACTACAGGCAAACTAAGGACTGATATGCCACAGCAAACAAATCTGTGGAATAAATAAAAACTTTTCAAATTACATAAACTAAATTATCACTAGGAATTTGGTAAAGATTTGCATATATATATATATATATATATATATATATATATATATATATATATATATATATATATATATACAACAAACTGATATTGGAGAGGCAGGCGTCTAAATAGCCGTGCCCTCGTGGTGCGGTGTGGGAAACTAAGTACGGCCCGTTTTGAAATGTAAAATGCTGATGCCCAAATCATCCCTTAAACGGCCAGCGCGAAAGCGGATGGGGGCGGCTACCGATATCAACCGATAAATAAAACCAAATCACTCACCTGAATCGGCTTCGGCTTCGGCGATGGTTTCACGGTGGCCACCTTCTTGCGATGTCTTCGTGCCGGGAACACGACCGCACTGGCCGAGATGCGATGCGGATCGAGTATGTCTTGCGGGGTAGTTATCTGCGGGTTGGTTAAATGCGACCGCACTGGCCGCGATGCGGTGTGAGTATATGTTGCGGGATGTTAAACACGACCGAATTGGCCGCGTTGCGGTGTGCGTATGTAGACTCGCCGCCTGAGCAAAAGCCCATATGCCGTTTTGTGTGCGATAGCAAAACGTAGCGGCAGATATCAAAGCCACCAGCATGCCGCCGCGATATACAAGCGGTTCAAGGGCGAAAAGGCCGCCACGCCAGATATCAATGTATGCTAATAGGTACACAAATTAATTTTTGGCATTAAGTTCAACACCTAATAGTATATTTTTAGATTAATATGTTGTAGCTACCGTATAGTCGTATGAAGTGCCATTTATCATCTTTATTACGCATCATAATAACGTATTAGCAAGATAAGAAATTGGAAAAACTTTTAGAAGATGACTGGTGCTGTACATTCGGAGCTCGCAAAAACACTCGGAACCACACGATAAGTCGATTCTAAGCTGGATAGTATTTATAGCGAAGGTCGTTGGATTTCCCACAAACTCACAGCTGATAAAAGAGTAGATGCTATGATATTGCTATGTCATTGCTTTCTAGATTAAAAAAGAAAGATTTTTGCACTAGACTCCCATCAGTGACAAAAAGCTTTATCCTCTGTGAGAATACAAATAAGTAAAAATTTTGAATTCATCTACTTCCAAATATTCATACCAAGAAAATATTGCTATGTATATGGTGAGAATAACAGGGCGTTGTGTATTATGGTTTAATTTCATCTCGTGTAATAGTAACCTTTACATATTGCCAACGAGCAGTTTAACGAGCTGGACCCAAAAAGGCCTTATACCAGCAAGGAAAAAAGAAAATCATTTTACTTTAGGATTGGGTGATTTTATGACAGCGTATTTGCTCATTCATATTATAACTTCTTAAGATTTTTGCAACATCACCTGGATGATTGCTGTTTCACTTTTCTGAAAGATAATAACAAGCGTTTAGTTGATTGAACCCTTTTTTATGTGGAGTTTTGCAGCTTTTCGAAAAACGCTTCAAATATATATATATATACATAAATCAAGGGAAATTATTTAGACTATTGAATAATCAGTTGATTTTTATAAATAAATACTACAATTTAGATAAAAAGTAGTAAATTAAATTATTCATCCAATAATAGAAACTGTTCTTGTGTAATCGGAAAGGACCAGAGTTACTGAAAATAATAAATGTAGAATGCTAAAAATCCACTTTCGAATTTATTTGAGAAAAAACAATTAAGAAATATAAAGATATAATTATTTATAATATGTAAAATTATAAGCTGCACCTGTGCCTTAAAAAATTAATATGTTAGGGCTTTACTAACTGTTGAATAGCTCTAGCTATGTATTTTTATCTAAATATACTGTCCTTAGTATTTTGAGGCCCGAACGTTATAATCGGAATATTAATCGCTAAGTTGTCCAAATATATGGTGAAAATATCATCTCACTTCTTATAATCACAAAATATCTAATGTAAATAGAGAAAAAACCGTGAACGACGAACTCCACGAGAATAACTTTTATTTGCGAATAATATAAAACGCGTAAACAATTATGTTACTTTAACTATATTTTTTGCCTATATTCTAATAGGATGCATAAACTGAACCAGCTACAGTTTGTTTCAAAAACTCATTCAAAAAGCAGTTAGGCAAGCCACACTAATTAAACAGAATACCAAATATTTACTTTATATGAGGTAGCTAGTAATAGAATACAGAACTCATGCTAAATGGCCAATATATGGAAAACTCGAAAGGCGACAAGTAATTTACTTTACAGTACTATTAAAAAAACAGAAATACTACATTTAACCAATGTATCTCTATTCTATCACCCCATAAACAGCAAAGAAGTTTAAAAGTCTTACTATTTCTGTACCATCTTTAATAAAAATAGGTAGAAGTTGGGCCCGATTAAATAAATAATCTTTGTAGGCTACATTGCCGCTATCTTTTAATGATGTGCATTTTTTTTGTTTTTATCATCATTGTCTGTTTGCATGTCCGGATATCTTCCATGCTGCTTCTTGCAAAAAAATTTTTTCTCCCTGAAAATCACTGTGTTAATTTTTTGGGAATATAATTATCTTGCATGCCCATACCACGAACGATCTCTATTTGTATACATTTCCGTGATTGTGAAAGTGATATTTATTCTTCTCCAAACATTTTTATTTCTGAGTCTGTCCCATCTTGTAACTTGTGGGCTTCTTGTAACAAAATCTAATTTTACTTCCCAATTTATTTTTTATGTTCTTCATAAGTTGCCACATGTCTTCTTCATACAATATTGTATCTTTCACAGCACTATAGAATGTTTGGTTTTTGCTGTCGTCGCTGATATGATTTCATATTATTTTGTATTTGACAAATGGAGAATAACAGCGAACAGCGATAAATCTGCTCATGTTATTTTTACCAATAGACGCACCATATGCCCACTCGTATTATTCAAAAACACCCCCATACCTCAGAAAACTGAAATAAAATATCTTGGCTTACATCTAGACCAGAAATTAATTTGGAACACGCATATTAAAAAAAAAGAAAACAAATATGGGGACGATTTTAGCACACCTTACAAAATAAAATACTCCTCTATAAAATAATTTTAAAGCCCATCTGGTCACATGGAATCCAGCTGTGAGGTTGTACCAAGGCATCACATACCAAGATCCTACAGACATGCCAGTCAAAAATTCTTAGAACCATAATCGATGCTCCGTGGTATATCTTAAATGAAACTCTCCACAATGACCTTGGAATTCCTTATGTAGTGGAAGAGCTCAAAAGACTGGCAGAGCATACTAACCAACTCGTGGAACAACTGTCCGTCCAACCTACCGTCACCAGGAGGCTAAAAAGAAAATGGCCACAGGACCGACCTCCTCACGATAATTAATTGATAACAGTAAAAATAAATATGGGACTAAGGCACTGGCCTAGTCCCCCTCATGTCATGTAATTAAAATCGTAACATTTACTTATTACTCCCATAAGGAGTAGATTGTAAATATGCAAAGTTGATAATAATAAAAGAAAATATATTATTTCGTGTAATACCTTTATTGATTTTTTTATTGTAATCTTTTCGTTAATGTTTTCGATAAGGTTGAGCGTAGAGAACTTTTATGTAAAATAAAGAAGCTACATTATTTTAATATTGTACCCAAATCTAATACCATTTTCAGGTTCAATTTGAAAAAAACACATTGCCAAGTAACAATCCGTTAATTCTGATGTTCTTCAAAGTGTTCTCGACTCTCCTCTATATTTTCTCTAAGTTGAATGCATCCCATTTTAGTTTGTAGATAACTCTACTATCATATAATCGGATAATGATTTTAACAGTTTAAAAAGTTGCAGTTATATTTACATCTTCTAAAAGAGATAATTTTACTCAAATTTCATTTAAAACAAGACCTTGTACACTCAATTTATCATCTAAAATTAACCTATATTACTAAAAACCAAGATGGAATATCAGAATTATATTAAAAAATGAGCTGGAAGGCCAACATAAATACCGAAGAACAACACAAGCACAAAAGTGTACTGGTTAATCGGATGAAATCAGAATCTACTTCACAAAAGTAGCTACTGTTGTACAAAATCATCTTAATGTTCCTCTTAAGAGCAGATCGAGTCGTAGGAATGCAGTAAATCTGCAAACAGTAGTTTTTTAAGCGAAGACTTTAGCAAACAGACCATGCATAATCACCTCATAATTTCTTTCATTAACGATGTTATTCATATGTTATTTATAGTAGAAGACAATAACTTTTAATAATATTTCAGTGAGATGTTTACAAATAATTTTTCAGTCCCAGTATAAAATACTACTGAAATACCAGCTTTGAAACTTTAACTTTTTTAAAAAATACACATGTTCTGATTTTTCGTTTAGGTTTTATTTATTTGATAAGTTTTGATTAAAACAGAAACAAACTCGAGAAAAGAAATTTTTCATAGAGACTAAAAATGCAAAAAAGTTTTTTATTTAAAAAACTTTCAACCAACGATAAAGACAAATAACTTATGGTTTGTGGTATTGGTTCTAGCAATATACAAGGTGCGTCCATGTTCTAAGGTCTCCAAACTTTTTCTGAAAAAGTTCTTACCCAAGAAAGTTAAAACTTGTTATTTTTCAATTCAATCTCTGTCTGGACGTACAAATTTCTCACGTCGTCGTCGCTAGGATTTTATGACTGTCGAGAACACTTCTTTAGGGGTGTGTTTTATCCATTGAAAAATTACTGATGCAATAGAGCTCGACTGAAAAATGAGCGTCCATGGAGAGTGTCCTTCATGGTCGAAAATTCATGGGGGCATCACGTGTCAACAAGTCCTGAGACAATGCCATCCGAGCAGCTTTATATTCGTCGGTCGGCATTCATGGGACCCACCTTGAAGAGACTTTCCGAATTTTCAGGTCATCGTGCAAAATTGACCCTACAGATCCTACGGAAATTCCATGTTTAGAAGTGATATCACGCACACCTAATCGATGATCTCCCATAACAACTTGCTCTACTCTCGCAATTATGGTGTCGATTCGGCTGGTTTGTGGGTGAGGCTGCTTCAGTCACACAACTCTCGCACTTACAAAGGCAGATTTTTAACATCTATAACGGCTTCACTGCATAACAATAAATTTAGATTGTCGTTTCACTACGCAATAGGAGAAAACAAATGATTACACGTTGTTCTTGAACATTAAACATAGCCATTTGAATTATACAGAACAAACACTCACTGCAAATTCAGAAATATTTTCCGCGTCTTTTAAATTTAACTGCATATTTCTACTTACTCTCGCTGCTGAGAAAAAGAATAGTAGACTTTAGAACTTAAACGCACCTCGTATGTATCTCAAAAATAATACCACGTTGTTCCATTAATAGAAGACTTTATTAATTATCGAAAGCGTGCTGACGCTTAAGAGGTAGTTAATGAGATTATAATCCCGTCTCTCTCTCTCTCTCTGTGCGTGCGCGCGCGCGCGCGTGTGTGTGTGTGTCATCACTATAATCAAAAACTAAAGCTCTGATTGACACCAAATTTAGTACCCAAGTACTTCCGACCAAAAACAGAAATTTTCAGTTAAATCGGGCAATTTTTTTCATTGTGTTAGTTAAAGTTTTCAGTAGTTGCAAATTTGGGTTGACACCCTTTTCGTTTAAAGTAATTTATGTTTCTTACAGAATTTTGTTATCTTTAAAAGCTTTCTTTAAATTGCTTTCTAAAGAAGTAATATTTTAACAGCATTTATGTAAAGCTGAACCAAAATTTGGTGATGTTTCAGAGTTAATTAAAAAACGTAAATATGAAAACAGGTGTTTTTTCACAGCTAATTTTTGACGCAAAACATATCTATGGCGTTAGTTTTCCGACTACTTGTCAATAAATTATGTTTCTTACTGCTTAAATCTCAGCATATATACGTTTTGTTAGAGGAAATAAGAACTTTAGAATTTTTACTGTTACAATTTATTTTTACAATTCTATAATATTCATTCTCTTTAAGATGCCGATAATTACTTTTATTCAGTATCAGCTCGCTACGTACCCGAATGCATTTCAAGATGCAGTTCAAGAAAACGAATGTACATAATTTACAAATAAAATACGTATTTAAGATTGTAGTGAGCTTATTTATTCTTAACATAGGGCAGCAGCTGAAATTTATTACTTGCAAGGACTGAGTAAGTGGTTTCGCTTGCCGAATATTTCAAACTTGAGCGGAAAGTTAGCAGATCCCGAACGTGACTGAATTAGGAAACCGATAAAACGAAACAACCTGGAAACAATTCCGAAGGCCCTCTTTATCGCAGCAAGTTGGGCGGCCGGCATTCAACGCAGAGCGTTAGGTGCGCTGCTGCGCTGCTTATCCCCGATGCCTTATCACATCAATAGGTCTGCAGATAGCGCAGCCCGCCGAAATAGCCGCAACTGTCCTCGTGTATTTTCAGGATGACGTTTGTCACTGCCCAGTGTCGGCCAGGCTGTTAGTTCCGGCCTCCGATAACGTTACGTAGACCGTGACAAAACAGTCAGTTGAGCTAACGCGGAAATTTGTTCGGCTCCCAAAACAACTCGCAAATCGCCGGGCCAGGGAAACACACGGGAACTGCATGTTCGCTGGCTTTAATGGTCATTCTTTATGTTCCGGAAACGGCTCCTACCTTTCGTAGGGCTCTTTCACGTTTTTGAGTGAATGCCGTGCTAAATTTCAATTTGTATGTAACTGTATGCAAATTCAAATTCACACTTTGTGGTGTATTAACATGTCTTCAACTTTTTATGGCACATCTCTAATACTCAATTTTACTGCATATACATAACAAATTCTTAACACATTTGCAACTTTAAGCCATAACAACACAGCACAAAAGTACTATTTCGTTTTTGTTCTCGAGAAAAATATAAAAAGTAAGAACAAGTATTCAGGAATAACATAAAGCTCTTAATTACTATCTAATTTATATATTTATTTTCATAATGAGGTTTTTCTTATTATATTTTTTACAGATTGTATTTTTGTTTACAGTTGTATTATCTATTAAATTATATTTATTCTCATTTGCCTTTTTTTAGTAGTCGCTTCGCGACAGTGAAAGTGATTGGAAGTGTACGCAGACCCGTGTGCATCGAAGCCAAGCGAACGTATTTGCTAGCTTGTTTGTGCCTGCGTTGTCGCAGATTTGCTGTAGATTAGCCACATTTACCTGTTTTAATTTTATATTTCAATACGCATAACTTACATGGAGTGGCAAATCAATAAATTAGGCAGCTATGCTGCTAGCCGGTAACGGCTTCAATGATCAACAATATTATTATAATGAAAATCCTACCTGCCAAATCGAACATTGCTTGAATAGCCGGGCAACATCAAATTCCCAATCACCTTCATGTTCTCAGTATTAACAGCACTCGCTTCTACCTTCTCAGTCACAATTATCGCAATATTCATACTAATTGCCAAATCGCGAAGAGCGCAACCAATCCCTTAGTGCAAATGAGAGCGACAGTGATGAAAACCAACCAAACGATAACACCAACAGATGGACATAAACGCAAACGATGCAAATAATCAAGTATCCTACCTTTATTACAAGATCAGTAACAACACCCTTTATTACTAGCAAATAAATATTCGATATTAGCGCAAGACCCTCCAAATAGTCCACCAGCATCAAATACACAACCTTCAACTTCAATAATAAATAAACTTCCACCCATTTTTGTACAAAGCGTGATAAATTAAGATAAAACGACAAAAAGTTCAACCGCACTAACAGAAATTGAACAATACACAATTAAAAGCCTAACTGATAAAGTAGTCAAAATAAATGAAAAAAAAACCTGCGACATACAGAAAACCAATAAATTACAAGAACGAACCCAAGATTGTATACCACTTCTATCAAATGAAACAAGATCGACCATACAAGGTAGTTTTAAAATGTGCCCATCATTACACTCCAACCGAAGTAATAACAACAGCCCTCAAAAACCTAAAACACAAAGTACGTAACATTATTAACATAAACGGAAAATGACCACAGAAATCGCTTCCAATGCTCTTTACCGCACTTGAGTCAGCTGAGAATAACAAGGAGATATTTAACGTTCCATGTCTGGAAAATATAGTTGTCAGTTCTGAACCCCCAAGAAGAAACACAGAAATAGTGCAATCTACAAGATGTCAAAATTGTAGAAATACTCGAACATATTGCAAAAGGTAATATGTATGTGTGAAATGTGGAGCAGCCCACGATAGCAAGATTTGCAGCAAAACCAGGGACACTAAAGACACATGCGCACTTTGCACAATTATCAACTAGAAGACACTTTCCCTTTAACATACATAATGAAATTTTCCATACCTCAATCGCCAAAAACCTTTCCAACAACTCCCTAACCAACCGCATTTATCGAATTTAATCTGCTCACACAAACCACGATTTGACCTTTTAACAATTCCCTTAGGATTTTAAAAACCTCTTTAACCAGCTACTTTAACAAAACAGCATAATCTTAAACATAACATGTATCATCATTACCAAACTTACTAATGGCTAACTTCCTCCGAATCGCTTTATGGAACTACAATATAAAAACCTTAAAATTTAACATTTTTTACATGTAAATAATATAAACATTCTGCTTGTCTCAAAGTCGTTTCACTAACAAATCGGACATAAAAATATCTTATTACTTTGTGTATCACACAGAACACCCTGGTGGTACTGCACACAGTGGTTTAGCAATATTTATTCGCAATTCTATTACTCATTTTGAATAACTAGAATACAGAATAGAATTTCTACAAGTCACGACAATTCAGGTAAAAAAGCTCACAACTCTATTATAAATTTCAGTTATTTATTGTCCTCTGGGATACAATTTGACCAATTGTTGCAAGCATATTTTGACACACTAGGGAGATTTTAACGCCAAACATACCCAATAGAGATCTCGTTTAACAACAACAAAAAGCAAAGCATTCCTTAAATTCAATTGAAAGTCTTACTTATTGGCCGTCTGATCTAGAAAAAGTTTCAAATCTCCTGGACTTCATCACCAAAGGGTTTTCCATAAATTACCTAGATGTTACTTTTAATTATAATTTTATGTCTGATCATTTCCCGATCATAGCCACAATTAGCATCAAGTAATATTTATAAAACACCCAACCCTTCGATCAGTAACAGGAATATTGACTGGGATATTTTAAACGTTTACATTGAGCAACTTCTCTACAGTAACTTAAGCTTAGAAACTTTAGAAGATCTAGAATGTGCTACAAACCATTTCATAACTATAGTACAGAATGCGGACTAAACTGCCACAGCCCAACCAATGAACATTCAAATCCACAGTTTCAATATTTCCAATAAAATTATAAAAATGTTGACATAATTTTAAAGGTAAAGTACATTCAGTTAAATAATAAACTTGAAAATAATTAAAAGCTGTTTGGAATGAGTCTCTCTAAATGTATTTACTTGCCAGCAAGGGCATCAAAAAACCACAAACTCATATTACACCAAAAACAAGAACTACAATCTCTACTTTAAATGTCACTACAAATATGTAAAATTAGCTTTCAAGAAATTGAACATAAGATAATGGTTAAGAAAAAGAAAGCTTTGGGTCGCGACCTCATAATGGCAACTGTACTAAAACAGTTACTTCAATATGGACTACGATTTCTTCAAATCCCCTTTAACAGGATTCTAAGTCTTACCTACTAACTGCTATAATTAAAATTTGCACAAATCTGGTAAACCTCTCAATGAAATAATATTTTATTGTCCCATCAGCCTTCTGTCATTGATTTTCTGCAACAGATATGGCTGCTTAACCATTAATTTGACTTTAGGCAGCAGCATTCAACAATTCAGTAAGGTCATTATCTAACGAATATAATTCAAGCTGCATTCCAAACCAACAAAATCTGTACCGCTTGACAGTGTGGCATGGAGGACTATCTTTCAAAATTAAAAAAAAGGTTTTTTACAACTATTATCTTCTTCTAGGCTCGTATCTTATTTATAGACCCTTACTAATTAAAATTGGTAAGGAAAGACATCCATGCCGGTGTACCTCAGAGACATCTATTATACCTTATACACACCTCTGATCTACTTAAAGCAGCACAAACTAAAATTGTCACATTCACTGACGACACGACGATACTTACCTGTAACGAAAACTCGCTAACAACAAAAGCTTCTGTGAAAACTCAATTAAATGACATAAAGCAGTAGCCAGCTAAGTGAAGAATAAAATTAATGGAAGTACATCAACACACGTTACCTTTCTTATCAAATACCAAGCTTTTCTACTTGTAACTACATAATACTCCTGTTCTGCAGTATAATAACGTCCAATAATTGGGCCTCTACCATAAAAGTAAATTAATGAGGAAGAATCACATTGTCAAGAAACTCAAGAACATCAATCAGTATGCCGTAAAGCACCACACTTCCCTGGAGCTTCACCCCACCTCTCATAGAAGATCGTGCCTCCACACGCCTTAAGAAATGGCCAAAAGAACTTGTAGATCAATAGCGGATTAACTTTACTAAAGTCCTACCACTTATGCCTTGATATGCCAAACTATAAGCTACTACTATTCTGATTGCTTATTGAATTGTGCTAAAATAAAAAAATATTTTTTATATAAATTTTATCTATATGTCTGCAGACTATTCTGCAAAAACACAAATGGCACCACAGTAGATCACATCTGGAATTTCCCAATTTTTAAATTGCCAACCCAAACCGTTTGCTTGTTGAAAACGGTGGTTAATAATATATTAGAGTAATAAAAAGTGGCATATTTTATAAACCAGCAAAATTAGTAGTATTAATTATAAATACAAACATTAAGAATAGAGGACTACGAAGCAGACTGCTAAGGTCTAAAACGTATAACCCCGAATACAAGCGGTAATGGCTTTGATAGGCATTCCGTCTTCAAATTTCCTCGTCATGCAGATTAGCATTTTGACAGTTCAACGCTATGCATATTACCGTAAACGCTTGTTTACAGCATGTCAACGAAACTGGCCTTGTTAGAAGGCATGTTGCTTGTCAAGTGGCAATTTGATATGTACTAAATACCCGAAGGCTACTCCATCATAATGCGAACGTCGATTTTGCGCGAACAGCTTTATCGGAAGGATGTTTGCGATGCTCGCACGAAAAGACTGATCTTTCATTAGGCTTTTTAAATTTATTTTCTTCCCTTCATAAAGGCACAGAACAAGCTAATTAAAGCGACGGCCGACGGGACCGAGAGATAAGTTTACCTTGTTATGCGCAACAATGCCTTCAGCGAAAAATAGAACTTTATAATGAAAATAAATCTGCAAATTAGAAATCGCAAACTGCTAGTTAGTCGCGGCTACATCATTAAACCGTCAACTGCCTGAACGCAACTATTGGTTGAAAATATTTTTAATTTTTCGGCTCGTAGAAAGTAAAAATCTACTAATTAAAATTTTGTTACAGTTTTCACTTCTATTCACAATAAAAATGATACCAAAAATATGTTTCAACAAAGCTAATATTAAATTCACCGAAAAATAGGGGGCGCTCCTTAATTTCGTGATACTTCGCACTACAAGTGAAGTTCGGCACGTAGAAAGCTCTTAAGTGTAATGCAAAGCCAACGTTCGTCTTGAGCAGCACTTGTCTGCCCATCCGGTACAAAGTGCCGCGCGGCTTGTTTGCAGCGCCGGCTTGGTTGCGCCACATATAACTTCGAGTTACTAAGGTCGCCATCATTCCTTATTACTGCCCTCAAACAAAGTAAACTTCATTAAATTTTTACTGTTGCAGCACCTGCGGGCCACGTAATAGTGCTAGACTTCCGAGACTACTTCGATATAGAGTACAGCCCAGGCTGCACGAACGACTTCCTCGAGGTGAGGGACGGTCCCCATGGATACAATGACTTGCTGTACGGGGCGTTCTGTGGCACCAATTTTCCCCCCGAAATCACCTCCACCGATAGATACCTCTGGATCCAGTTCAAGTCGGACGAGAACATCGAAGCCAGGGGCTTCAGAGCTGTGTTTCACTACCAGCCAAGGGTTAATAGTGGTAAGTTGCATACGTCTCTCCATTCCCCAGGGTACATTGCGATGCACGTTTGAATAGTGCTAATTGAGTTGAGTTTAATGGAATTTAATAGAACCAAATTGCTGCAAGTTGCACTGCAGCGAACTCTTGATTATATTTAGAACGCTACTAAATTATCTTTACCTCGTTTCAATTAAAGAAACAACCATATTAAAATTTTTACCGCTATTACCAGTACTTATAATAAGGAATACACAATTTTAGCACATAGAGAAAAAATAGTAAACAATAACTAATAAATGTTGTAGAAATATATGCAATGAATATTAATCATAAAAAAATAAACAACAAAGTAAGGAAAAAGAGTACTAGCGTGGTGATATGTTTTAGGAAAAAGATATCCAACAAGAATAGCAGTCAAATTATTGATTTTTGCAGAGAATACAAATATATGGCTTCAACGTAACGACATTTACAAGTATACACGGATAAAGCCACTACGGAATACAAATAATAATAAAAAAGCACGTAACGTACATATGTATGTGTCCATCGAATGTGGAGAGAATTTAAAGCTATAAGAACAAACCTCCAGAAGCAATATAGTACTATAGCGTTAAAAAATAAGATACGAAATAAATTAGACAGAACGTATCGAGTGAGACAATTGGTATCGGAACTAGAAAAGTTAAATATAAAAAAATCTTTGAAGATATAGAGAACATTATTAGGGAAAAAATAGAGTACATAAAATGAACATCAGAAGGCACACGAAAATTTAGAGAAATATACTTAGTAAAATCAAAGTAAGAGAAGAAAAGATTAATGTTTTTAGTAGACTATTCATAATAGTGACAACACTATTTGAGAACAATAAGAAAATCAGAAACAATACAAATAGTCGAAATACCCTACAAGTTACATTGACAAAGCAAAAGGTGACTCATTATGTTAATCTTCTGAAAGAACATAAAGTTATATGTAAAAGAGAAAGCACTTTTAAAAATGTGAACACCAACTGTAAAATAACAAAAGAAAATATTCAGAAAAAACTGCAAAAGGCCAAAAACAACAGGACACTAGAACCAGAAACTTAAGGTTTGTACTTAAATACGGATGGAGTAAAGTTGCAAAACATACACAGGATATTTAATAAAATATCTACCGCCTATGGCTATTTTTCAGTAGTTTTAGAAAAGAAATAGTACTCTTATAAATATTGAAAATGCATAGAATAGCTACACAAAGGTGAACTATGCAAAGAAGAATAAATATAAGGAAAAAGCGAATACTGATAGTTCAAAAGACATATTATAAGACGAAAGTGTGATGTATATATTGAACCAGAACTGAACATGTGGTGCAGAAAATATTCGAGAATTTAAATTAAAATAGACAACTCAATTTTACACAGCAATAAAGTTAGCACAAGATGAAGAAGATATAGAACATATGGTAAAAAAGTTAAACAAAGAATTTGAGAAGTATATAGGCAGAGAGAAACAAGATGTCCTGTACAACATTTATATATTTGAGCTCACTTCTAAATTCAAATATTACATACGAAAAAGACATCAACTAAAGAATTATCATAAAAAAGAAAGCAACAAAGGCATTGTAAGACGTAATATAGAAGTTTGGAAAACAATAAATGTCACCTAATCGATAAACAAAGTGTTAGAAATTAGAGCTCTTCAATAGTATGAACCTGTGAGATGGATTCCAGACCATAGGTTGCCAAAGAATTGATGCAATAATTTTCAATTGACAAAAGAAAAAAAACAGACCGACTCTTTCTTGAGAAACGTATATGAAAACAACTATGGAGAACATAGAAACAGAAAACAACAAGCTCTAGGGGGTAACAATCGGGGATGAAGAGAAGAGTGTGCATATTTATTTAAATACAACTTACAACAATAAATGACACCTTAATTGCATTATTATATTAAATATTATTTTCTTGCTGATAATACTAAAATAATATATTCTAACTTCCAAGTTGCGATGCAAAATTACAATTACAATGTTTGAGTTACTTATCTTCAACATTCAAAAATTTTGCTATTTTGATAAGAAAAGTACAGTGGTGTTTCCGAAAGTAGCTGACCAGATGGGATATATTTTACTTCACATATACCACCAAGATAATATTCTTTATAAGTTTAAATGTTATTATAGATCAAGGTACAAAGTCAAATATCTAAAAAACTTTTACTTGCCGTCTTATCTCTTTTATTGTTATAATGAACTGTCTATCTTGAAAGAATAGAGCCATATAATGACAATACTAATTAAAATTACAATTACAGTAATAAAACATCCATTTATTAGAAAATTTAAAAGAAACTTTGTAAATAGTGTACATAGTTCCTGCATCTTAAACTTGCTGGGACTTTTACGGACTTCTTTCGGTGGTACTGAAATTGGAGACTTCTATTAGGAGAACCGAGCTTTTTTTTGCTAATTGTAACTACAAATGTATGTTTTATCTCCAATTACAAACTTTTCAAAAACTTTTGGTTAATTGGTAGCAGTCTGAAGTTAATCATTTTCAACTGTAGTATGATGTTTTTTTTTGCTCTAGTAACAGCAACCACGGTACAAATATTATTGAGACACGTTTCATACCAGATTTTATATTAATATTTTACACACTTTAGTTTTCAAAATCAGGTTATCTTCTAATGACGCAGCTCAACAATTTGAAACTTTTTCCTGGTTCTTGGATGAAAGTCGAGTTTGGTAGATCGCGGAAAAAGTAAAGTATTCACTACAGTATACTTGTCTTACTGCATAGATTTCTTGACTTTCTATCATTTGTATAATGTTGCTGGTGTTTTCCTAACTGATAACCAACAGTAATCTGCTAACATAGTTGGGTTCTATCTTCCCTGGTAACGCTTTTTAATTGTCAAAGTGTCTTAATAAAACCACTCTCCATGTTCTCCACTGACATCCCCTAAATCCTCCCGAAAAGGCTTAAAGGGGAGTGCAAAAATGAAGCTTTAAAGACATGGTGCACTTTGTCTCACGGCAAGCCACCAACACTATTTTCACACAGTCTCTGTAGTCTTTGGATTTTTTCTTCCTTGAGAAATGTTTTGCTGCATCGAATTCAATCTCTCATCAAATTCCGAATTTGTGGACCAACAAATATATCCTCTCTGATTTTCATTTTATGTACAAAAACCCTCTTCCATTCTTGTCCATGCCCTTGACACAGTGTTTTGTTAGCCCTAGCTTGATGTAAGGGTGGAAAGTAAGTATTGAAAGATTCAACAAGATTTTAATGCAACACATTCTTGTGGCCTCCTTTCACTTGCCTTACTGGGAGGTAATGCATCTCTTTTGATGCTTCACAGTGAACTCGCCACATGTACATGTGTTGGCTTACCGGCATTCTAATTCTTCCTAATCCATTATTTATCCAAGAACATTACGGTAGGTTCTCATCAACTGCCGCGCAAACAACTTTTATTATTTAACATTGGTATGATATTTTTGGGACAGACCAATATATACTTAAGTCTGCATACTTTTCAAATTACGTAATTTTAGTCTTTGTACTATTGATGTCAATTTGGAGAAAAACCTCTATTAAGTTGTTTTTATGACACTATGTATTTATGTTAAGTTAAATTTTCATTTAATATATCTAATTATACCTATGTATTTTTTACAGCTACGTCCCCAGAATTTATGCAGTGCAGAATAGACCGAGCAGGGCTAGAAGAAGGAATTATTAGCAATGAAGATATTCCACAGGAGGTTATAGAGTACACCAGCAAGTACAGCATGCCGGTTGACTGTCTATGGTCGATCACTGTGCAATCAACTAAAATGGTGAGTTTTTAACTGCCTAGTATAGTTCAAGTGTTATCTAACAAATTTAAGAGTAATTTTCAAAGGTATAAATGAATAATTTAATTTTACGTGTAGTACTACGATACATCGTAATTGATCAATTAAGCAAATCGTATAACACCCTCGTGCGACGCGATAAATTATTAGCGTACAACTGTCCGAAAATTTGAAGACTTAATTCAAAATTAAAACACTTAAATTTACTCGTGACATAAATATAAAAGTCACTGACGTTGTCCAAGGACGAGTATGACTGAGGTGAATAATTGCATTGCTTGCCACCGTTTTGAGTTACTGAAATCGCTTCTACGATTGGAATAAGCTGTGGCAGTGCCCACGCAATTATTACTTACAATCTTAAGTTCCTAAAAGTCATCTCAACGAAGATCAGCGGCTTGAGAAACACTATTCACACATTAACAGGTCCAAGGGTAAGCTTCTTGCACCGGATTATTACTTGCAATGAAGGTTAGGTACACCATTACACCCCGGAATCCCAGCAAGCCCGTGCGGAGCGGCGAAAGAATGGAGAATATGCATCCGTCGAAGCCAAAGCTCGACTCGCAACCAGAATGCATCTTACAACGACTTGCTTACTGGAAATTCTTTAGAACACCTATTAAAAAGAAATGGTCGAAGAAGTTATTCTACAGTATTATCGTACATTGTATAAATTCAACAAGTAGAATATTGTATTGATAACTCATCGGTCACAGATTTCAAATTGGAATTTAATTATTTTTTGTGGTAAAAAGCGAGGAATGCCAAAATTGTTTTTATTGTTATAGTATTCTACATAATTCAATTATCTTAGGATTAAAAAAAATACATCTTTGAAACTCTTTAATACAGTTGCTTGTTACTGTTACTATTGCACGTTTATTTAAAAAATATGAACATTAATTTTAAGATATTGGCAGCATATGTCATAGAAAAACAGTAATTAAATTGTATAAAATTTATTCGAAAAATAAGAACAGCAAGGCAAAAGAATTGGAATTGTAAGAGAAATAATGATACATTTTATAATAACACATTAATCAAACTTATAGTGCAGTATTTGTCAAAGCATTTGAAAAGAGATAGTACGACATTTACTAATATGATGAAAAGCTTTATGAAATTCTATTCTAGTACTTTTGCATTTTCCCAAATTTATTTATTTTTGTGGCCATGTCAAACACAAAAATGCTTTTATCTGAATAAGGAATATAGTATATTTGAATAACTACATACATGTAAAATGTTGTTAATAACCATCACCGTCACTTATTAGTTACAAATTTTTATTTTGTATTTGTTTCTCTATAAATTCGATCCCAACCATTCTTTTGTTATATTTCCTAAATTAATTATTAATTGTTGATGTTTTCTATCTATTGTACTTACTTTTATACACATTTATAACATTATTTGTGTATAAATACACTATATGCGACTAACTGCACATTATTTATGTAACCACAGCTCCCGTATGGATTCGCCCGTTTGCTCCACTTAAAACCGAAATCGTCGTCTGAATTTGAAATTTCCCCCGGCCACGCGATATTTACTTCTATTCCCTCGAAGTACCCGAATAGCTGAGAAAGTTCGAGAGCGCTGCGCTCGGACCTGGTGGGATGTTTGTGAACACGTGTGCGCTAGCGGCATTCCTAGAAGTGCCAGGCGCTGAGCGTGACGCAATGCAGATGTCGGTCAGCCTTGTTACAGCAGGCCTGGGGAAGTTCCTTACAATATCATCAAATTTCTAAGCAAAAAACTTTTTATTTTTGTCTAGTATGTTATTATATATAAACCCGCACTAAGGCTTCACAACTCCAAAACGGATTGGGAAACTTACCAAACTAAATTGAGCTATACCATAGATTTAAAAGTGCTGTTCAAGGAATCTGATGAAATAGAAACTATTACTCAAGCATTTATAACAAAATACAATACAGCACAAAAAAAGTACAAACTGATATACCGCTAAAAATTAAACGCATGATAGCAGACAAAAATGCATACAACCATCTAAGCAATAGACTAAAAGTCAAACTACAAGAAGTACGTACTGAACAATTAGATCACTATCTGTCTAAACTAAATAGATCTGACAATTTGATCCCATAAACCCATAAAGAACTTTAAGAAACCTACGATACCAGCACTACTAACAAGAAAAAGCAGGAATGATCGTTAGGCGAAAAGTGACAAACAGAAAGTTAGCCTATTTGCAGACCACCTACTATCAGTTTTTTAGTCTATAAACGACGAGACAGGTTACGAATTAGGACAAGACTTGATAATTCCCATGGAGACGGATACAACTATTAAACTATCTACTCCAAAGGAAATAGCTAAAGAAATAAAAATCTTAAACTTAAAAAAAACTCCTGGTATCGATCTCGTTACAGCCAGAATCCTTAAGGAACTCCCACGAAAAGGCCTGACGTACATCTATAATGCCATATTAAGACTTAGCTATTGGTCAAAATGCCTAAAACTGGCACAAATTATAATGATCGCAAAACCATGAAAAGACCCAACAGAAGTGTCATCTTATCGACCGATAAGTCTGCTACCAGTTATCTCTAAACTGCTTGATAAGCTACTGCTTCGCAGAATAAATAAAAGCAATTCACCAGAAAATTGGACTTTAGGATCACCAGTTCGGGTTCAGACATGCTTACTCTACAGTTCAGCAAGTGCACCGTGTCACACAAGTCATAAATACAACATTAGAAAATAAGCACTACTGCTCAGCGGCTTTACCAGATATTAGTCAAGCATTTGACAAAGTTTGGCGTCCGGAACTGCTCCACAAAATTAAAAAAGTATTTTCTCCAGCCTACTTCTATCTGCTACAATCCTATCTAAGCGGAAAAACATTTCAAGTTAAACTGAACGAAGTTAAATCATATTACCATCCAATCAACTCAGGAGTTCCGCAAGGAAGTGTGCTTGGCCCGCTATTATGCCTTATATACTTCCGATTTACCACTCACGCCAAACACAGTAACGGCCAACGACACAGCTATCTTTTCTAATCATAATGACCCTCAGATAGCTTCAAAAAATCTACAATCTCAACTACTCAGCCTTCAGCAACGGTTGAACAAATGGAAAATTAAAGTCAACGAGAACAAATCTGCTTACCTAACGTTTACACTTCGTAACCAAACGTGTCCACCGGTCCATTTAAACAACGTGCAGATACTACGAAGCACGACAGCAAAATATCTGCGATTACATCTAGATAATAAGTTAAAAAGTTAAAAAAGGAAACATGGATCTAAAAAACAAAGAACTGTATTGGTTAATAGGTAGAAAATCTCGTATGTCAAGTGAAAACAAAATACTAATTTATAAGACAATCATCAAACCAATTTGGACATCTGGAATTTAAATATGGGGTTGTGCTTCCAAGTCTAATATAGCAATCATCGAAATATGTCAGTAAAATCCTTCGCCAAATTATAAATGCACTTTGGTACGTTACTAATCAAACAATTCATATGGATCTTTACGTCTCAACAGCTCAAGAGGTCATTTACGAGAGTGCCATCAAGCACCACGACACCATAGCAACCTACGCCAACCCACTATTAGAAGATTTCTTAGTAATATATATATATATATATATATATATATATATATATATATATATATATATATATATATATATATATATATATTGCTTATCTAAAGACAATGTAGTCTACAAATCTAAAGGTTACATCACTGGATGTTAATATATCATGTCAATTAGTAGTTAGTATTCTATCACTTGGCACCCCTTTAGTTTATAGAATATGCCTGTAATTTTGATTGCTATATAATAAATAAAAAAAAATCTGATGGTGGTCGTTCTATTTTTTCTTTGTAGTTAGTTGATTTGTTGTATCTTATTTTATTGTTTGTCTTATCAAGTCTTCATTATATTTATTAATGTCTATCCTAATGTGTTATTTGAAAGATTGTTTAATTAAAGGTAATATATACAATTGAGTATAGTGATCAGTTGTACAATTAGGTCGAAACTTATGACCACCTTTATTGAACTCCTCATTAAAAAGTAGAATAGGAATGTCTCATAAACCCGACCCATTGAAACACCCCTAAGGGGGGTTTTCCCGCTTTTTTTATTTTAAAGTGACATATCTCATGAACGATAATATATAGTGCTGAGACCTTCATAGTTGATTGGTTGGTCTAAGTTTGAGTTTCCAAGGTGTTTATGAGTTTCAACATTTGTATATATTACCGTTTCGCCCCCTAATCTTGTTGAATATACATAAGTAAGTAAGACTAGTATAAGTACAAATTAACGAAAAATTGTGGTGAGAAAGACGGGTTCTCAGGGGTGCTGAACCGGTCGAAGGTTTTATCGTACTGCGATAGCGTTAATTGTAGTAAACAACACAGATCCGAAGCGAAGGAAAATAGCTTGAAAAATTTTAAATAATACGGATAGAATGGAGGAAGTACTAATAAAAGCTTACGGAAAATTAAGAAAAGAGGAAATAGATAAAAAGCCAGAAGATAATGCAGCTGAAATAAAACTATTGTGTAAAAAAGACAATATTTTAAAACAAACAGTTACAGAACAAGGTAAAAGAATTTAAATGTTAGAAAAGGATTCTAAAAAACCAAATCTGATAATTCAGGGAATAGTGGATTATGAGAATGAGCGAATATAAAGAGCAAGATTTAGAAAATAGTTACAAAAATGGGGACATCTGTCGAACGTGAGACGCGAAAGAAATTAGTTGATTAGATCAATACAAAAACCACAGACAGATATTATATTAGTGAGATTAAGAGAATATAATAAAAATTTTACAAATATACAAAAATCTGAAGGTACAGAAATTTGGAATAATTAATGATGACTTCACAAACAAAGTGGAGCAAGAAAGAAAAAACGTAATTCCGTATTTAAAAAAGCGCAACAGAATGGAAGATAAGCTTTCCTAAAACAAGACAAATTAATGATTAATAGTAAAGAAATAAACTATGAGAGTTAGGCAAAATTAAAGCAGAGGGACATAAGTGAACGAAACGCGCAATGAGTGATCGAACCCCAGACAAACATTATTTGGAGGATCAAATAAGGAAAATCACTAAAACAAATAGAAAAAACTAAATAAAGGACAAAAAAATGATGACTTAGAAAATAGAAAATAAAAAGGAAAAATCGACAAAAAAAGAGACACGAAAAAAGAAAAATCATAGATATTGCAACAGGAAAGGATATTGTGGAGTAGTACAAGATTCGCACATAAAGATTATTATTATTATTATAATCGTTACCCTTATACCTTTCGGTGTCGGGTTTACATTCTTATTTATTCATATTACATTATATATCTATAATTACATTCTATTTTTATTTTTATTTTTCTTCTATAAATTTCTTCCAATCTTTTCTATTTCTTGCTACCCTTTTTGCCTCTTCCCATGATTTTCCTCTTTTTTGTAGTATTTCTTCTATCACTTGGTTCCATTGTTTCCTTGGTCTTCCCCTTTTCCTTTTTGTCTGTGTCTTGGCCTCGTATACTGCCTTTACTTGTCTTTTGTTATTCATTCGCTGTATATGTCCCCACCAACTGAGTTGCTTTTGTTCTATAAATTGTATGATT
The DNA here is from genome assembly GCA_036346155.1 of Sinelater perroti. NCBI lineage: Eukaryota > Metazoa > Arthropoda > Insecta > Coleoptera > Elateridae > Sinelater > Sinelater perroti. Next base: position 3,083,663 of record JARFIY010000369.1, on the reverse strand, counting down.
GGTTTCACCTCTAATTCTTTTCTTATTTCTGTGTTTCTAATCCTGACCTTTCTGGTTACTCCTTGTATTCGTCTAAGGTATTTCATTTCTGTAGCTTGAATTTGTTTTTTTTTGTCTGTTTGAGAGTATCCGCGATTCACTTCCGTAGGTTAGTACTGGTCTGTATATTGTATTAAAGACTTTTATCTTGGTTTTATTACTTATTTCTTTCTTGTTTATGAATTTTTTGTTCATTGCATAGTACAGTTTTATTGTTTTATTTATTCTCTCGTTTATTTCTGCAACTTGTTTCCCTGTTTTGTCTAATGTTATTCCCAAATACTTATATTCCTTTACTTGTTCTATTTTGATGTCTTCTATTCTGATATTTGTTCTAATATCCTGTTCTCCAATTACCACTATCTTAGTTTTATCTATGTTTATTTTCATGCCCTCTGTTTCTAGTACTTCTTTCCATGTATTTATATTTTCTTGTAAAGTTTTTCCTGTCCTGCTATTAACACCACGTCGTCTGCGAAAACTCCTCGGCTATTTCTACTCTTTCTAAATTTCTATGTCCTACAAACAACTTCTTTATGTTTTGTTCAGTTTTTCTGATGATATTGTCCATGTGTATATTAAATAAGGTTAGGCTTAGTCCTCCTCCCTGTCTTAATCCCTTCTCTGTCTTGAACCCTTCTGATTTCCTATTGTTACTTATTATATAATTTGTGTTGGTTTCATATAGGTCTTCAATCACTCGTATAATTTTGTTATTTATTCCTTTTTCTTTCAGTCCTTTCCATACTTTATCTCTAGGAACTGTGTCAAATGCCTTCTGCAGATCTATAAAGGCTAGGTAAAGATTTTTGTTTTGTGGTTGTCTTTTGTCTATTAGTTGTTTAATTGTGAAGATGTGGTCTTGCGCACTTCTCCCTGGTCTAAATCCACTTTGCGGTTCTGCTAGTTGGGGTTCTAATATTATTTTTAATCTGTTATTGATTATTTGTTCATATATTTTATAATAATGTTCAGTAGCGTTATTCCTCTATAGTTACAGCACTGTTTTCTGTCTCCTTCTTGTGTATTGGCGTTATTAGTGCCACTCCCCATTCTTCTGGAATTTTTTCACTTTGCCATGCTTTGTTTAATATTTCTAGTAGTAATTCCATCCCTGTCTCTCCCAAGTGTTTAATCATTTCTGCTGTAACTTTATCATCTCCGGTGCTTTTCCATTTTTAGTTTTCTTACTACATTCCTCAGCTCGTCCATTTTTATTTTTCAATTTCCTCTTCTTCTATCTGGTTTGTTTCCCCGTTTCATTTGTAATAATTCTTGTTGTACGTGTCTGTTGTCCTAGTAACTCCTGAAAGTATTCTCTCCATCTTTCCATTATTTCTGTGTCATTTGTTATTGTTTCTTGGTTTTGTTCTTTATGTATATCTCTTTTCTCTGCTTTTCTGTTCTAAAGGATTTTATGATTTTGTAAAATAATTTCTGGTTACCTGTGCTATCTTTTTCCATTTTGTTTCCAAAATCTGTCCATAATTTTTCTTTTGCTGTTGCTACTAATTCCTTTACTTTTTCCTTTGATTTTATATAATTCGTATTGTTCTGTTGTTTTGCTTGTTAAGTATTTTTTCCATTCTTTCTTCTTCTTCATGGTTTCTTCTTTTATCTCATTTGTCCACCAGGCTGTTTGTTTTTTCCCGTTTTCCATCCTATAAGTTCCACATATCTCTTTCACTGTATTAATTAGGATTTCTTTAAATAGCTTCCATCCTTTTTGTGCATCTGCCTGTTTTATTACGTCCATTTTGTTCTAAGTTTATATGTTTTTATTGCTGTATGGCTTCGTTTTATTGTTTTTAATGTTTTTTCTATTTCCGTGTCATTTTGTCTTATTTTTCCTATAAGCAAATAGTGGTCGCTATAGATTTCTGCACTTCCTTTCACTCTTACATCTAATATATTTGTCTTCTCTTCTTTTTGTGCTAATATATAATCTATGATTGATTTCTCCCCTCTATTTATTTGTACTCTAGTGAACTTGTGTATTTCCTTGTGTTGATAGAATGTGTTGGTTATAATTATGTTTTGCAATTGACAGAAATCCAAAAGTCTTTTCCCGTTATTGTTTCGCACATCCTCTCCATATTGTCCTATTATTTCTTTATATTCTTCATCTTTCTTCCCTACTCTACTATTGAAGTCGCCTGCTATGTATATACTTGCTTTTGCTTCTTCTGTGGTATTTGTTAATTCTTCCCAGAATTTTTCTTTCTCTTCTACTCTTTCATTTTCGTCTGGTCCGTATATTGATATTGTCATAATCTTTCCCTGTCTATTCCTTAATTCTACTAATAGTATTCTTTCCGATATTGCTTTCCAGGTACTGATTTTTTCAGTAATTTTTTTGTGTATTATACAGCCAACTCCACCTGCTGCTCTTTGATCGTTCTGTACTCCACTGTATATTAATATGTGCCCGTTTGTTAGACTGATTTCTCCATTTCCTTTCTTTTTGTTTCATTTATCACTAATATTTCTAAATTTGCTGCTTCAAATTCGTTTATTATTTCCACTTCTTTTCCTTGTATACTTCTGATATTCCAAGCTCCTAGTTTCCATGTATTTAGTTTCTTTTTATTTGTATTTCTTTTGTTTTCTATTTCTTTTGTTAGTGTTTCGTCTTTCTCATTTTTGTCCCTATTTTCCATTTTCCAATTTTCCATAATTTGTATTCCGCTTCATTGTCCTTTTTCTTTGCCATTTTCGTCATCTCTGTTATTCCTTTGTTTGGTTTGTTCAATTTTTGCTATGGTTACGCCCTTTTCATCATCATCCCAAATGTAGGCTTCTCCATCAATGGTTATTTTCCTGTATCCTATTTTTACTTTGTGTCCTTTGGTAATTTCTTCCTTAGCAGTTTTCCTTATCTCAGCCTGTATTCTTTCCTTTAGTGTTAGATCATTTTCAATATATATCTTACTACCTTTCAATTTGTATTTGTTCTTCATAATTTCCTGTTTAGTTTCCCATGCATTTACTTCAATAATATTTACTAATCGTCCCTCCTTGGTTTTTATGCTTATTACTTTGTTAACTTCTGCTTCTACCATTAATCTGTCCTTTAGGAATTGTTTAGCCGCATTTTGTTTCTGTTGTGGGTCAAATCCTATTCCTTTTATCACCACGTTGTTTCTCCTTTTCTCCTTATCCATTCCTTCTATCTGGTTTTCTAATTTGGTGATCCTATTTTTAGTTGTTTCTTCTCCGTTAGCCATCTTTCCTCTTTTTTTGCATTTCTCTCTTAGTTTACGTGTTTCTTCGGTGTTTTTCTTTATTTCTTCAGTCATTGTTAGCATCATATTCTTGATTTTTGGAAATCTGCCATATTTGTTATTGTCGGCTTCTGTTTGTGTTCTTCAGTTGGTGATCTAATTACTTTTTACTAGGCTTGAATATCTCTATTTCTTTCTATTCACTGCTATTTAAATCTATGTTCCTTTTAACGCTGTTACTCATTTGAAATTTACATAAATATTTACACTAGTACTTTAAATAAATATTTACAGTTTTAGTTTCAAACTCCGATAATCGCGGGTCGGCTTATCGCACAGTTCATTCGCTCAGGTCGACCTCTAATACCCCGTTGCGCTCTCTCGATTGATAAAGTCGGCCGTTATTGAAGGAAAGTTTGGTTTTAGCTTGTTATAACTCAGTTTAAATTGTACTTCAGTTTTAATTATTATTTACTATTGTTTACTTCACTTATGTCACTTCTGCTTACCGGTGTTCTGCACTTCACTACGTTCAATTTCAGTGTGATAAGACCCGTATTCGGATTATTTATCGCCACTATTAAATTCGTCCGTGTTCCGTGCACGACCCACATAAAGATATATATATATATATATATATATATATATATATATATATATATATATATATATATATATATAAGGAGACCTGGGTCTTGCCAAATGGACAAACAGAAAATCAAACAGATCGTGTGTTAATAAACTCAAAGCACTTGTCAGTTATACAAGACGTTAAAAGTTATAAAGGAGCAGATGGAAATACAGATCATTACCTAGTAATGCTAAAATATAAATAAAAGATAGCTACAATGCGAGCCAAAAGAGCAGGAAAATACTGTACGACACAGACATATTATCAAAAAATTAAAGAGTGTGTGGAAAAAAATTATTACAGATAAGGATAATCATAACAGGAACGGCAATAAAAGTACTAGGTAAAAAAACTAAAAAAAAAAACAAACAAAATTGGTTTGATGAAAAATGCCAAGAAATGTTAGAGGAAAGACATAAGTTAAGAGTAAACATGATTATAGAAAATACCCTAGAATTAAAAGTGAAATATAACAGTAAAGTAAAAAGAAATTGAAAGCAAAAGGAACTATAAGAGATGGAGTGTTACAAACAAAAAAAAGCAAAACATTTTTACAAAGAGGTGTCTTAGCCTATAACAAAAGATTATTTTTAAAACTTATTTAACATACAAGGTATGGCCGATAACCTGAAGAAAGAAATGCAAAATCAGAATGAGTCAATAATGGAACCACCAACATACGAAGAATTTGAAGAAGTAATTAATAACATGAAAAACAGCAAAGCGCTAGGCAAAGATACAATAACTATTGAACTAATTAAATAAAGAGATATGTAACATAATAAACAAAGTTTAGAAAAAAAAGTAGATGCCAAGAAACTGGAAAATGGCAAATCATCAGCCCACTATATAAAAAATGAGACAAAAATAGAAGCGGAAAATAAGAGTATATCCTTATTAAACGTAAGTTTTATAACTTACTCTCCCCCCACCAACTTATGGTGGGGAGAAAACTTAACATATATGGAAACAGAAGTGGGTAAATATCAGTATGGCTTTAGGGGAAGTAGATCTACAATAGAATAATTAATATTTTTTATAAATACGGCATAAATTTACATCACTTATTTATAAATTTTAAACAGGCGTATAACTCTATAATTAGAAGTATGTCATATGAAACCGTGCAAATTACGAAGGCTCGATAACATGTGCTTGACAGAAACTAAATGCAAAGTAAGAATACAAAACCAGGTGTTAGAGAAATTTGGCATCAAGCAAAGATGAGAAAAAGGACCAATATGAGCAACATTATTTAATATAGCCCTGGAAAGAGTGATAAGAAAAATACCACTCAATCCAATAGGAAGCATCTTTAATAAAGACAGTCAATTATTAGCATATGCAGATGATGTATGTAGATGTAATAAGTAGAAAGAGAGAAAAAATACATAATCTTTAAAAATCAGCAGAAGGCGTGGATCTAAGAATGAATTCCGAAAAAACAAAGTGCACAGTAACATCAAGAAATTACACAAGAGCAGGAGGAAAACGAAAAGTCCCAATTAAACAAGTAAAATTGGAACAAATAAACAGCTTTAAATACCTAATCACAACAAAAAACGAAACATCATTAGAAGGAAATTCCGGAATGATGGCTAGCAACAAATATTTTAATACATTAAGAGAAATGTTAAAACACAAAAGTTATCAAGAAACTCTAAAATAAAGATTAATATAATCGTAATAAGACCAATAGTGACGTATGTCTCTGAGACATGGAACTTAACGAAAAAAGATATGTTAGGAGTATGGGAACGGAAAATGTAAGTAGGATATATGGTTCTATGTGTGAAAATAATATATTGAGAATAAGGACAAATGCATAGCGAATGTCATTGTTTGGTAGGCCAAGTGTAGTGAAAGAAACAAAATGTAAGAGGATAAGTTTACTAGGACATATACAACGTATGGAAGACGAATAAAATATAAAAAGAGAAAAAGGACGACTGAAGAAAAGACGGATGGACCTAGTAGAAGAGGATTTAAGAAAATGGGGTTAAAAAAATTTAAACAAACCTAAAAACAGGAAAGAACGGTCATAGATAATAAAGAAAGTAAAACACAACAAGCCTGGTTACCGAAAGGAGGCCATGGCTCTCGATAATACACTTCGACTAAGCTCTTGTTGATATTCTCTTTGTATTCTCTTTGTGTTTTTATTATCTTTTGTTTTTAATGACTTTGTTCGTTTTTTGTCTTGCAGTTATTGTTACCTTTACTCTTACTTACTGTGATTACTACCGACAGGAAATTTATTAATTACATTTACGTCTGTTATTAAATGGTAGCGTGGTGTTGTAACAAAATTAATTTAGTTCTTTGTTTGCTTATTGCAACTTGTCCATATTCATTTTCTGTTAGCATTTTTCTTAAAATACGTGTTTGTAATAGATAATAAACGGCTTTATACGTAGTTTTCCAGGATTTTCCCTTTGTCGTTTCTTTTATTTATCAAACTTTCTGATTGCTTCTATTTTTAATCGTTTACCAACGTATAAGCCTGGATTACCGTAAATTTTTTTTATATTTCAATAATTACGTAAGGTCTTGGTGATATAGTGTTTATATTATGTCCTTTTTAGCTTCTTGCTTATTATAAATTCTAATCCAGATATTCTGTGATAAAAATATAACCTGTCACCAGCTTAGCAACGTTTTTGCTTTTTTTCTTCACTTAAACAGTTTTATTTTTATTTTCTTTTTTCAAGTTTAATTGGTTCTGAGAGTTTGGACACTACACCTGACAAGCTTGTCTTACCCCGGTATTTTTAACACCTTCTGATTTTCCGGCTACTAAACGGCTATTTTGGTGGGTAGCTTTTAATCCGCCGGGGATTAAGGTCCGTCGCCATTGTGTGGAAGGAGTTTAGCCTTAACTCATCACGCTAACTAGGCGGGTTGACAAGTACCTACTGGTCGGTGAAAGGTATTTTATTGCCCTTCTGCTCACCGGTAAGCCGGGTCGGATATTCTCTTATTCGCCACCTGCGCACGTGCCCTCTAAGGATTATAGGCTCTTTCAAGAGATAAACACGCACTAAGACATTGTAATTGGTCGCTTTGTAGTCATTCGGCATTTAAAGTCTCTTATCTGCGCAATTTAAATTTTCCTTCAGCACTCCTTACAAATATTCGTGCTGTAACTATTATAACCAACTGGTTATTAATAGTTGAAATTTATTTAACCTTTTTAGAATTTTTTCCTCTCTTACTGACGTCATAAAAATCCGCATTAATCACCTTCACAGGTCTTCAAAAGCAATGCTCCAATTAAGTTGGAATTTTTAACTAAAAGTGGTGAGCCCTTATTAGTGATATTAATTTTTTAAATTATTATCTTTACCGTTAAAAAGGGTTTTAGTCTGGAATGTATTCTAGAATATCAAAGATTTTATAAACATCTTTACTATTTAAGAAATTTATTCTTCTAAGCTATTCATACTTCAGATTTTTTATTTTATTTGGGTATGTCTGTTTCAATAATTAGTTTAAGAAGACATTTCGTAGTGATCTACTAAAGGTCCTTTTGAGTTTATTAATATATAACGTAAATAGTAGTTATGATAGATGATCTGGTTTTTTGTTCTTTTTATCAAGAATTTATTTGGTTTCTAAACGTATCTTGGCTGTCTGTTCAACTTTATTGCAATCGTGCTTAATTGCGATGTTGCAGATCCAGATTAAGTTCCTCCACTTCGCCCTGGCGAAGCCGAACGACTGTATCAACAACTTTATCGACGTGTTCACAAACCGAACGGATCTGCAATCGAGGCTGCACAACTTCTGCGGCTCGATCGGCGACGCCGTTAGCTCGAAGGGCCACGTCATGTTTATCCGCTTTTTCGCCAAGCCCAAAGCGTACGATTCCGCTTTCAAGGCGCTCTTCACCGCCTTCCGAGATGTCGACAAGAATACCTTCCGTGAGTGGAGCCCTACTCGGCGCGGCAACTCAATTACCGACGTTTTCCTTTAATTACAGAATGCCTACCGGATGAATTCGACTGCGACGACGCCACCTGCATCGCAAAGGAGCTGGAGTGCAACAAGAACGAGAACTGCCGCTCCCAGTGGGACGAGGAAAATTGCGATGTAAGTAGGCTCTGAGTGTGTATTTACGCTTTCCTTTATGAATTTCAAAGAAGTAAATCTTCATACAACATATTACACTTTGATATAACTCTAATTATTTAATTCAATTAAAATGCTAATAAAGAACGTTTTAATTACTAGAAATGAAAAAGTAGACCATTAAAGCACATTAGGTTGCTAGGGAGCTAACAAGGAACATTATCCTGTTTGTCAATATTTATTTCAACTTTTTTTAAATTTCTTCTGTGATAATTAGTTCTATGTAGATTTATCTTTACTTAACTTCTCTTACATACATATTCTTTTTGAATACCTTTGTATTTTTTCTCTTTTATATATCCTGTTCAGAGAAATTTATTTTTTTTTAAATTATCCTCCATTGTGACAACAGACTTTCTCTATTCTTTTTTTCATATAGATGTTATTCTTTTGTGTCTACTATTTAATTACTTTAATTAAGGTTACATATATTTTTTATTTAATTTTGCAACTTTTTGCTAATTATAATTTTTTTATAATTTCATTTATGATGCATAAGGATAATTAATTAAATTTTAATTTTTTAATATGGTGGTAATAATTTTTTTAAAAATAAATACAACATTGAAATTAAAACATTGATTTGAATATCATTAATTTACAACAATTTTTTTTTATTTCCTATTAGTTTCATATTTGTGGTTTAGAATTAAAGAGATGACCCTTCTTCTACTTCTTGAAAGTTGGCTTAGTGGCGTTTGGCCAGAAAGTTATTGGAGCAGACGGTAATCCAATGGTATGAAATCAGAACTATAGGAGGTAACAGTTCGATTTCAACAAGTTCCTCCAACTTTTTCCAGATTTGTTTGTTCGTATGTGGTCTGGTTTCTTTGCTTGCAGAAAATTCGATTCGTCATACTAGGACATTGTTTCTTACATTACCATACAGTTTACCAAGCTGTTTACAAGAATACTCATTGATGATGCTCCGACCTCTAGAAACCAATTCAAAGTAAAATGCATCTTCATAATTTCAGCAAACACAAAGCATAACGTTAAAGTTATCGAGCAATTACTTTTACATGTAAACTTAATATTCAGCTTCTTCTGCATTATTTGTTGTGTTTTCGAATAACAGCTTATCCATCGAGATAAAGTTTCTGTAATAATTATTGGATATTTATAGATCGGGATATTTTGACAATTGGCTAAGGCTTACTTATTTACTATAAAATGACGTCTGGATCGAGGCCGTATTTGAAAACTGGTATTATTGTTTATGAATTTATGAACCAATTTTAAAGAATAATTTATGCACCACCCTACAATATATCCATCTTAAATACCTTTTTGTTATTTTTTACCCACCTCAGCCTGTCGTTTCATCGTATTGTCGTTCGAAGATTATACTTTATGTTAGCGTGTGCAAACCAGACACGTTACCGTCTAAACTGTTTGGTGGTGCATAGCTCAATAATGCCACTATATAACGCATTTAGAGATAGATACTACTCAGTTTCAAAAGTAAAATTTAATTGAAACGCGCAGGAAAATTTTTAAGAAATTTCCCTTTAATTAGCGAGCTAAAGCGTTTTTAACCAGGGAACTATAAAACATACGCTAAATGTTGCTTTTTGATTATGACAGTTTTACATTACTTTGTTTTTGTTACTTCACATCTATGAAAAAAATTTAAATGTCCGAGAAACGTATTTAAAAACAAATAACACATGAAGGCACAAAAGTTGTGGCATAATTACATTGTTAAGTGAAGAGTAACTTGAACGTGATATCTCTCATATAAATTTTTAGGTTTATGTGCAGGTACGATAATAACTTTTAGGAAAGTAGCTGGTTAAAAGTGACGTTAGAAACTGGACCCCAATTATGCGTAAAGGTGATGAAAATTCTGAAATTTTAAAAGAAAATTTGATGCGGCTATTTTATGGGATTCCATAATTACTTCTGCTGTTTGTACTTTTATTGTTATAAAAATGTTAAATTTTTAAGTGATTTGAGATTACATTTCTTATTAGAAGACGCATTATTATTGCTATCTATGGCTATATTTTTATGTTGTAAAACCCAACGCGAAGTGCAAGCAGCGAGAATAAGCTAAGTAACAGAAATAAGAGATGTAAACGAAAACTTTAGGTCGCGGAGTATGCAGATCTGTACTCCTAATAATAATAATTAGGCGCATGAATATTAAACGTAAACACTTTGATAGTTAATAATTTTGTATATTATATATATATATATAATTTTGTATAATTAAATAATAAAATTATTCTTGATTTCTACTCGTATGTACTAATCTGGTCCACTCCTTTTTGTTCTGTGCCATTACCTTCGCTTCTTGCCATGTTATTCTTTCTGAAGAAGTTTTTCTTCTATTGTTCTTGTCCATGTTTTTCGTGGTCTTCCTCTTGTTCTACTGGTACCTACTTTCGATTCCCATATTTTCTTAACCTGTCTATCTTTGTCCATTCTAAGTAGATGTCCTAACCATTGTAGCTGTCGTGTTTCTATTTTTTTTCCAGTGGTTCTACTTTAAGTTTTTCTCGAATTATTTGATTTCGTATTTTATCTCTTCTGGTTACTCCTAGTACTTTCCTCAGATATTTCATTTCCATACTTTGTAGTTTACTTTCCTGTCTCTTCGTTGTTACCCACGATTCCCCCCCAAATGTCAATGTCGGTAGATAAATTGTTTTATATATGGTGAGTTTTGTTTTCCTAGAAATCTCTTTGTTGTTCAAGAATGTCTTTCCTAGTGCGTAGTACAACTTGGCAGTGTTTTCTATTCGTTTGTTTAGTTCAGCTTCGTGTCCTCCTTTGCTGTCTATAGTAACTCCTAAATATGTGAAACTTTTGACTTGTTCTAATTTACTGTTGTTGATTTTTATGTTTGTCTGTTCTTCTTGTTTACGAATTGCCATGACCTTAGTTTTGTCTATGTTAATTTTCATGTTGTAGTCCTCTAGCGTTTCTTTCCATATTTCCAGATTATATTGTAGGTCCTCTCCTTTGGTGCGAATATCACAACGTCATCAGCAAACGCACATTCCGAGATGTTTATTCGTTGCATGTTTCTGTATCCTACACATAATTTCGCTACTTTTGACCTACATGCGTTAATAATGTCGTCCATGAGTAGTATGAACAGCAGAGGGCTTAGTACACCACCTTGTCTTAGGCCATTGCTTGTTATGAACTCTTCCGATTGTGAGTATCTAGTTCTTACATAGTTCCTGCAGTTTTGGTACATGCTTTTGGTGGCATTAAGCAATTGTTTTCCTACACCCCTTCTAATTAGGCTCTTCCAGATATTTTTCCTTGGTGCGCGGTCAAAAGCTTTTTCTAAATCGATGAAGGCTAGGTAAACTTTTCTGTCTTGTTTTAGTGTTCTTTTAAGCTAAATATGTGGTCTTGTATACTATGTCCCTTTCTAAATCCGCTTTGAGAGTCTATTAGTTGTCTTGCTAGGACTTTTCTTAGTTTCTGTTCTAAAATTCTTTCATAAACCTTGCATGCTATGCTCAACAGTGTTATGCTAGTTATGACAACTAAGCCTATCTCCTTTTTTTGTACAGTGGTAATATGATTCCCACTTTCCACTCTTTTGGTATTCTACCGGTTCTCCAAGCCTCTTTGCAAATGTCTAAGAATATTTGTGCTCCATATTTTCCCATAGTTTTCAACATTTCTGCCTCTACTCCGTCGTGTCCAGGTGTTTTCCCATTCTTAACGTTTTTTTATTGCTTCACATAGGTCGTTCATTGTGGGTTCTTCATCCGTTATTACTTCCATTCTTTCTGCTCTTTGTTCTCCTTCTTCATCTTCTCTTGAATTTTGTGTTACAGTTTCATCTACTGTTAGGATTTCTTGGAAGTGTTCTTTCCATATCTTTATCACTTCATTTTCTTCGGTTATGAGTTTACCTCTTTTATTCTTGACTTGGTTTAGTATTGTTTTCATCTCTGTTCTACAATTTTTGAGCACCCTATAAAATAGCCTCTGGTTTTCTTTGCTGTTATGTTCCATTCTGTGTCCGAACTTCTCCCATGACTTTTCTTTAGCTGTCTTTATTATTTCTTTAACTTTCTTCCTTTGTTCCTTGTATTCTTGGTATACTTCTTCAGTTTTCTTATTTAAATAATTTTTCCATTTCCGTTTCTTTGTTTTAATTTCGTTTTAATATCTTCATTCCACCAATCTGTTTGTTTATTTTGTTATTTATTTTGGCTACCCACATACTGCCTTTGCCGCAGATTTCAAAATTCTTTTAAATATTTCCCATTTATTGTCTATGTCTTTGTGTAGAAATCTTTCGTCCAGTTTTTCGACTTCTTTCTGTATTAGTTCTTGGTATTTTGTCTGATATTGTTCTTCCTTGAGCATGTAAGTCTTAATCTTTTCATAAACTTTTTCTTTTAAGTTTTCCTTCTCTTTGTTTGTTTTCTGTCCATGTGTCTTATTTTTCCTACTAACAGGTAGTGATCGCTGTAAATTTCGGGACCTCTTCTTACCCTAACGTCTTGAATCATATTCCTTTTGGCCTTTTCTATCAGGATGTAGTCGATTATTGATTTTCGTCTCTACTTTTAACTTCCCTGGTGTACTGATGTATTTTCTTATGTTCGTAAAACGTATTTGTGACGATGAATTGGTTCTCTCTGCAAAAGTCAGTATTCTTTTTCCATTATTGTTTCTTTCTTGTTCTCCAAATTTGCCTAGTGATTCTTCCGTTGACTTATTTTTACTCCTACTCTTCCGTTAAAATCACCTACTGTGATTACTGTCCTTTACTTTCTTCTGTGAGTGATGTTAGTTCGTTCCAAAATTGGTCCTTATTGTTTACATTATCGTATTCGTTTGGACCGTAGACTGCTATTATTGTTATTTTGTGTTGGTCTTCCCTATTTCTACTGACATTAATCTTTCATTTATGCATGTCCAATTACAAATTCTTTTTGCCCATTTCTGATTGACAATGCATGCTACACCTCCTTTTGCTCTCTGATTTTCTTGGACTCCGCTGTATACCATAATATAATTATCTTCTAATTGAATCATTCCTTGGCCTTTCTTTTTTGTCTCAGTTGCTACTATTATTTCTATTTCAATTTGTCTCAGTTCATTTACTAGCTCCTTCTCTTTCCCACTAATTCCTCTTACATTCCATGTTGCTAAATTCCATGTTTCATGCTTCTTTTCAAATTTCTTTTAGGTTCTCTTGTTTTGTGTCTTTTGGTGTTTGGGTTGTTTCCTATTCAAATGCCATTTCATTGCCTGGTCGTCGTCTTTATATTTGTCGTGCAATCCAAAATCTGTAATCAGTTTTTTGGGTCGCCGTTGGTTATTTCTCTTGCTTTTCTTAACTCTTTCATTGTCTCTTCCCATCTCCACTCTATTCCAACTATATACAGCTTTCTAAATCCTATTTTAGCGGTTTTTCCATGTGTTCTCTCCTCCTGGGCCCTTTTCCTGATTTTGCCTTGTATTTCTCTGTCTTTCTTTGATAAATCATCGTTGATAAATATCTTGACCTCTTTATTCCCTTTTAGTTTGCATTTGTTCATCATAACTACTTTCTTATCATTAGAATTTTCTAGCTCGATTAGACAGGTTCTTTGGCCTAGTTTCTTAGCTGATTTAATTGATACTTCTATTCCCAGTTTCTCTTTGAATACATTCAATATGCCTTCTTTCAAAACCTTAGGGTCATCGATATCAATTTCTAAGCCTTGTACCACTAAATTATTTCTCCTTTTTTCGTTTTCTAATCTCTCAACTTTTCCTTTTATTTCTTTTAGTTCCTTTGCCATATGTTCATTTTCACGTTTGATGCTTTCGTTTTGTTCTTGTAATTTTTTGATCTCGTCTTTATATTCCTGTTGGTTCTTACGAATTTTTTTGACTTCTGTAGTGAGGTTCTGCATCATAACAAACATTTTTTGTAATGTATCGTCTTGATTTCCTTTTTTTTCTGGCGATCTCTTTGTTAATTTACTTCTACTGAATACGTCTATTTGTCCCGATGGTTTCCTTTTCTTTGTTCCATCTTCCGATGTACTAAACTCATTCTCAGAATTATCCATATTTTAGGTTTGGTTTTAATAATTCTGAGTGCGGCTCTGTTCCGTATTTACTATTTACAATATTGTATGTACAGCTGTGCTCAGCGATAGGAGCCTTGCCCGAATCTACTTCTCGGAGGTCAAGTCTCCTCTGATGCACGTACTTAAATATTAAACTGAGAAATTAGCAGTTTTCTCTTACCTTAATTGGCACATTTATTTTTATTATTTCCACCTTCACCGTTATGCTTTAAATAGTATTATTATTTGCTCGAAACCTCCCAAAATGAGTAAATTGCTTCGGAGCGATTTATAAACACACGCACTTACTCTAGGCCAGGACCGTCCTATATGTATGTACATTACAACTCATATATTACAATGATATAAACAAAACAATTTTTTCTTTGGTTTAATAACAGAAACATTACATTATTTGTTAAAAAATATCAAAGAATCTACTATGCACTTGAACAGAAAGTAAACAAAGATATCTGGTATGAAATATGGTGTGGATAAGCTCTGGGAGTATGTTTGGTTGCCTGTCGTCAGAATCGTTTTGCATATCTTACTTTCGTAAGGTGACCGCACCGGCTTACCCCCACATTTATAAATAAATTGTTCCACGTTCCGACCTTGCAAACATTTAAAGAAAGGAGGATGAATGATTGTCAGCTTAAGACGCCAAAAATATTTTTTTGCTGGCTACCCTTCGTGTACTTATATAGGAAATAGTAAAAAAATGTTGGAATTTTTTAAGCTACGAAAGAAGCTAAGAAAACCTTTAACTTTAACAAACCTTTAAAGAATTAATAATGGTTATTCAAAGATCACCACGACTTGTTCTATACTCATTCTTTGTTACACTAATTTTTAAAACTATTCTCTAGGCATATCTAACTTTAAAGCTCATTCCTGATTTTTTTAGCGTAAAAAATGGAACAACTATTATAGCCACAAAAATCTATCAAAAATATTTCATCTGTCTTAAATTTTTTCTACCTCATATATGTATAAAATGGGACAAATTAAATTTTAGAGGAAGAGAAATAGCAAAGGTTGGTCTGAGAACAGGGAAAATTGTTTTATTAGACGCAGGTAATCATCAAGTCGTGGATAAACGAACAGAGAGCTTTTGTTTCCAAAGCGTACATTCGAAACAATACCTCTGTTGCGCTCACACAATGTGCACTTCTGACACGCTTTTGACCTGAATAGAAAACTATAGAAGTACTGATTCTACAGTGAGAAGGGAAAAAGGGAAAAAGATCTCAGGGTACGCAAACATTAAAAAACTTCGACGCAGTCAAGCGTTTCATTTTCCAGTCTTCTTTGCTCTTTATTTGTTAAGTCTAGGGAAAATTTTACACCAAAACTTTTGTTTTTATCCAATAAAAAATATTTGTACAGGAACTACTTGAACGTGATTGGACAATCATCCAGATATATATATAGAAATATCGTGGATGCATTTTTTTTTCTTATCAACAAATGTCATTTCCACTTATCGAGAAGAATTAATAAATAAAACTTTAGTTATTAGAGTGAAAATAAATATTTATAAAAAATCTTTACATAGAGAATGTGTGACTGCTTGATTGTTGTTTGGCGTTGAGTAAAGTTAGGATCGTTGACCTATACCTCTTTTAGAAGGAATATAACTGTATTATTATCTCTTTTAATTGATATGCGAAAATGACTCGATTATTGTTTGTATCGATCTCGATACCATTCAACTGAAAAACGTTTGATTTTAGTAGTATAAAACCACAGCCTACACATCGAAAGCTTTACTTCAAGTGCTGCATGAAATTTTCTAGTTTCCAATATGTGCCTTTTTTATGAAGATATCTGAAGTTTAAACTTTCCAAACATCAACCTAGGGCACAGATGTTGGAAATACTCTAATATGACTGTAACAATGCATTGAAAATGAGAAACACCACTTGGTCGATACCCTTTAAGACGCACAGAAAAAAACTTTCAGTTTTATAGTACTTTCTCTTTATTCGTTTCAAAGAGATGGTGCTATACTTTCTAAGAACCCAACAAATGTTCCACTACATTTCAATCAAAGTTACTTTTATCAAATTGGCCTTTGAAGGGCGGGTACTGTCATAGAAGAGAAAGATGTTCTAAGACAATACCAGTTATTCTCTTCCAAATGGCCCATTTAAGGATCTGCTGATAATATATACTAATATTCATGATTCATTATTTGCTCCTTCTCTTAAAAAAAACATAGCTGATACCTTATGTGTTTCAGAGTGGTTTTCAAAGGTCTACCGGCATAAAAGTTTTGTATCGTCATTTCCTGCCACTTTTTTTTCATATTTAGAATAAAAATGTGCTATATAATAACTAAGTGCACATTATTGCTGTTGAAGACAAACCTATTCGCAAACTATTCACAAACATTATCCTTACCAACTTTTGATCAAATATCACCTGTCGAGAAATCCGTCTTGCACAAGTTTCCAGATGAATAAGTTTTGTGACCATTTGTCTCGAATTTGTCAACACACTTACTCAACCAGTTCTTAAAAATAATGTTTTATCTTTCGCCGAACTCTTGACACTATTTGAACACAGCAACACTTTCTTAAACTGCTAATTATTTTAACTCCTTCCTTTAAAAAAATCGCACATGAATTATTATTTTAAAGTTATAGGCATAAATACCTTATGCTGAATACAATAAGTTCCTCGAATACTTTACAATATTACATTTTGCCACTGACATATTTATGTACAAAAATCTGTTAAACTTGAAAGACCTCTCTATGTAATAAAATTATTTTTAGAATTATACCAGTAAATTTAACATTTGTCGTCTTACAGTAATTATATTTGCAGCTTATTTTAAATAAATTGCTTATCAAATATTGATTTTTTTATTTCTAAATACGTCTGTCTGTAAAAACAAGAGAAACAGAACAAACTCAATTGTTAATGGAACTAAAGGTCAATTGGGTTTTCTTACACAATAAGCGGTGATTAGTTTTGGGATCGTCAAATTGAATCCGGACTGCCACGGCGGCATGCTCGAGAACAATTTTCATGAATTACGTGTAGGGAGCGGAAGCGGCATTTGACGGATGTATGTGTATTCTGAAGGATCCTGCTCTTATTATTCATGTGCTGACCCTTATGGAAATTTAATAAACGTATAATAAAAATGCGCACTAGCCTTTTGTTACATTTCAGAAAAAAGCTACAAACTTATATATTGCCTCCTGAACAGAATATTGATTGTTGTAATAATAATGTAATGTAAAAATTTAGGATACAGCAATTTTTTGAATTAGTCATTGCTCTTATCTAGTGCAACTTTGACTATTTACAGAAATAGAAATACGTCATAATCCACATGGCACATTTACATTCCTTGAGCAGTGTCGTGCTTTAGAGCGGGTTTACAACCCCAGCTTACAATGAAATCTTCCATTCAATGGACTTAAAATGATAAACTACCAGCATAGGAGAACTTAAATTACCAACTTTGCTATCGTGCGTTAACAATAATGGGGGCAACACTAAGGGGATATCTCGCCACACGAAAACAATCGCAAATCTCGTCAAGAGAAAGCCAAAAGTTCTATGCTAGAGCACGGATTAAAGTTGGCGAGGCGCAGATATTACTTTGTATTGTGAGACTAATTGCTTCGTTAGCTAACATTTAATAACGTCATTAAGTATTTATTATATTGTTCTAAATTTTCAGACACTGAAGCTTAATTGGTTAATTTGTCATTACACTGGTTATTTTAAATTGTTTAGCTTCTGAAAATAACCTTGTAACATTATCTTTAATTATAGGTTTTATTATTTAAAATCGTTTTGTTTTATTTTATATATTTATTTATTATTATCATATTATTTATTGTACATAAACTTTATAGATTTATATATTGTTATATTAATCGTATTTTTAGTCATTGCCAATTTTAAAAATCACTTAAAATTATTATTGACTCTTAATAAAACTGTTACATTGATTTTAATACCCTTTACAAGTTTTGCTGAGATAACGTTTTTTACTTGAAAACGTTTTCATAAATATTTTTCTACATATTATCGCACATTTTAACTATTGTTTAAGTATTTTGATTTCCTCCGTGAGAGTAAACAATGCATGTACTAATCAAAATATTTGTGAAGGTTATTATTTATACTCTTCTATTAAACTTATTGTTTCTTCGAAATACTCAGATATAAATTCGATTTATTCCAATTTATCTATTTCCAGTTGCTAAATGTTTCAAAGGCGTTCGTTTATTGCTCAGATTAGAACTTAATTGAAATGTTTTTGACTCGCGATTAGAGTTTAAGGATTTGTAAGGGTCGGAGTTAATGAAGTGCTTTTGTAAAAGTATTACAAGTACTAAACTTGAATAGTAGTTCATTTGACTACCTTGTCAAGCATTCATCTATAGAAATGAGTTGTGCGTTTTATTAATTTAAGTCGCATTCTCCTACGGATATAGCTTTCTTTCTTAGCCTTTTTCATTGCTACGGTATGAGTTTTGATGTTTATACATGCACCGTGCATTTTTAGCTGTTATTTATAGCTTTCAAATTATGCTAGTTTTAGTTTTCTGATATCTTTTCCTCAAGTTTATTACTACATTCCCTTACTCTTCGTAAAATTACTCATATTGTTAGTCAATTCGTTGCTTTTATTGATATAGCATTATTAATTAGCATTCTATTTTCAATTTTTTTAGTTTCTACAGGAAGCTTATAGTAGAGAGTTAATGAGATTATTATCCTGGCTGTCTGTCTGTGTGCTAGAGACAAGATAACTTCCGATCTATACAAAGAATTCACTTCAAACTTGGCATACACACATCTTAGATCAGTAACTTTCATGGATTGATTTTCAACCAAATCGGTTAACGACAACCGGAAGTGACCGTTATGATTTCGCACCGCTGTAGAAAGTTTCCTTTACGGTATTACACCGTTCTTGTTAATTTTTTTCTTATTTAATTTTTTATTTATACAGCCCTATAAATAGATTTAAGACATTTTTTAATTGACTAATAGTTTCCTATATTATTTTAAGTGATAATAAAGATTATATATATAAATAAAATAAAATCAGGGAAGTCACCTGAACAGGTCACCTCATATAGAACAATAGGTCTACTTCGGCTCCTTTCAAAGATGTTCAAAAAGTTTCTGTTATTTAATTAGGACCTATAATCTTGAAAAATAATTTACTACTACAACACCAATTTGATTTCCGAGCGCAGCACTCTACGACTGAACAAGTGCATAGACTAGTGCATAAAATACATAATGCGCGGGAAACAAAACAGTACTGCTCTGCGATGTTTCTTGACATTGGCTAGGCCTTTGATAAGGTCTGACATGAAAGCTTACTGTTCAAAATCAAAAATGTATTACCATCAGATCTCTATGAAATAGTGAAGACATATTTAAGTAACAGACACTTTCTAGTCAAAGTACAAGTCGAGTTTACTACCTTCTTCTGATTTAGTTTTGGAGTACCTCGAAGGAGCGTTCTGGGACCGTTGTTATACTTGCTCTATACGGCAGACCTATCCACTTCCAGGCTAACAGCAATTGCTACTTATGCTGACGACACAGCCATCTTGTCATCCCATCAAGATCCCATCGTAGCATCCTACCTATTGCAAACACACCTTAACAAACTGCAAACTTGGTTAATAAAATGACGTGTTAAAGTCAATTAAACGAAATCTGCACAGGTACCCTTGATGTTGAAGTGTGAAACTTTCCTTCCAGTAATTCTCAACGGACCACAATCCCAAAAAACACAGCTAAGTATCTAGGAGTGCACTTGGAAGCAACATATTTGCGTCAAATAATAAATAATTAAATATAGAAAAATATATTGTAGGTAGAACAACATAGGACATGTAGCATATATTCAACTCGTTTTTGAACACTGATTAATTTAAACATAAAACTACGTGACCTTTAACCCGGAAACGCGATTTCAAAAATTTGGGAGACTGCTTCGCCACTTCGCTATGCGTTGCAAGCAGTGTTTTTGCGTCTTTCAATGTAAAAGTAGTTCTTTCATTTTTATTTTTTTTGCACTGAAGTATCTTTGTGACATAATATAATGTATGTATTCGAATATTTGAAAAGTTTTTTTCGTGGTTCTGAGATTGATACAGGGTGTAGTAAAACCATTCACGGTTGAGCTAGAATTAACTGTACTGTACTAAGAATGCTGGTCTAAAAATAAAAGCAACAAGATCTCACACAGAACCTTAACATACCAGTTATACACACAAGAAAACAAAATTATAAATTATGTTAATCACAGGCGACTATCAATAGGAGAATATTGTAATCTACAGATAAAAGCGTGGCAATGATTATCAGCAACACGTTAATCGTATTCTTGTACTTTGTTCTTGTAAATGAGAGAGAACCCTTGTCGGAAATGCTTTATTAAAAAAATTGGCGGTTTATTTGTTTTAGTTAAATTTTGGCAAGTTCGCTTACACGTTGCGTTATGAGGCTATATTTTTGTTCTCACACCTCACGGTTGCAAAATAGATGGGAAAATCGCGGCAATTTGTAAACAATTGGGTGAGCCGGTATTTGGCAGTACATAGTTTCGATGGCTTTCCAAATTGTGCGTCCTCTGGCAAAGCGTCGAAAAAAATTGAGAAAATGATTCTCACTTTGTTTTCGTAAAATTCTAACATGGATCTCCGTCAAGGTGCCAACATTTTACGTAGAAAAGGTATCGAAATATTGTACGATACTATTCGTATGCATTTGCGTGCTAATGGCGTACAATATCGAAGCAGTTTGCAAAAACCTTTGTTGAGTGAAAAACACGTCTTGAAACGTCTTGTATGGGCGCAAGAAAACTCGGATCGTGATTAGGGCGACGTAGTCTTTTTCAACGAAGCATAATTTTAGGCATTTCTAATCATGAAAAGCAAATTACTCCTACGAACCGTAAAACACCCGCTCAAGATCTATGTTTGGGATGTTTCTCACAAAAGGATTTTTGTACTGTATATAGAAGAAGCGAAATGGCGAAATCTGCTTATATTAAGAATTAAAAATCGGAAGATTTGGAAGTCCCTTCCGGTGGAATACGCCGAAAATTGTGAGAAGCATACCTCAGAGATGCCAGGCAATAATTGATGCTGGTAGAGACTAGACGCGCTACTGATGATTGTGCATGGAATTCAAGGTTAAATTTGTATAATTAATGTAATTTTTTTAAATGAATATTGTGGTTTTTCAAAAGAAACGCCAGGTTTTTATCTGACAGACTATGTAAAATGATGATAATAACACCACCTGAGTAAAAGAAGCCTTTCAACTGAACATCATGTAAAATGTGTAAACATTTCTTTTTAGTATTTTACATAATATGTATTTTGTCTTACAAGTTTCATATATTTTGGCTGGTTAATTTTAGTCATACCCCTGAGTTATATTATATATATACACACACACATATTATTTATCACTATTCGTAATCAAAAGAAAATATTAATATACTCCTAAAATCCCTTCTCGAAGGAAATGGATTCTTTGTCTAAAGTCATCTTAAGAATACAAACACACTTGTAACAAAAAATCTACTTCGAGATAAAATCAAATATTTTGCTAATCTTTCTCAACGTATTTTTTAATCACGAAGAAATGTAAAAACGTAAAAAATATAAAATGTGCTGACAATTGTATTTTCTAGTAGCAGATTACAAACATTTTTCTCAATACTACAGACAATTAAATTAGCATATATAACTATCGCAACCAAAACTGAAAATCCCTAATTGTTGTTATTACAAATGTCTCTTTATTGTTGTCCTAAAAAGATATATTTAAGAAGTAAACAAAAACTATTTTCCAATAATTAAGTCAGCAAATTTATATGCCAAAGATGATTCCGGCATATATAATTAAACTAACAGCTATCAAAGTTGCAACCCACATATTGACTGTAAAATAAGGACCCTAGTGTAATGCATGTCA
Organism: Sinelater perroti; assembly: GCA_036346155.1. Classification (NCBI taxonomy): domain Eukaryota; kingdom Metazoa; phylum Arthropoda; class Insecta; order Coleoptera; family Elateridae; genus Sinelater; species Sinelater perroti. Next base: position 3,061,611 of record JARFIY010000369.1, on the reverse strand, counting down.
ACAATATAGTCACTAAGAACTATTACGCCTACATCGATATTTTGATATAAATTAGGCCAGCTAGCCACAATGAGTAAATTTTAGGGATTGCAAGTACTATCCCCAGTTTCTCCAAGCACAAACTATTCGGCCCTTGTTAAAATCCAAGTTAGTTTTTTAAATGCTAGTTTTATAAATGCTTCAAGAAGAATCTATTCAAATATTGCTACGAAAATTATTCCCTAGGTCGACAATTTACCAAAAACTTAAGCAACGTCCCTTTCTTTTCAGTAATATTATTAATCAGATTTTTTAAATCTGGTTAATCTTATAAAATCGTATGTTCAACAAATTAAAATTTTCCTTAAGACAAATTTCTTATTCTTGTTCTACAATGGTCTGACCGTAACATCAAACTCCTTAGGTGAAATTTCAATAAAGTTAAAACTTAACGTAGAGAAACTAATTTGTCATCAAATGAACTGCTATGAAAAGCAGGATGTGAAAATATAGATTAAAGATAGAAATGTGTTTTTAGTTGGATAAGTGACACTTTTCATTGAAGATGGCTGAGTTATTTCAAATTATCAACACTTGAATGTATAAAGGTGAAATTGTGCAAATCTATACTAACTTCTAAAGTGGTAACCCACTCAACTTTAGTTGCGCTTATAAGTAACCAAACAGACGGCTATTTGAGGCAGATTTATGTCTGATCTTCATTTCTGACCAACCTTCTTTTATGCTAGACGAACCAAACAGCACACATACTTCGTGTGAGCGAAGAGCTTCCAATTCTACTCGCGCTTGATATACAAGTATCTCCTGATTACACATATTTTGTATTGTAATAAATAAAATTTTACTTATTTACCAAACTGAATTAAATTCTAGACATCTGCCTGTGATTATCACGATTGAAGCAGCACCCATTAAATATCAAACTGTACCTAAATGAGGAAGTGCTGTAGTCGAATGGACTTACTTTGCACATATCTACTTATTTAATTTAACTATCCATACAGCTCAATCCTAGTAAACAATAGTAATCTGCACATAGCAGTTCTAAATCTTACCATCAAATGAATTACTCCAAAAGAAGTTTTGAATATTATTAAAGCTCTCTGAAGGAACAGATCATCTGGGCTTTAATTTGATGCTTGAACACTTATTTTTCAAATATGTGGTCTATTTCACAAATTTGTTGCAGTCACTAATGTTTCACAAAATTGGAAAATACAAAAACGAGTTTTCCAGTTAGAAATCAATCAGTCTTTTCTTTACTTTATCCAAGGTTTTAGAAAAAGTGCTGTGGCTTATATTAAACAAACTGCTATCTTGTACACCATATCAACATTTCAGTTTGAGTTCAGGCATGCTCATTTCATTTCTGGTCACTAGCTAATACCACCAAAAATAAACCAAGTGGAAGCAATACACATCACTCCTAAATTTGATCATTTTTGACACATTGGCTTCAAATACAAGATTCTAGATCTAAAAATTTGAGTAGACATTGTAAAAGTCTACGATCCTCCTTCCAAATGTAAACAATTTTAAGCCGAAGAATCACAAAGCAGCGTTCGTGATCCCATATTATTTAATACTTACATGCATAATATATCATCTATTCCGGATAACATAACTTATGTTTGTTAACTATATAGCTCTCCTAGTTAACAATGAAGACATACATCAAGCCGTAGCACAGTTTTGTTTAACGATTGACAGAGAAAATAATTGATTTTTTAAATATATATAATTATATCAGATTAAGACAGTCGTATACTATTGTAAACAAAAACTCCAAACTTAAAACGGATTGCGTACTGCTTTTGCACAAATCGCGTATTTGATTTATGATAATGTACATAAACGTTTTAGAATAAAGTATTAAACATAGTAATACACGTAATTAGATTTTCAAATAATAATCCACTTGATTAAGAACTTATAATTTATTTAATCCAGAAAATTACTACAAAATTCCAAAATATCTTCCAAAATTTTACTACCGCTTAGCGTACATTTGTGAATGTTTCTTTATTACTTTCGGTATTAGCTGGTATTGTTACGCTCCCTTTCCCTTAAAACTGAAACGGTGCATATCTAATTCAAATGTAAGTACCAAATTGAACCACTCTGCTTAATAAAGGCTATATATGTAGAGTTGAACAAACACTTATGAGCTTTTAATTCACTTATGGTTAATACTTTCTGCACAATACCAAATTTAAGCTAATTTTCATGTTTTAAAGTTAATTGAACTGAAAAAGGGAACGCCAAAAGATGTATGTAGAATAATTGTGGTAATAGCCGAGGCAAATTATTAAAAAATCTCTAATTTTTTGTAGGTACGCGTATCGAGACGTATCAGGGCGCATTCAATTCGGAAAAGCCCCATAAAAAATGTTACACCCTAAAGAATATTTTATTGCTCGTTTAGTATTAACCAAAATAGCAATCCTGTTACTCGGGAATTGTTTTGGGTCGCTGATAACGAATATGGTGTTTAACAAGTACCCCAATGCACTTGAGGAGAGCGTAATCATTGGGGATGGAGGCAATTTTGGGGAATTACATAACTCTTGTTTGTCTTTCGAGTTTAAACTGTCTACATAAGAATTTTTAGGGTCGCTGATCACAAATACGGTGCTGAGAAATGCAAAATGTGCGTCAAATAAATGCATTTTTTGCGTGTACAAATGCACTTTCGCATTATAACAATGCCCTTTTTACTAATTTGCCTCGAATATAAACGAAACTATCTGTGATATTCAGTACCAAAAGTGAATCTAGCAACTTCGATCAGACATTTTGGCGCTTCCTCAAAATAAATATTAAAAAATGGAATTAAAGAAAGAATATGACGATTTTTATATTGTCCTTGGAGCATGTAAATACAAAAAAAAATACAGCATTATCCATTCCAGAGGGTTACCGATGTTTTCAATAACCTTCAGCATTACTCATCATCCAACTTAATATCTGAATACAGTAGCGTATAAAACGTTAGGTAAAAATATTTTAATCGAAAATTTCTTTACGACGTTATCATTGAAAAAACATGTATGTATCTTGGCGGCAGCTAACAATGGTTAATGTTGGATAAAATTAAAAAGTATACTTTTGAGAATTTACTTGGTCTAAAAGCAAAAAAGTTTTGTTTTTGTTCGGAATCTGTACGTAATTGTAATTTGCTAATATTTAAATAGCAAACCAAAGTGTCTCTACTAACATTTACAAAAAGTGGGAAGTTATTTAGTCCAGGGCAATTAAAATCGATTGAAATGATTTCAGTTTGCTATAATTTATCCATACATTATAACATAAAATTTTAATTTTACAAATATAACGTTGCTGTCCAAGTTCAATCCTCAATAGCATCAAGAAGTCACCCCATAGTTGTAATGTAAGCACTTTTCGAAACTCTACAAACGACAATGTAGTAATTTTATTCTTGCCAGACGCGTTATAGCGATCTTACAATTCATGCACATTTTGAGGGAGTGGCGGTCTATGGACAGTATTGTCTTAGCAGTGTGTTACAGTGTAACAAATTATCAATCTAGGCAATTGGAGAATAACGATTTCAATTGGCAATTTGTGTTATGGTACGACATGGGATTTATATTTAGTTCAAATGTTGGCAAAATCGATTTTAGTCTCCTCGTCTTCCCCAAAATTATCTCTGTTATTTGTATGATTCAATGTTCTTAAGCATGTTGTTCCCAAACTGTGCCTTAATTTTTTATGCCCTCTGTTATAAGATACTGTTAGCAATCTATTGCGTAGTAGACGAGTGTACCTCTAGCTTTGACATCATGATACTGACTAAATAAACGATGGCACAAGCTGCCTTATGGGAGCAATCATCCATTCACCTCGCTGCTTGTAAAAAAGAAATTCCTATTTATATTTGACTCACGCACATATTATAAAAATGATAAAATAATCAAAAAACATGATTTTTTGATACTATTCAGTGAAAAAATGTTTATACTATTACATAATATAAGATAGAAAAAACGAGTAGTCCGATCGTGCTAAATACCCAACTGTAATTTGTTAAGTATAAATTTTTTTAAAAGAAATGATTTGAATAGGTTTATTTTTTTAAACACATAATTTCTGGTTCCATTTCCACAGCGTCCTCTTCCTATATTTTTCTTATATTTTACTTTTTGCTACATAACTTTCTCATTTTTCTTCGAATTTATTTTTTTGATATGCTTTAATGTTTCCTTCATGTTGTGGTTTTATATCTTACAACTTTATCAAATATTTTCCATTTTTACCTTCAACTACCATAAGGGTTTTCCAAATTTTGGTTTTATGGCGTAAATTATGTTTATTTTGGCTACTTTAGACTCTTTTATGAAGTTCACTATCCCTTACTTATTTCGTTTTTTAAAAAATACTGTTGGCATTGACAGTTATATTTATTTTAATGTCATTTAATATAATGTTCTCATAATATTTTTTACTTAAAATATTTTAAAGTTTTTTCTACGTGTTTTATTTGAATGGTATTTTTATATTGCAAACTGTTATTTAAATATTTTGAGTTGCTTTGTAGTAGTAAGATTAGTAATAAAGAGCGACTGTACAAATCAACAGAATTTTAAAGCGTTGTAACTAATACCGTTCCATTAGCTTATTAACTGTCTTTAAAATACACAGATACAAATTTGTTTTATTTCAATTTGTCTGTTCCCAGCAGCTAAATGTTTAAAGACGTTCATTTATTGCGTGGATTAAAACTCAGTTGAAATCTTTATGACTAGCTATTGGAGCTTAAGGATTGTAAGGATCGAGATTAAAGAAATGCTTTTGTGAAAGTATTACAAGCATTAAAATTTCATTTTGCTACCCTGTTAAACATTTATTTATAAAGTGTTGTACGTTTTATTAATTTAAATTGCAACACCTCACTAATTACTTACTAGTAGAGTTTTATATTAGCTTACTCCAGTGCTACAGTATGGCTTTTAAGGTCCGTAAATATAACATGCATTTTTAATTATATTTGTACCTTTTAAAATTTGTGGTGTTTTTAGTTTTCTTAGTACATTTACTTGTTTAGTTTTTGCAAGTCTTTCTGACGTCTATTACTTTTAGTGAAGTTGCACATGTGATTAGGTAGAATGTTTTAATTGATGTAGCAGATTTTTTAATTATTTAACTTCTCTATCTTGAAATTTTATTTTTCGTTTTTGCAAATTATTTCTTACTATATCAACGCCTATATTTGTTTGCTAATAAATTCCTGTCTTTTTTATTTTTAAATTTTTTCTAGTCATGTTTTTTATTTGCATTTATTTTGAAAGTACTTTACTGTTTTACATATAACTATTTTTCTTATTTAATTTTGCGTTTTTCGTCATAAATTAATTTACTTTTTGTTTATTTGCGTAATTTACTTAAATTGCAATAAAAAATTCTCGTGGTATAACAGATAAAGTGTTAGGCTTCCATTCAGGAAATCCCCGATTAGAATATTTGGAAGGTCCGAAGATTTTTTTGTGACTTTGGTGTTAGTACTGGGGATCATAAGGCTATTTACGGTTGGGTTAAAATTAACAGTGTACTACTAAGAATACCGGTTTATGAATTAGAGCAACAAGACTCCACATAATACTTAATATACAAAAATCTTATAAAGGAGAAAGCAAAAAGATGAATAAATATAACCATAAGTTTCTTATCAGCTATTCATCAGCAGAAATTATTTTTGTAATAATGCTGGCAGTAATACTACCCGATTAAAAGCAACCTTTACTGTGAAAAGTATGTACATTATGTCTTTTTAGTGCCTTATATAGTGTATTTGTGACTACTCAATTTCAGTTATACTTATTCTCTTAGAATATATCTATGGGACCTCTCCTGTAGTGCCTTATATAAATATCAATTTTTTTTTATTTTGTGACGTGATACAAATCGTATTAGTTAATTGCGGAAATATGGGACTGGCAAAAATTATTTATATGTATTTAATTCATTTATGTTTATTGTTTTTTGCACGCTATCAAGATTCCGCTACATTTTCATGTTTCAAGCTAAGTGAATTTAAAAAACAATTTGGCATTCTTTTCTACTGTGCTATAGGCATGTCAATGTAAGAAATATTGCAAAAACGCTGCTAACGGTTTCAATAGCAAATCCCAAAGAGAAATATTGTAATATACAGCTTATTTGTGACCATTAACAAAATATTTACTTTTGTAGCAACTTAAAACGATTAAAAATTTTAGGAAAAATAAAAATTTACTCAAAAAGGTCTCTTAAACTAAAACAAAGGAGAATTCTCGTTTTTCTTTGAGATCCATAAGAAAGTAATCATTTGCTTATATATACATTCTAGAGCAGATAAGGCAGCTTTTTGTCATCTAATGTGGATTGAGATGATAGTTTTAGCTAACATTTACAAAAATAGAAAATTGTTTAATATTATAAAATAAAATAAAAGTGAGGACGTAATGAATCAAATGTTAAGTTGATACACAAATCTCAGACAATTTATCAGATAATTTTTGGCATTTAATTATATTTTCGTTAATCTCTTTCTTTTTCTGTCGCATCACTTAAGTAGAGCGATCAAATATAAATCGGATTGTATCTAATTCCTT